>CM042169.1:74349851-74389851 GCA_023376005.1 Doryteuthis pealeii
TTGTGTTCCCCTTGAACTTTGTTAAACGATTAGAGACTATCTATGATGTTGGACGAAATCCAATAGAGCTTTCATTAGATGATGACCTTGGGGTCAAACGTGCTTTCGGGGTTTCCCGCCGTGATTTTTTAAGTGAAGTATTACATGACATAGACTATTCAGCCACGAAGAATCCGTCCTTAAGCATCATGGGTCACCACCCACTGCCAACAAGTGGCACCATTGGTGGATCTTACCACTCTGCAGAGGTGCAATCGGTGTATTTCTCTGACCCTGCTGACATGGCGGCTGCTGTTTAGGGCAGGGGTAGATCAATACGTGAACCATCTACTAAGACCTCAATTCTAAACAATCTTTCTCAATGTACATTATTGTTAGAGCGAACTTTTATTTAGGTGTACTAGAATTCCGAAAGAAAATTCATGAGGAAGTGCGTCCCGGTCTCCTGCATCAGAAATTGCAACCCGGTGTCTATTAAAATAACGTCCCCAGCTATGTCGTCTCGGTGGTGTTACTTGAAAGAAAAGAACCAACTTAGGGCGTTAAATGTATTTTAGAGGGGGGGGCGGGGCTTCTCTTTTTTTTGTCGTACTTCTTATTTATTTATCGAAATTTGTTTAGAAATTTATTTATAGAAATTTGTCGTAATTCTTGTTTATTATAGAAATTGGTCATAATTCTTGTTTAGATATGAAGATGGATATCTATCTATCTATCTATCTATCTATCTATCTATCTATCTACCTACCTACCTTATTTGTTCATTTTTACTTTGTTTCCACCATCTCCATTTGTTCATATAAAAAAAGAAGCCCCCCCTCTAAAATACATTTAACGTATTTATAAGGTAATATTATAAGGTAATAAGAGACACATACTCTGGGTTAGTTGAAGAGACAGACAAACAATATTTACAAATATTTTTTTGTGTTTTTCTTCTACCTAACCCTAACTGGTGTTTTAGATTAAAATTTGTGG
Organism: Doryteuthis pealeii; assembly: GCA_023376005.1. NCBI lineage: Eukaryota > Metazoa > Mollusca > Cephalopoda > Myopsida > Loliginidae > Doryteuthis > Doryteuthis pealeii. The sequence goes on from CM042169.1 coordinate 74,350,830, forward strand.
AATATTTATTATTTACAAATATTTTTTGTCTTCGTCGTCTTAGCATCTTCTCATATATGTAGTAGCAGAGATGCTGATAGGTACCGTCATGCGTCCCTGACGCACAAAAATCTAAAAGGAAGCAGTAAAATCCTATCCATGCATCCTAGAGTATCAAGCTAACTGTAAATACATTTCAAATACACAGGATAGGTTACAAGGTTACAATTTGGTTGTTTTCTTTCAAGTAACACCACCGAGACGCATAGCTGGAGACGTTATTTTAATCGTGAAAATGAACTGGTCCAAGACTACTTATGTACTGCTGCTGAAAACAGTCCACAGATCATTATAAGAACCATCTACTTCGGACCTCAATTCTTCAAAATCTATGTCGAAGTATTTTTTTATTTATTAAGTACTTAATAAAAGATGTCCTAGAATCCCGAAGCATTCTATGTTCCAGTATACAACACTGAGTAATATATTTTGCATATACATTGCAATTGTTTATATTGACTGATAGATGAGAATAGTAATAATTCTAATAAATATGTATGTATCCTGCTCTTTAGGCTTGGTAGATCATTACGTGAACCGTCTACTAAAACCTCAATTCCTAGCAATCTGTGACGAATTATTGTTAGCGCGAACCTTTATTCAGGTGTCCTAGTATCTTGAAGCATTCGATGTTCCAGTATACAACTGATTGAGATTTGGACTAGCCTATCTTACCTTTCTTACAGAGTATATGAACTGGTCTACTTATGTAGTACTGTTTAGGCAGTCCAGAAATCATTATGAGAACCGTCTACTTTAGACCTCAATACTTAAATCTCTGTGTCGAAGTAGCTTATTGTCTGCGCGAATCTTTATTTAGGTATAACTAGCAAATATATGCACCCTCCGGGTGCAAGTATTTAAGTTTTAATGTAATAAATATTGTATTAAATTAGAAAGGCTAATGAAACTAAATAAGAATACAGATAAAAAGATTTGAAACAGAGGGGGGTATAATAAAAGATTTGAAAAAGAGGGAGTATAATAAAAAATAGAACAACTGAAACTTACTCTTCCATCACTCTCGTCTTTCATTGTTATTTATTCTAATTTAAGTATTTAGTTATAAGAGGAAGTAAAGAATAAAATGACAGTTATTTTATCTTGTTAATGGATTTCATTTAAGATTCATTGAAGAGACTTTTTCTTATATTCATTAAAATAAAACTAAACAGTTAGAAATCAATAATACTAAGCACATATTTATTAAATTCGATTTTTTAATATTAATATGCAAATTAGCCTTCCCGTTCACACTGTAAACCGCTATTTTGTTGTATATATAAATATAATTGCATGTTGTCAGTATGTAGACATAGTTAACAGTATTAATAATGTAAAACAATTTTATTAATAATTGAGGTTTAGATAAAAATAAAATCATGGAGAATGTGATGTCAATAACTAAGAGAATTGTGACTTGAGTAGGAATATAGTTTCGGTTACAGACAGAAAAACACACAATCTCCATTATAATAAGATAGTAGCCAGAAAATTCTACTACAACAGAATATGATGTGGAGTAGGCTATCTTACCTTTTTAGTGAGTATATGAACTTGTCTTAGACCACTTGAGTACTACTGTTTAGGGTGGGGTAGATCATTGCGAGAACCGTCTACTAAGACTTTAATTCTCAGTGTTCTCCTATGAAGTACTTTATTGGGTAATTACATGTAAAATCATCCAGACAAAAGTTAAAATTGTCCCCACCGCTTCAATTTTCTGAATTTCTTTCCAGTTATGACTGTTAACGTTAGACAATCCCCAAAATTTGATCTTCCAATCCAAAAGTAAGGATAAAACTATCTTTTTGGACAAATAATGTTCAATATATATATGTATATAAATTTACAACCCCTCCGCACGAGCAGGATTTGACACAAGGTCAATTTCTTATATATTAGAGCTAATACGTTGAACTTTTGAAGCTCATCGTTGTATTCAACGTCTGAAACTTCGTTTATTTATTTATTTTATTTATTAATTATTTTTATCAAGCAATGGCAGATGTGACACAAGGTCAATTCTTATATATTAAGCTAATACGTTGAACTTTTTGAAGCTCATCGTTGTATTCGTTGAACGTCTGAACTTTGTTTATTTTATTCATTTTATTTATTAATTATTTTAATCAAGCAATGGCAGGATGTGACACAAGGTCAATTTCTTATATATTAGAGCTAATACGTTGAACTTTTGAAGCTCATCGTTGTATTCGTGAACGTCTGAACTTTTTTTATTTTATTTCATTTTATTATTAATATTAATCAAGCAATGGCAGATGTGACACAAGGTCAATTTCTTATATATTAGAGCTAATACGTTGAACTTTTTGAAGCTCATCGTTGTATTCGTTGAACGTCTGAACTTTGTTTTATTTTATTTCATTTTATTTATTAATTATTTTAATCAAGCAATGGCAGTACTCGAACACGAGTTTCTCCCATCATATATATATATATATATATATATATATACCAACCCCTCCGCACGAGCAGGATGCGACACAAGGTCAATTTCTTAAGCGGAATTCAGCAGGTTTGAATTCAGAGTTTTCCTTCTCCTAAACCAGTTGCCTAACCAAAGTAAAAGAGCCTTGTCTGTCCTACTATTTATCCATAGCTGGAGGGAGAGTAGGATTCATACCTTTGATGTTCAATATATGTGAAATAATAATAATAATTTAAAGATTTTTTGTCTTAGATGCAGTTGCCACATCGGGACATTGATCTTGAAATCATCAATAACTTAAAATTGGTTGACTTTAAGACATTTTGAAACATTTTCGAATTCCTCGGGCGAAAATGCTTTTATAAACCAATTTTGAGGTGTAGGGAGCTCTGAACTCATTTTACAAACAAAAATACGTTTACAAAAGTCGCCATTTTCCGCGACCCCCCTAAAATTGGGAGAGCTAAAATCACATAACTCCAAAATTAGTGGTATTGGAAGCCCAAATTTGAGGATTGTCTAACTTTTTTATAATCCACACTGGACAAAATTCAGAAAAACTGAAGGGCGGTGTGTAATGGCCTGGATGATTTGACATGAAATTACCCTATTGATAGCGCGGACCTTTATGTAGATGTACTAGAATCCAAAACGTTCAAAGTCCAAGAATACAACAAATGTAATGTAAATATTATTGAATTGGAATAAAGTGAATATTTCTATGACATTTGGGATGTAACGCTGTGTCAATTTCACAATCATTACCCCTTTTTATTTCGTTCTTTACAAATCCCCCAAGAAATATTCTAGGAACCAATCGTTGGTTTAAATTGGTGGATTTACGGCATGTCAACCGTTGTTGGGTTATTTTATACAAAAACGTTTTGTTCTATCCATGCTTGAATGTATTCCAACTTTTTTTAATAAAGACATTTATTGAAAAATTTTTTCATATTTAACCAATGGAAGGAAATCTAACAGTTACTGCCACTCTGAGTCAGAGTGGACCTGGGAGTAATGGGACAAAAAGATACTCCACATTCCCCAGAGTCTTAAATGGAACTTCACCCCTAGATGCAGTTCAACGTCATACCCTGACACCAAGACCATCAGCCACTGCCATCTAGCACATCTATGATAAAGATGGTTAGGAGTTTACCATAAGAGCAATACACTTGGGACAATCCTATAGATGCTAGGATTGACGTGACTGTCGATCGATCTGATATAGCCACTCCAACCACCCGTCTAGCATAAGTAAGGGCCTAAGTCGAGTGTTGCATGTCATGGACTGCTCAGCCACTAGGATTACAGTATACTAGTTCTAGTATCTCGGAACATTCTATGTTCCAGTAGACAACAGATTGTGATGTAAATGTTACAGTATTTGGGATAAAGAGAATATTCTTGAGGGGATTTGTAAGAACTAAATAAAAAAAAAGGGGGCAATGAATGTGAAATTGACACAGCGTTACCATTCAAATGTCCCTAGAAAAATATGTCTTTATCCCAAATACTGTAACATTTACATCACAATCTGTTGTCTACTGGAACATAGAATGTTCCGAGATACTAGAACTAGTATACTGTAATCCTAGTGGCTGAGCAGTCCATGACATGCAACACTCGACTTAGGCCCTTACTTATGCTAGACGGGTGGTTGGAGTGGCTATATCAGATCGATCGACAGGTCACGTCAATCCCTAGCATCTATAGGATTGTCCCAAGTGTATTGCTCTTATGGTAAACTCCTAACCATCTTTATCATAGATGTGCTAGATGGCAGTGGCTGATGGTCTTGGTGTCCAGGGTATGACGTTGAACTGCATCTAGGGGTGAAGTTCCATTTCTAAGACTCTGGGGAATGTGGAGTATCTTTTTGTCCCCATTACTCCCAGGTCCACTCTGACTCAGAGTGGCAGTAACTGTTAGATTTCCTTCCATTGGTTAAATATGAAAAAATAGTTTTCAATAAATGTCTTTATTAAAAAAAGTTGGAATACAATTCAAGCATGGATAGAACAAAACGTTTTTGGTATAAAATAACCCAACAACGGTTGACATGCCGTAAAATCCACCAATTTAAACCAAACGAATTGGTTCCTAGAATATTTCTTGGGGGATTTGTAAGAACGAAATAAAAAGGGGTAATGATTGTGAAATTGACACAGCGTTACATCCCAAATGTCACTAGAAATATTCACTTTATTCCAATTCAATAATATTTACATTACAATTTGTTGTATTCTTGGACTTTGAACGTTTTGGGATTCTAGTACATCTACATAAAGGTCCGCGCTATCAATAGGGTAATTTCATGTCAAATCATCCAGGCCATTACACACCGCCCCTTCAGTTTTTCTGAAATTTTGTCCAAGTGTGGATTATAAAAAAGTTAGACAATCCTCAAACTTTGGGCTTCCAATACCACTAATTTTCGGAGTTATGTTGATTTTTAGCTCTCCCAATTTTAGGGGGGTCGCGGAAAATGGCGACTTTTGTAAACGTATTTTTGTTTGTAAAATGAGTTCCAGAGCTCCCCTACACCTCAAAATTGGTTTATAAAAGCATTTTCGCCCGAGGAATTCGAAAATGTTATCAAAATGTCTTAAAGTCAACCAATTTTAAGTTATTGATGATTTCAAGATCAATGTCCCGATGTGGCACTGCATCTAAGACAAAAATCTTTAAATTATTATTATTATTTCACATATATTGAACATCAAAGGTATGAATCCTACTCTCCCTCCAGCTATGGATAAATAGTAGGACAGACAAGGCTCTTTTACTTTGGTTAGGCAACTGGTTTAGGAGAAGGAAAACTCTGAATTCAAACCTGCTGAATTCCGCTTAAGAAATTGACCTTGTGTCGCATCCTGCTCGTGCGGAGGGGTTGGTATATATATATATATATATATATATATATATGATGGCAGAAAACTCGTGTTCGAGTACTGCCATTGCTTGATTAAAAATAATTAATAAATAAAATGAAATAAAATAAAACAAAGTTCAGACGTTCAACGAATACAACGATGAGCTTCAAAAAGTTCAACGTATTAGCTCTAATATATAAGAAATTGACCTTGTGTCACATCCTGCCATTGCTTGATTAAAAATAATTAATAAATAAAATGAAATAAAATAAAACAAAGTTCAGACGTTCAACGAATACAACGATGAGCTTCAAAAAGTTCAACGTATTAGCTCTAATATATAAGAAATTGACCTTGTGTCACATCCTGCCATTGCTTGATTAAAAATAATTAATAAATAAAATGAAATAAAATAAAACAAAGTTCAGACGTTCAACGAATACAACGATGAGGCTTCAAAAAGTTCAACGTATTAGCTCTAATATATAAGAAATTGACCTTGTGTCACATCCTGCCATTGCTTGATTAAAAAAATAATAATAAATAAAATGAAAAAAATAAAACGAAGTTCAGACGTTCAACGAATACAACGATGAGCTTCAAAAAGTTCAACGTATTAGCTCTAATATATAAGAAATTGACCTTGTGTCACATCCTGCTCGTGCGGAGGGGTTGGTAAATTTATATACATATATATATTGAACATTATTTGTCCAAAAAGATAGTTTTATCCTTACTTTTGGAATTGGAAGATCAAATTTTGGGGATTGTCTAACGTTAACAGTCCATAACTGGAAAGAAATTCAGAAAAATTGAAGCGGGTGGGTGACAATTTTACTTTTGTCTGGATGATTTTACATGTAATTACCCAATAAAGTACTTCATAGGAGAACACTGAGAATTAAAGTCTTAGTAGACGGTTCTCGCAATGATCTACCCCCACCCTAAACAGTAGTACTCAAGTGGTCTAAGACAAGTTCATATACTCACTAAAAAGGTAAGATAGCCTACTCCACATCATATTCTGTTGTAGTAGAATTTTCTGGCTACTATCTTATTATAATGGAGATTGTGTGTTTTTCTGTCTGTAACCGAAACTATATTCCTACTCAAGTCACAATTCTCTTAGTTATTGACATCACATTCTCCATGATTTTATTTTTATCTAAACCTCAATTATTAATAAAATTGTTTTACATTATTAATACTGTTAACTATGTCTACATACTGACACATGCAATTATATTTATATATACAACAAAATAGCGGTTTACAGTGTGAACGGGAAGGCTAATTTGCATATTAATATTAAAAATCGAATTTAATAAATATGTGCTTAGTATTATTGATTTCTAACTGTTTAGTTTATTTTAATGAATATAAGAAAAAGTCTCTTCAATGAATCTTAAATGAAATCCATTAACAAGATAAAATAACTGTCATTTTATTCTTTACTTCCTCTTATAACTAAATACTTAAATTAGAATAAATAACAATGAAAGACGAGAGTGATGGAAGAGTAAGTTTCAGTTGTTCTATTTTTTATTATACTCCCTCTTTTTCAAATCTTTTATTATACCCCCCTCTGTTTCAAATCTTTTTATCTGTATTCTTATTTAGTTTCATTAGCCTTTCTAATTTAATACAATATTTATTACATTAAAACTTAAATACTTGCACCCGGAGGGTGCATATATTTGCTAGTTATACCTAAATAAAGATTCGCGCAGACAATAAGCTACTTCGACACAGAGATTTAAGTATTGAGGTCTAAAGTAGACGGTTCTCATAATGATTTCTGGACTGCTCTAAACAGTACTACATAAGTAGACCAGTTCATATACTCTGTAAGAAAAGGTAAGATAGGCTAGTCCAAATCTCAATCAGTTGTATACTGGAACATCGAATGCTTCAAGATACTAGGACACCTGAATAAAGGTTCGCGCTAACAATAACTTCGTCACAGATTGCTAGGAATTGAGGTTTTAGTAGACGGTTCACGTAATGATCTACCAAGCCCTAAAGAGCAGGATACATACATATTTATTAGAATTATTACTATTCTCATCTATCAGTCAATATAAACAATTGCAATGTATATGCAAATATATTACTCAGTGTTGTATACTGGAACATAGAATGCTTCGGGATTCTAGGACATCTTTATTAAGTACTTAATAAATAAAAAAAATACTTCGACATAGATTTTGAAGAATTGAGGTCCGAAGTAGATGGTTCTTATAATGATCTGTGGACTGTTTTCAGCAGCAGTACATAAGTAGTCTTGGACCAGTTCATTTTCACGATTAAAATAACGTCTCCAGCTATGCCGTCTCGGTGGTGTTACTTGAAAGAAAACAACCAAATTGTAACCTTGTAACCTATCCTGTGTAATTTGAAATGTATTTACAGTTAGCTTGATACTCTAGGATGCATGGATAGGATTTTACTGCTTCCTTTTAGATTTTTGTGCGTCAGGGACGCATGACAGGTACCTATCAGCATCTCTGCTACTACATATATGAGAAGATGCTAAGACGACGAAGACAAAAAATATTTGTAAATAAATAAAATATTCCACAAAATTTTAATCTAAAACACCAGTTAGGGTTAGGTAGAAGAAAAACACAAAAAAATATTTGTAAATATTGTTTGTCTGTCTCTTCAACTAACCCAGAGTATGTGTCTCTTATTACCTTATAATATTACCTTATAAATACGTTAAATGTATTTTAGAGGGGGGGGCTTCTTTTTTTATATGAACAAATGGAGATGGGTGGAAACAAAGTAAAAAATGAACAAATTAAGGTAGGTAGGTAGATAGATAGATAGATAGATAGATAGATAGATAGATAGATAATCCATCTTCATATCTAAACAAAGAATTATGACCAATTTCTATAAAAAACAAGAATTACGACAAATTTCTATAAATAAATTTCTAACAAATTCGATAAATAAAAAAGAAGTACGACAAAAAAAAGAGAAGCCCCCCCCCCCCTCTAAAATACATTTAACGCCCCTAAGTTGGTTCTTTTCTTCAAGTAACACCACCGAGACGACATAGCTGGGGACGTAGTTTTAATAGGACACCGGGTTGCAATTTTGATGCAGGAGACCGGGACGCACTTCCTCATGAATTTTCTTTCGGAATTCTAGTACACCTAAATAAAAGTTCGCTCTAACAATAATGTACATTGAGAAAGATTGTTTAGAATTGAGGTCTTAGTAGATGCGTTCACGTATGATCTACCCCTGCCCTAAACAGCAGCCGCCATGTCAGCAGGTCAGAGAAATACCACCGATTGCACCTCTGCAGAGTGGTAAGATCCACCAATGGTGCCACTTGTTGGCAGTGGGTGGTGACCCATGATGCTTAAGGACGGATTCTTCGTGGCTGAATAGTCTATGTCATGTAATACTTCACCTTAAAAAAATCACGGCGGAAACCCCGAAAGCACGTTTGACCCCAAGGTCATCATCTAATGAAAGCTCTATTGGATTTCGTCCAACATCATAGATAGTCTCTAATCGTTTAACAAAGTTCAAGGGGAAACAAGACCCCTAAAAACCCTATCTAATTTCAATTGTGTTCACCTTGACCTTTTTTAAAACAATTAAAGGTAATTTTATGATGTTGGAACGGATTCCAATAGAGCTTCATCAGATGATGACCTTGGGGTCAACGTGGTTTCGGGCCCCACGCTGTGATGCTTAAGTGGAGATGTTACATGATATAGACTATCACCCCTTCCCCCCTTAAAAAGCTCGAAATTACACATGAAACCACTTAAGTAACATTACACCAATATCTACCCCCTCTCAATACGGAAGTACTAAAGAATACAAAAATTCAATTTATTTATAGTCCCAAAGCGATATTTTTCAGTTCTGTCGGATGTAAAAAGATGGCTTAATAATTTTTGCGTAATGATTTAAGATAAAACCTCAAAAAGAGTATCGTTACTTTTCCCAAAAGGTTTCTTGGTTTCATAATTAATTAATTAATTTTTCAATGAGTAAAATACGTAAAAAAACTACTTAACTTCGAAATAAAAATTAGCCAAAAGATTAGTGATATTATCTATCATTTTATATCAGCCAATCAGAACTGCTATTACGAAACAAACAGACGAAATAGTTCTGATTGGCTGATTAAAATTGACAGATAAATATATATATATATATATATATATATATATATACAACACGCCAGGATATACTAAAGCTAATAAGTAAGAGTGCTAAAATACCTAAGTAGAGCAAATAATAAAGATAAGCCTAACGAGTCAGATAAACCTACTAAAAGTTTCGCTTGGTGTCTTCAGGGCTAAAAATCCGACTTGGATCTTAGCCCTGAGAGCACTAACCGAAACTTTTAGTAGGTTTATCTGACACATTAGGTTTATATATATATAATATATATATATATATATATATATATATATACGGTGTGAACAATAATAATGGACATATTTTAAATGCTATTTTCTCAGATTACAAAGCGACACAGAGTACTAAGTATATTTACTACATAACCGGTAAACTGGAGTTTTAGATGTAATCAAAGATTTGAATATCATGTCCTTGATACGCTCACAATCACCAAAAACATTCGAGAGCTCGATTTCCCATATTACGTAAAGTGTGGTTAGCCTATCAATTGGAATAGATCTTATCTCTCTACGGATGATTTCTTTTAGTTCCGCTGTAGTCTGGGGCCTGTCTGCGTATAGCCGATATTTAAGTTTGGGCTGCAACGATGCATCTTTGGCTGGCGAAGTACATATGCAATTTCTTTGGACTCCACGGCATTACGAGGATCACCAAAATCAATAGCTTGAAAGTAACAAAAACTTAATGTTAATATTTAAATTTGTGTTATTTTTTAATCTGAGAAATGTAATCCGACCCTATAATAATATATATATATATATATATATATATATATATATATATATATATAATAGATATGTGAACAAAGGAACAAAACTCAGACAAGTTTATGTAGGAGATATATTACGCTAAGAATAAGCTCAGCTCATCAAACGACTGCTGAATCTGAGCTTTATGCTTAGCGAAATATCTTCCTACATACACTTGTCTGAGTTTTGTTCCTTTGTTCCATATATCTTTACTACATTCTGACATTCTGTGGATTTAATCCAATCCTCCTACCTCATATATATATATATATATATATATATAAAATATATATATATATATATATTATATATATTAATGGTCCCCCGTCGCTGATAACGTATGCGTCCCGAAAAATCCAGCCAGATTCTCACCGCAAGATTCTTAAACAGAAGATTTGTATATATTACTGAGAGTTTTGTAGAGTCAGAAATACTTTTCGGGTTTTTCTTTTGCATCTTCTACTTCGTGACTCTGACCATACAATTGAGTTCGGTGTCTGTATGTCTCTACAAACACATACACACACATATATTCTCTGTCTCTGTCTGTCTCTGTCTTCTCTCCCTCTCTCTCTGGCCCCTTCTCGAAGTATATTAGAGAGAAATCTGACCCCTGTCTACTCCAATTGACCATCCAATTAAATTTGTTATCTCTCTCTCGGCTCTCTCTCTCTCTCTCTCTCTCTCTCCTCTCTATCTATCTATCTATCTATCTATCTATATCTGGTCTCTTCTGGAATATTCTTCGGAGAAAGAAATCTGACACGTCTACTCCAATTGACCATCCAATTGAATTTGGTGTCTGTCGTTCTGTCTGTCTGTTCTGTCTCTCTCTCTCTCCCTCTCTCTCTCTCTCTCTCTCTCTCTCTCTCTTCTATCTTTCTATCTATCTAATCTATCTCTGGTCCCTTCTGGAATATTCTTCGGAGAAATCTGACACTGTCTACTCCAATTGACCATCCAATTGAATTTGGTGTCTGTCTGTCTGTCTGTCTCGTCTGCTCTGTCTCTCTGTCTCTCTCCTCTCTCTCCTCTCTCTCTCTCTCTCTCTCTCTCTCTCTCTGTCTCCTCACTCATCTCTATCTGTCTGGTCCTTTCCCACATGTTCTATTTCTTCCTAGAGGATCCGATTCCTCTCTTTTGTATGTCTAGCCATCCAAATGAAATTGCAGTCTTCACTCGTCCCACCACTCATCTCTCTCATTCTCTGTCACTGCTTGTGTCTCTGTCTCTGTCTCTGTCTGTTCTGTCTGTCTGTCCCTGCGCTGTCTTCTGTGTCCTTTACTGTATATTCTATTTCTTCCCAAAATATCTGACACTTCTCCTTCGGGTCACTGCCATCCAATTGAAATCGTTGTCTCTCTGTCCCCAACCCACTCATCTCTCTCTCTCTATCCCCCCTCTCTCTCTCTCTCAGAGAGAGATAGACGACGACCCGTTGATGATGACAAGAGAATGATGAGCGTGCTAATTTGCATAGGTCACGTGGTTTGTTGCGCTGGTAATATGTGTTATGTTAAATTGTAGTGCTTTGTGTTGTTGCGTTGTGATCGTTTTTTGTGGTGTTCTTTTCTGGTTGGTTTTAGCACTGACTAGAATCGAACTCATTAACTAAGCGAGACACCCACTTCTAACTAAAGGCGCTGTGCCTTTCTTCTGATCTCAGTGGTGACAGCACGTAGTGTGGCGGGTCGTGCAGGGAAATACAACGTCTTTGCTTCGAAGTCGTTTATCTTAGAACATTAGATGAGAGGATCCTGAGATATGATGATGAGCTGCTTGCAGATGTATGATGCTGGTTGATGGCTAACGCGATGATGATAATGATGCTGATGATAGCAGTGTAATTTGTTATAGTTGTACTGGTTATCGTTATTATTATTGTTGCTCTTGTTACTATATTGTATTTTTGCTTTATATTATATTTTATATTATATTATTATTATTATATTATATGTTTTACATTAATATTATTATTTTGTGTTTTTTGTTGTGTTGTTTCTGCGACAATATAAAGCGCCACAAGCCTTCGCCCAATCAGTTTTGGAACGGAGGAAAAAATAATTTGGCGGGAAACTACTTCCCGCATGCAAAGTCTTCCACGCAGTTACGAACTGCGCACATCTATCTTCGTGATTACGGGGTAGGTAGGGTGTTTGGTACGTGGTGGTGGAAGGAAAAGAAGAAAAGGTTAAAAAAAAAAAGAAAAAGAAAAAAGATGAAAAAAAGACAGAAGTCTAAGGAAGAGAGGGGAACGAAGAGGAGTGGTGAAGTATGAACGTTCATAAAGCATTTTAAAATGTTGTGTGTGTTCGGGGGGGAATATAAGTGACCGTACTGGGAAGGATAAAACTGCTTTGGAGTATAACAAACAAAATTGCGGCAGTCTATTCTGTGCGCAACACATATGCTGCGAAAGGATGGGAGAATATATAGATAGATAGACTGATAGATAAATTGGTAGAGAGCGAGAGAAGAGAGAGAGAGAGCGGGGGAGAGAGAAGAGGGGGGAGAGGAGTGAGAAGATGAGAGGGACAGAGCGAGAGCGAAAGGGAGAGAGAAAGACATCAGAGAGACGGAGAAAGAGAGGGGGTAAGAGACAGAGACAGAGAAAGTTCCAAGGAGGAGAGAGAAAGTGAGAGTGAGAAGAAATTGCGAGGGAGGATACGATCAAGGGACAGGGCGAGAGGAAAGGGAGAGAGAGGAGAGAGAGAGAGAGAGAGAGGGGGAGAGAGAGAGGGGGAGCGAAAGGTCAGAGAAGAGAGACAGAGGCAGAGACAGACAGAGAAAGACGAGGGAAAGAGTGAGAGAGAGATAGAGAAAGAGTGAGAGAATGAGAGAGACAGAGAGATGAGAAAAGAAAGAGTAAGGGAGGGAGATTAATAAGTAGAACAAGAGCGAAGGAAAGAGCGCGTGAGGGGGAGAAGAGATAACAGAGACAGAGAACAGAATAGCTGCAAGCGGGTATAGAGAAGAGTGAGGAGAAAGAGTGAGATATAATGAGAGTACAAAACGAAGTGAAGGAGAGAAAGAGACAGACAGACATACAGAGAGAGGGGAAGAGAGACGATCAAAGGACAGAGCGAAGTGAGAGAGAGAGAGAGAGAGAGAGAAGGAGGGGGTGAGACAGAAAAAGTGCGAAGGGAGAGAGAATAGAGAGGAAAGAGCAAGAGTGTGAAGAGAAATGATGAAGGAAGAGAGACGATGAAGGACAGGACGAGAACAAAAGGAAGAGAGAGAGAGAGAGAGAGAGAGAGAAGAGAATGAGAGAGAGAGAGAAGAGAAAGAGAGAGAAGAGAGGGAGTAGAAGAGAGGAGAGAGATTAAAATAGATGAATAACGAACGAACAGAAAGGAAAAAAAAAGAAAGAAGAAAGAAAGAAAGAAAAGAATTTAAAAGAACAATCGGTTGGTGTGTTTTTGGTGGTTTTTCTGGTTATTAACTTTTTTTGCCGAAGTCAGTTGACAGACTTCCCTTAAGCTTCCAAAATCAAAATCCTAGCGACTCTGTTTGTATTCCCAAAAGTGCTTTAGATAAATTTTGAAATTACTTATTCTCCTCCAGCATGTTAAAATAGTAGGACACACGGAAACTTATTTCTATCTATTTCAGTAGGTAAAAATACGTTTTCGGATTTAAACAAATGATATCAAGCTTATAAACTTACTAGAACAGCTATCCAGGCCAATCGCCGGGAGATGGAGAGAAACCTTAGTGTATTGATTTGTTACATTTGAATTTAACAAATGCTGGATATTCAAAGTAGAATTTCAATGCTATTGTGCGTATGTAATTAAAAAAAATAATCTTTGAATAATATTTTTGTAAAAACAAGAACAATGATCTTTTAATTGTTATATTTATTTACTAACTCTGTATTTGCTCTATTTTCCTACTCATAAGGACTACCACGACACTACCATGAAAGCAGCAAACTTGTGTTACAAGTATTGCCATTTGCTATGATTAAAAAAAAAGAAAGAAAAAAAGAAAAAAAGAAAAAAGTTCTAACAGTTCAAAGATATATGGAACTTCAAAAAGTTCAACATATAGCGCACGAAATGGCCTTTATCCCTGCAAATCTGCCACATCTTCCACATTACAGGAAACCATGAGCACAGGGTATTTTATTAGCGCATGCCGTCGAATGCACAGAATCGTGACTGGTCAGCCCAGCTTTGCTCATACATAGCCTTCACACTGGTCACACTAGTAGACCGATTGAAGCCCTTGGTTGTCTACCTTTTTTTTATTTTGACGAATATCTTGTTTCAATGCCATTGCTGTATACGGTTTGACTATACAACATAATACATAACAACATACACACCAACAGCCTGTTAATAATTATGTATAGATGATTTGGTGTTGGAACTTATTTGGTTTTCTGGCCTGTCGGCTGGGCGTTAGACTGCCGACGCACCTCTGCAGAGGGTAAGCTCCCCAATGCGGGCCACCTGTGGCCGTGGGTGGCGACCCGTGATGCTTAAGGAATAGAACCCGAGTGGTTTGATGAGCAGTCCATGACTTGCAATACGCCACTGTGGCCCTCACTCTTTGGGCTAGACGGGCGGTAGGAGAGGCCCTCTCCGATCATCGGCCGTGGTCACCGTCAAGCCTGCACCTATATAATTTCCCCACCTGTGCCTGTTGGTACTCAACCCCTTTTTATCAATATGGGTGCTAAGAATGCGGTGGTTTGCGATCTACATGTCCTGGGAATGCGTTAAACCTTATCTGATTGAGGTTCCAGTTTTGGAGGTTGGAGAATGTGGAGGCCACCCCATTTCATCACCATTGCTTCCGTCATCTGACCGGATTTGTAGTACCCTGTTAGGTCC
Source organism: Doryteuthis pealeii (assembly GCA_023376005.1). NCBI lineage: Eukaryota > Metazoa > Mollusca > Cephalopoda > Myopsida > Loliginidae > Doryteuthis > Doryteuthis pealeii. Next base: position 74,365,963 of record CM042169.1, read on the forward strand.
CATCTATGGTTAAATAGAAAAATGTATTTATAAAAAATGTATTATCCATTAAGAAATGATTTATTTCAAGACTTATCGCATTAAATGACCCACTGAGGTTGATATGCCGTAACACAAAACAAACCCAAACCAATATTTGGTATTTCTTTAGAGTAAGATAAAAGAAATTAATTTTACTGGGCAAGTCTCCAGTTGATTCTATATCCAGTCTAATAAGTTGTGTTATTTCGGTGATACCCGAGCTACCTTCCTTTCCCCTCTTCTGCGTTAATCATGTACATATATAGATGTCCGTTGTTTTTTTTTGTTGTATTTTTGCTGTTATATCTAGTCCTTTTTTGATACACATGTATATATTTGTTTGGGGTGATGAGTGTGCCATGTATTTACAAGTATGGTTATGGTAATAGTAGAAATATAATATATATCTATATATATAATAATATATTACGTAAATATTTTCTCGGCTATTAAATGGATTTAATTGCGTATAATGCGTATAATGCATACGTGCATATATGTATTTAGATAATTGTTGTATGTATCTGAATATATATATATATATATATATATTTATATATATATAATATATATGATATACAAACTTGTTGGTATCCTCGCGGTGAGAAAACCCAGCCAAAATAGTTTTGATTGAAAAATGATATACTACAAACATCACCCAGGAAAGAACAAAATAATTTGGAAAAAAGAAAAAGACCAATAATTCGTACAACCAAAAATAATCTATTAGTAAAATATCTTTGCCAAAAGAAAACAATTTATAGTTATATTATAATACTAAGATATATAAGTTCATAAAACGCGCCAAAGAAACTAAAGTTAATAGAGTAAAAAGTGCCAATACCTAAGTAGAGCAATATAAAAAGATAAATCTAATGAGCTCAGACGAACCTAACTAAGCAGTTCGCTAATGCTCTTTAGAGCTAAGACTGACTAAAGAGACTGGAAGTGAAACGCATAAATATGGTACATATTTAATGCGTTTTGCTCCAAGTGTCTTTAGTCCAGATCTAGCCCTGAGAGATTAAGCGAAACTCTTAAGTAGGTTGTCTGACTCATTAGATTATCTTTATATATAATATATTTATATATTAGTATTTATGTGTAATTTAGCCATTACAAAGAATTGCAGAATCGTTGATTGCGGCCAGGGAAGCAAAATGTCGGCCAAAATCTATCTCTTTGTCCATCGCACGCACCTTTTCTTTTTCATTACACCAGCGTAAACTGTCAACACTTTGATTAAACACCATTTTATTTCTTATCTATTTGCTTGTGAGAATTGATTTGGCTCTTGTTCTTTTGCCCCTCTTTTTGACGCTCTTTAAAACTTTTCGGAAACCTTAACATCTTCTTTTTTCCTTAGTTGTTTAACAGAACCGATCCGAAAATGTTATACTTAAGTTCATATGATAAGTAAGAATTCCTAACTCTGCATTTCTAAGCAAACTTGAAAGCTCCTTACAAGGTGACGATATTAAGTTTCACTCATCGAAATTATATCAAAATAATTCGTTTTTATGACTAACTATGCAGACCCTTCTTATTAAAAAAATGGATGCCCGTAATATATATATATAATATATATAATATAATAGTGTGTATATATAATAATATATATATATACATAAATATATATATATATAGTGTGTGTGTATATATAATATATATACTTATAATATATATTATATATGCAGGTGTGTGGAGTGTGCTTCTATCAGTAATCATAATATGTATCTAATGGTATTTCTGTCTGTCTGTCTGTCTGTCTATCTTGTCCTCTCTCGTCCCTCTCTCTCTTCTCTCTCTCTCTCTCTCTGTCTCTGTCTGTCTGCCCTGTCGCTCTCCTATCTCATCTCTCATCTATAATAGATATATATATAATATATATATATATAATATATAATTCTAGAGAGAGAGAAGTTAAAAGAAAAAGTATTAAAAAAAAGTAAGAAAATTAGATAAAAGAAATAATCATACTGTATATTTATACACACACACACACACATACTATATATATATTATATATATATTATATGTACTATTATTTATTTATCTATAAGTCACCAATACAAAGTATATTGTATTGGTGACTTATATAGATAAATAAATGACATACAGCTTCTTAAAGAACATAATTGAGCACTTTAATAATATTTCCTCCAATTATTTAATAAAAATTGATTATCTATATATACTATAATATATATATATATATATATATATATATATATATATATATATATATATATACTCACTACTACAAAGAACTTTAGCTGGAGTAAAAGTCTTTTCGCGCAGCTCACCATTGAAACTTGTTGAACTTTTTGAATCTCACCGTTGTAATTCTTTGAACTTCTGAACTTTATTTTATTTAATTTTATTTTTAATTTTTTAAATCAGGCAATGGCAATACTCGAACACGAGTTTGCTTGCCAATCATAGAAGAAGTCCGTCGGGGGGGGGGGCCCTAAAGCGGTACAGCCAAGTCAGCGAGGGAGTCTATGCCCCTTTTTCAATACGCTAGACAAGGAGAATTGTTTTTAAGCATCTGAGGTGGAGCGCCCAACATCTACCATCAGCTCTTACTTTACCGCACAGGATCCTGTGCTACTTCTAATGCTGAGTTGCGAGGACTCGTATCGAATAGGAACGCTTGATGTTTTGCTAATGAGGTAAAATAAGGAATGAAGAACAAAAATGTGTTAGTATAATTTTCGCGAAATATCTACACATTTCCTGTCTTGAGTTTTGTTCTTTTATTCTTATATTTTACCATCATCTCTGATAGGACTTCATTCCAACCCCTTCCTCACTCAATATATCATATATATATAATATATATTATATATATATATATATCTCATAATACTATTAGCAATATATTGTTTTTTGGGTTTTGTTTTCATTTCTTACTTTCCTTCGCACGCAATAAACATTTTACCTCTTTATATAACTAGCAAATAACTGCACCCCTCCGGTCAAAGTTCTTAAGATTTTACATGTTAATAAAATAATTGTATTAAGATTTAGAAGGCTAATGAAACTAAATAAGAATACAGATAAAAGAAGATTTGAAACAGAGGGAGTATAATCGAAAATGGAACACTCGAAACTTAACTCTTCCATCACTCTCATCTTTCATTGTTATTTTTTCTAATTTAAGTTTATTTTAGTTATAAGAGGAAGTAGAATAAAATGACGTTTATTTTATCTGTTTAATTGGATTCATTTAAGATTCATTGAAGATTTTTGTTTATATTCATTAAAATAAAGACAAAACAGTTAGAAATCAATAATACTAAGCACATAATTTTATTAAATTCGGATTTTTAATATAATATGCAAACTCGCCTTCCCGTTCACACTGAAAACCGCATATTTTGTTGGTATATAGTAATAATGATTTGCATGTTTGTTAGTATGTAGACATAGTTAACAGTCTTTAAATAATGTAACAATTTATTAATAATGAGGTTTAGACTAAAAATTAAAAATCATTGAGAATGTGATGTCAATTAACTAAGGAATTGCTGAACCTTGAAGTAGGAATATAGTTTTGGTTACAAGACAGATAACACACAATCTCCATTAATAATAAGATATATATATACTTGTGTGTGTGTGGTGTGTATATACAATAGGATAAATTAAGAAAAATCATTAAATTTTTCTAACATCGCAATAAAATTTATTTCAACTGCATAAAAGCTTTATCACAACCGTTAATCAACTATGTCTTTCCTCCATTTATTCACTATAACAGTGTTCCTCCCACCAACCTAATAATAATGTAGATCGAGCTCTCGCTTCGGTTAACATTAATATTACGATACATTATATTTTAATATACTTTGTGACTAGTATCATTCTTTCCCTATTTTCATCTTACCGTTTCACCGTACAGTTTCGCTACAATCTCTCTCTCTCTTTATATATATATATATCTATATGTGTGTGTGTGGTGGTGTGGTGGTGCTGTGTGTGTTTGTGTGTGCAAATCATTACTACACATGCACATATATATAAACTATACATACGAGTATATTTTATACATACTATATATATACACACACTACATCTGTATTATATACACATTTATATATACTAATGTACATCATATTACATATAATACATAAAATATAGATATATATTTATACATATATACATACAAGCTATTATACATACAATATATAATATATATAAATATATATACATATAATACAACACATTATATACACAGCATATATATACATAGATTAATGTATATATGTAACCTACATATATACATATAGCTTACTAATATATATTTATAATTCATACACACACACATAATACATTATTACACAATATATATACATATAATATATATATAGTATATACAGACACACATCCATATATACATTGTATCGTATATATATAAATGCATATATACATTACGTACTATTCTATATTTATACTATATATATATATATAATAATAATAATATATAAATATATATACTTATATATAATATACAATATGTACCAGTATACATACAGGGCACAAATAAATATACTATATAATAAATTACAATATATATACATATATATACACAACACACACATATATTATACATATATAATGCATATATATCTATATATATTATATAATATATATGCAATATATTCCTACTCTTTATCGTAACGTTTCCATAACTTTTCTATGCCTACTTTCTTTTCTTTCTCTCTCTTCTCTCTCTCTTTCTCTCTCACAACACACACACAAACACCACATATATATATATATATATATATATATTACATGCACAATATATAGCATAGATATAAAAATATAATACCACTTTACATTATATGCAACCAAATATTACATATTCTACTTTATTCCTTTCGTTTCAATCGTCTATGGTCTTTTTCTTTTCTCTTTCTCGATATATATATATATATATAGTATATTATAATATATATATACATACATGCACACATATATATACATATATATATACATATACATATACACATACACACTATAATATTATAATAATACACATATAATCTCTATCGTTATCGTTCGTTTTCAATACTCTAGTGCGCTTGTTCTTTCTTCTTTCTTACCTTTTTAAAATATATCATACATATATATTCATATATATATATACACACACACACATATATATATATATACATACATACATACACATATCATATATACTTCTATCTTTATCGCTTCCCGTTTCAATACTTTTCTATCCTCTTTTTCTTTTTCTTTCTTTCCTTTCCTTTCTTCTTTCTTGTCTTTCTTTCCCTAATTTAATTCTTATCTTTTTATTACCAAATGCCAACAAGAACGCTGTCTAATTTCTACTTAACTGAAATTTCGCTCCACAAATCGAATTCACCCCCGCGGCTGACTTGCGTGTGCTGCTGTCCTCTCAGCATAGACCGCCGCGCAGGGGTAGGAGGGCGAGTGCGGTATTAGCGTGAGTGTTGTGTGTGGGGGTGAGGAGACAGTAGAGAGAGAGGAGGAGAGAGAGAGAGAAGAGAGAGAGAGAGAAGAGAGCGTAGGAATGGTCTCGGAGTTTTCGGCTTTTGTTTCCGTCACAATCAAAACAGCAGATAAGCCGTGGCGTCAGGCGAAGCGGAAACAGGAAAGTCATTTGGGCACAGGGGTTCGTCCTTTGAGGCAGGGTTGGAGTAATGGAGAAGAGGAGAATGAGGAGAGCAGGAGAAGGATGAAGGGGAAGGATGATGAGGAGGAGAATGGTGCAATCCATAAAAGAGTTCTAACGTCACGGTGCCGACTGATAGCCCAGACATACTAATCAACGTTCGACTTTTGCCTTGACAGACCAAAACGCTTACCATAAAGGCAGTGTCAATCTGGGTTGGAGGCAAAAGACTTGCCAGGATCCTTCTTTAGAATTCTTCTCGGAGATATTCCATCGTTGCATTTCCATATAGATATAAAAGAGAAGAATAGAAGTGCAATGTGTTATTGTGGCATTTAGTCCCAAGCAATAGTTAGCCAAAGAAATCCAATTACAAGAAGAAAATAACTGTCATTTTTATTCTTTACTGTCCTATTTAAAATGTATACGTTTATTAGGAACATTTAGCAATAAAAGACCGGGAAGTGATCGAAGAGTAATGTTTCAGTTGTTTTCGTGTTATCGTACTGGCATCAAATTCTATACTGCTTATATACTATATATATATAATATATATACTATTGACCAACCCCATCCCGCACGAGCAGGATACAGCACAAGGCCGCAATTTCTTAAGCGGAGTTTCAACAGGTTTCAATTCAGAGTTTTTCCTTCTCCTAGAACTGGTTACCTAGGGCCATGGTTAAAGAACCCGATCCTGCCCTGCTAATTTATCCATGAGCTGGAGGGAAGAGGTAGGATTCATCCTTTCGCCAGAGTTATTCAGCGCTAAGTGAAATGCAATTACCAGTCCAGGATTTGAACGTGGGGCGACGAGTCCATTTGCCCATGACTTTAACATTACACCTCCGTGCGCTTCCTTCTATATGTTATATATGTTAAATAGCGCTTTCTAATCCACGCTGCTAAATCGGCGTACGATATCGTAGCGGGTATATTTGCGGTAATCGTCACCCACCTAGACCGATATAATTGTATGTGTCGCTTAATGAAATCTCAACAACATGTGGTATAGTGCAGTTCTTTACTTTATTTCTCTCATCGGTTGTACTGCGTGGGCGGCGAGCGTTGACAATGACTGCTACTAATGCTGGGTGGTGAGGTAAAGGGTGGCCTGGTGGCGTCTCAACCGCCCTTGGCCGCGAACGAGAACCGTGGTCGAGTCACTCACTGTTCGTCCCGTCCGCCGTGTCTCCTGTCTAAACTTGACCTGGGATCCCTGACTTCCTTTATATATATGAAACGCCTACGTTTTCTTTTGTTATCTTATCAAACGACAAATCTAATTTCCCAATTATTTTTTACCGCATGCTTCTTTGTTCGCTTTACCCCAGAAAAATGTCCGTTTTGTTACTCTTTTTTCCGTTCCCCCCTTTCCCTGCCCTCGATCCAACCGGAAGACCCTATTTCCGTTTTCACCTCTTTTAAATATCTTCACTATACAAAACAGTTCTATTTTCGATTATTACCCCCTCTGTTTTCAAAATTTTTTAACTGTTATTAAATCTTAAATACTTGCACTTATATACTTGCTTATTATAAAATAGAGAGATTCTTATAGTCCTGTCTGTTTGTCTGTCTCTTCTTAGGTTTTTGTTCAGGTTTTGGTTTGTACAATACCGAGCTGCCCGTCCTTTTTATATAAAAAAAATGGTGGAGATCAGCAAAGACCAAAAGTTAAACAAATCCCACATCCTGTTTTTGTCTCTTCGCTTTCCATAAGAAAAGCTAAATAGAAATATACAACAGACTATAAATTAATATTATATATATATTAATTAACATTATTAATTACTAGTACACAAATAAAAACGCCCTCCAGACGAATGTAAAAATAGATTTTTGAAACATATTGCCTGAGGGGGTGGGAGTAAAAAATTCTCAATGTCAGCGAGGTTTGTAACCCTAAGTAAGTAAGAATCCTCAAATTCATAAAGGATTAAAAAATCAAAACAATTTGAAATGTAAACTTTAAATATGTTTATAAATTTAATATAACAAATGGTTATTCTTGCATCGTAGAGGTGTAAACAATACACAGAGAAATAGTGTGCTTGATATATAATTTCTTATTCAGTCACTTGTATATGGTGCTAACCAGATACCTATAACATGAACATGAAAGAGTCAGTACAATTCACAAAGGACAAGCGTGCAAGAATGAGGCAGGTCAGAATGTCTCGTAGTGCAAACACAGTGATTTCGTGCCGAATATATTTTCCCCGATTTTTGTGCCTATGTCGACTCTTATAAGGCTATGAGCCAGTTCCACTTGTAGGGGTGTTAACTCTCTAGCAACATTAACTATTACAACTTTTGATATATACTTAATCACGGTTAAATTAACTTAACAGACGCTAAATTACACTATCGTATGTCAACCCTCCGCGAAAGAAAAACAAATATTCAGGGAATTAACAAAATTTAATCCTAATTGTCTGTGTTGTAGTATTAAAGAATTAAAGATATACATGCACTAGTTTATTTTAATTAAAAACTTTTTACATTTCTCAGGTCAGTTAACTTTGGAAACCACAGTATCTTTGAGGGCGTAAACACGATTTCCAAAGTACCTGTTCAAAGTTAAGTTCCATTACAACCATTAAGTCTTTGNCTTAGTCTTTCCAGACAAAAGATTCCCACCAATTTTTCTGTCTGTTTCACTTCTTCTCTGCCCTCTCCCCTCTATCTCTCTTCTCTCTCTCTCTCTCCTCTCTCTCTATATATATATATATAATATTAATATTATTATAATATTATAATGAATAGTGAATGAAAAAATAAGAAAATATTGGCATGAAAAAGGCGCAATGCTAATAAAGCAGAGCAGATTTATAATCAATGGTAATATTATGTTTACACTCATAACTTGAAGTTTATGGTAATCCAATCATCAGATGAGTTCATTGTGTATATTACAAAATGCAAGCAATAACTTGTTAAATAAGAGAAGTGAACTCGTCGAAATATAGGCATTTGAACAATTTTTTATTGGTCACTTACCACCTGACCCAATTATCCCTTTATTTCCTCTCCTTTTATTTATTAAAAAAAAATTCATCTGAACACCGCGTGCATTAACACCAATGCAAGTTTGTTTGATATAATGTTTTTAAAATACAAAATTAACGTCATAACAACATTACATCACGTGAACACGATCCACGTCACATAAACGTTAAACAAGCCACAGTTTAAAAAAAAACAATTTTTAGCTACATTCCCATCGCGTGAAAAAAACGCTTCATATAAACGCTAAAAAATTACTGGTTTTAACATCTCAATCATTTCTGACTGGTTTTTAACATCTCAACCATTGAACTCATCTGATGATTGGATTACATGAAACTTCAAGTTATGAGTGTAAAACCATAATATTACCATTTATATATAATATATTATATATAAATATATAATATAATATAGATAAGAGAAGGAGAGAGAGAGAGAAGAGAGAGAAGATACATCTTTTCCCTCTCCGTTTATCTTCAACCTCTCTCTCCTTTTCCCCCTCCATCTCTCTATCATATGCATGTCAATCTGGGCTGAGAGCAAAGACAAGTCGGCAATTCTCCACTAGATTGTTCGAGATATTCCATTCGAACCTTCCATTTAAAGGAAAGTTGCAGAATCTAAGTGCACTATTACTCCAGGTATTTTGAGGCCACTTTAAAAAAAGTGTATCTTGATCGTAATTAAGGCATGTGTCCATTTCTATTGTGGTCTGTTTGGTTGGTTGGTTGGTTGGTTGGTTTGAATTTTTCGGCATGTCAACTTTTGTTGGGTTAGTTTATGCCGAACATATTTTGCTTAATTCATTCTTGATATGCATTAAAAATCCTTTTTATAACTCATTTTTTTAAAACACAGCTAGGGACTGTGGCTTAGTTAGGCTACTTGGGGATTTTCCGTAATCTAACCAAATGCAAATATTGCCAAGGGAGATAATGATTTTTTCAAATTTCTTAATCTTAAATCAGTTACCAAAAATTAGGGAATTAAATTATTTTTCAACGACTTAATTTTATAACAATTAGATTATTTTATTTTAAAAATTGAAAAGAAATTATTAAGTATGTTGGGTGGGGGTCACCTTTGAAGAAAAACAATTCAGTCCCTAATTTTTACATTTCTCAAAGATCATATCCTGAAGAATATATAAAAGAAATATAGTAAATCAATATCTGAAAAAAGTGATTTGAAAATTTAGGTTATTTTCTTAAAACTCTAAATAATAATTCATGTAGCATTTTTTTCGTACTTTTAAAAACTATATTTTCTTTGAATTGATGCAAAAAATTATCTCATCTCAGATAAATTGAGTATTTTTACTATCTTAAAAATTTCAAAGTCAATTTTAAATGTTTGGGACGTTTTATGACTAACTAAACCTATATGCTGGATCCAAACCTATTACCCATATTGCAAATCCCCAAACCTTTTTATCATATATTTGCTAGAAGTTGGTGACTGAGGGTCTTAGTGTCTTGCTATGACTTAAACTGCATTTAATGGTGAAATTTCAATTCTAGAGGTCTGTAGCGTGGGGAGTACATCATCATCACCATTACTCTCAGTTCCACCCTACACGGAGAGTCTTAGCACCTGTTAGGGTCTCAGAAGTAGAAAAAAGTTTAAAAAAATTGTGTCGAGTTAGGGGAGCATCCTTTATAATTTTCTTTTGTAATTGTCTACGTAATCATTAAGCTAAATTTAATATTGGAAACATTGTTGGATACACACACACCCACAATCAAATTACATATAAACACACACAGAATTTAAGGAAGTCTAGAAAGGAACAAGTCATTGTATCTCGATTACGCATCGGTCATACAAAACTAACACACTCCTAGATACTCAAACAAGAACAACAACCACAATGTGGAACATGTCAAACACCTTTGACAGTTAAACACTTATTCATGGAATGCAGGTATCTTGCTCACATCAGAAACCGTTATTCTTAAGCAAACAATATAAAAGATCTATTTGAAAATGTCAACATGGAGGATATTCTCTCTTTTTTGAGGGAAATAAAATCATACCATAGAATATAGACATGAAACAAATCAATACCATACATCATAATCCCCAATAATGCTAACACATTGTTACAACCAATTACTAAAAAGTATAAATATAAATACACGATATGTATAACTTCCTAACGGTTAGGCATGACATAACCCCAGACGGGTTGATATGCTGTTAAAATCAATAAACAAACAAAGAACACAATTTGAAGGAAGATATTACCCGACATACAACAGAATGGACACATCCGGGCAACAAGGTAACAGTTCCAGAACTTGGGTTTAAGAAATCTTCTGACGAAGGTATCTTTACCTCGAAATATTAGGAACAAATCCAATGTAAACTAACAACACCATAGTTACCTCATATTTTTCTTTACACTTGCATTGGGATAGCCTTCGAAACCAACCACCAAACCAATATATATATATATATTTGTTTATAGACTTGAGTTTTATGGTGATCGTAACTTAAATATACAGATATATGTATTTATCAGTTAAATGTTCGCCTCTTACAGACAACTACCGAAACAGTGAGTAAACAGACTGACGAAAATTCAGTCGGCTTTCGTTCTCGGTTAGAAGTAGCTGTTGAGTCTATCCACACTGATGAGACGTAAACGAAGAAAAAAACGCCCTGTCTGTGGATGAATATATATATATATATATATATAATATATATATATAATATATAAAACAACAATTTTATTTAGAAAATCACTATAATGACTTTATTAAGAAATTAATGAATTAACCACCAACAAATCACACATACGTATCATTTCTATTAAAAAAAAAAGATAAATAAATAAAATCCCCCATGCTTTGAAAATTTAGAATTCCACAAAACTTCTCTCCGCGTCAAAATCTGTTCGCATGCGATATGACGTCATTAACCGTCTTTCTGGGTCGCGTCTGGGCGTGAATTTAAAAAAAAGTTCTTTTTTCGAACATTTCAAAAATTCTCCGCTTTTTCCAACGAATTTCATTTCAAATAAGGATTTACTCTGTTGAAGGTCGAATTTTCTTTGTGTGCGGAACATTTCTACATTTTTTCTATTATTATTATTTCATTTCATTTGGTTATTTAAAGACAATATTAGTTTCAATAATGTACACATGGTTAAACTCCTGGCCGAAACACGAGTAAGTAAAATTGATTAAAATATCCTATGTTATCCATTCTATATTTTCTTTTCTTTATCTATTTTTTCAACATTTCGTCGGATTCACTTCCAGTTTCATTTTACACACACAGACACACATACACACAGACACAGATATATATATATATATATATATATATATATATATATAATATATATATATTATATATATATATAAGCAAAATGAAAGCGACAGATAGATAGATAGATTGATAGATTGCAAACTTATTTTTTCTTTTTTTTTACAAAAACAGTTTAATTAGTACCATTTCCAATCAAACCAATCTGCATTTCCCTGTCATTCAATTCCAATCGATTTCTTTCCAGTTTGTCTTGATTATTTTTTCAAATTTATCTCATTACTCAAACTTTGTAGTTCTGTTTTTTTTTTCTAATCTAGATATCCATGTTTTTTATTTAACAAATTTTTGTTTAACTCAAATGTTTTCTGGTTTATCTTTTAATTTTCAAATATTTCTCAAACATCGGCGTGCGCAACGCCAGGCCTCATCAGAAATCTAAAGAAAATAAAATAGATAAACTAGATTTATAAATAATAGATAATTAATCTGGATTATAATCAACAGAAACCGATTTTAATTACGATTGCCTTAAAATTAAAAAAAAGAAAAAAAATGTTTCAACGATAATGTGTGTCTTTAATTATTACTACTAGCAAAATAAAAAAAACGCCTCCTGGGCGACGTAAAATAAATATTGCCTGAGGGGATGGGAGTTGAAAATTTAACATCGGAGAGTTTGTATCATAAGTAAAGTAAAATCATCGAATTTATTAAAGGAGTAAAAAATATAATAAATTTATTAAAGGAGTAAAAAATGTAAAAAATGTAAATGGAAACTTAGTTCTGATAACTTTAAATATACTAGCAAATATATGCACCCTCCGGGTGCAAATATTTAAGTTTTAATGTAATAAAATATCATATTAAATTAGAAAGGCTAATTAAACTAAATAAGAATACAGATAAAAAGATTTGAAACAGAGGGAGTATAATAAAAGATTTGAAACAGAGGGTGTATAATAAAAAATGGAACAACTGAAACTTACTATTCCATCACTCTCGTCTTTCATTGTTATTTTTTCTAATTTAACTATTTAGTTAAAAGAGGAAGTGAAGAATAAAATGACAGTTATTTCATCTTGTTAATGGATTTCATTTAAGATTCATTGAAGAGATTTTTGCTTATATTCATTAAAATAAAACCAAACAATTAGAAATCAATAATACTAAGCGCATATTTATTAAATTCGATTTTTTAATATTAATATGCAAATTAGCCTTCCCGTTCACACTGTAAACCGCTATTTTGTTGTATATATAAATATAATTGCATGTTGTCAGTATGTAGACATAGTTAACAGTATTAATAATGTAAGACAATTTTATTAATAATTGAGGTTTAGATAAAAATAAAATCATGGAGAATGTGATGTCAATAACTAAGAGAATTGTGTCTTGAGTAGGAATATAGTTTCGGTTACAGACAGAAAAACACACAATCTCCATTATAATAAGATATTAAAATAAAACAAACTATATACAGATATATAATACCAGGTATGTATTTATTAAAACTTGTTTAAAAAAACCCAATGTGGACTGTCTAACATTGCATGCTCAAATTTTGAATGAACTTATTCTGTTATGACGATTTTAGGTAGTGTGGCGTAAGCAGTGACGGGGTTTTTGTTACAAACAAAAACCGGAAGCGAATAGCAACAGAAAACCCCCTCCGGGCGTCGTAAAAATTAATTTTGAAAGACATTGCTTCAGAGGGTGGAGTTAAAAATTCAATGTCAGAGGGTTTGTATCATAAATAAGCAAAATCCTCATCTTTATTAAAGGGGTAAAAAAACAAAACAATTTGAAATGAAAACTGAGCCCCGTCCCTCTTAAATAAAATGTTGCATGCATGTAATAATCAAACAATTATTTTGAATATTTTCCACATCAATTTTACACAAAATCGTAGGTATTCATTTATTTCTAAACTTCTTGTTACTATAAAAAAAGAACGAGAGTAAAAAACAATTTTTAAAATTGCTTACTCAAATTTTGGGTGTATATAGCATAAGAATATTGTGACATAATCTGTAACGTAGAGCTATGACGTAGTTTTTGTTACAGACAGACATACAGACAATCTCTATTATTAATAGATATCATCATAAGCACCAAGAAAGAACAAGAGTTACTTCTAATTATTTAAATCGATTTGAAAATAATATATAAAATTTCAATTTATATCTATGTGGATGACTCTAATATATGATCCACAGCCTGGTAGAGCTCTTTGGAAGGGAATTTATCTGACGGTCATAGTATTTGCTTAAGCAAGGCTCTCTGTTATTAACGGATATGAGCTCTCTAATGACCGTAACATATATACCTATGTATAAGGTATAGCTAAAGAAAAACAATAGTATATATTGTGCTAACTAGCACCTGCATCAACTTTATAGTGTTTATAAAATTTAATTCAATTGAAATCATTTTAAAAATAGTATGAAAGCAATTGTAAAAGGTATCGTATAAACACTAGTACTTCAGAACAATGTTTTTGTTGAAATGAACATTCAACGATATAATATATATATATATAATATATATATATATTATATATATATATATATATATATATAATGTTTATTTAGGTATACGTCTCGTTTCGGAGGTACGTATATCAGGTTTGGGCAATAGTATGAAGCCTTAAAGAAAGAAATATAAGAAACTAGGTTGTTTCAGAGTAGAGTTTCGTTTATTTTCTCCCTTCTTCAGACATGAAAAGAAATTGAACGTTGTGCTCTGGCTCTTAATTATAGTGGGTTGTGGTGAGGGGGTGGGGTTGCAATTTTTATACCCACAAAAATTGTTTTCTCTCTCTCTCTCTCTCTCTCTCTCTCTATATATATATATATATATATATATATATAATATATATATATATATAGTGATATTAACAGTTAGTGTCTATCTATGATTAGTTTTTTTAATGTGCTTTAAGAATGTTTTTAAAATCTAAATTCTTAACAATAACAAATAAAACAAATAAATCTTCGGAAAAAAGTTATCCGAAGACTTGATATTCTGTAAAATTCAACCAACCCACTAACATGGGTTAAAAAGGAAGCAATTGAGTTTTAAATTATTTTAAAAAAATTGAGTTTATCTATTTTTTTATCGGATACCGATGAAGAATAAACAAAACAAAACAAAACGTCTTCGGCATAAAAAAAATGAGTTTATTCTGAAAAAGTTGAATATCTATAGAGAATGAATAAAACAATGCATCTTCGGAATAAAATATCCCAACAAGTGTTAACATGCCGTTAAATCCAACCAACCAATATTATCTTATTGTAGATGCTTTTCTTATATACGAAGTGCTTTGAATATAAACATTAAATAATCAAAATTTGATATGAAAGTAAAAACAGCAACTCGAGAAAAACAAGTTTTATTGTAGCGATATTTCCACCGAATGGAAAAGCACATTTTTTGCTAACCAGCCAAAGTTGCGAAAATAAATTTATTCAACTAGTTGACCTGTCAACACCCACCATTGAACGCAAAGTTGGACTACTGTTACACTCGGATACACAGGAAACATCTGAGGAAACACCTGGAGCTCTGAGGAATATTGAATATCCCTTCATTGACATTACTCCCATGTCCCCACTGATCCGGTGTGATAGTACTTATTAGAGTCCATCAATGCGTTAGAAACTATGTTTTAAAAATGTGCTTAAAACTACTTAACAAAAATGAATAACAGAAGAAAATTCTTCGGAAAAAATTATCCGAAGCTTGGATATTCTGTAAAATCCAACCAACCAGCGAACATGAATTACATAGAAAAAATTGAGTTTAAAAATTGTTTTTAAAAAATTAAGTTTAAAATTTTTATAAAATTGAATACCCATCAAGAATAAATTAAAAAGAAAGTCTTTGTCATAAAATAACCCAACAGGGGTTGATATACCGTAAAATCCAACCAAGCAACATCATCTAATTATATATACACTCCTTATATACGAAGTGCTTTGAATATAAACATTAAAGAATCAAACATTGATACGAAAGGAAAAACAGCAACTCGAGAAAAACAAATGCGTTTTATTGTAGCGATATTTCCACCGAATGGAAAAGCACATTTTTTGCTAACCAGCCAAAGTTGCGAAAATAATTTTATTCAACTTGTTGACCTGTTAAACCTCACCATTAAACACAAGGTTGGACCACTGTTGCACTCAGAACACACAGAAAATATCTGAGGAAGAACCTAGAACTCCGAGGAGTATGGAATACCTCTTCATTGCCATTACTCCCATGTCCACACTGAGCCGGGGTGATAGTACCTATTAGAGTCCATCTATAAGTTTTAAAAAATTTGTGTTTAAAAATGTTTAAAAAAAAACTAAATTCTTAACAATAACGAATAAAAACAAAAAAGTCTTCGGAAAAAATTATCCGAAGACTTGATATTCTGTAAAATCCAATCAACCAACAAATATGGATTAAATCTATTAATAATGGAGATTCGCTTCCGGTTTTTGTCTGTAACAAAAACTACGCCACTGCTTACGTCATTATAACCGAAATCGTCATAACATAGAATAAATAGACTTAAAATTTGAGCATGCAACATTAGACAGTCCTTATTGTTTTTTAAAACAAGTTTTAATAGATACATCCCCAGTATCATATATTTATATATAGTTTGTTTTATTTTAATAGATAGTCAAAGTTAATAGAACTTAGTTTCGATTTCAAATTGTTTGTTTTTTTTTTTACTCTCTTTAATAAATTTGATGATTTCATGATTTATGGTTCCAACTCTCCGACATTTAATTTGTAACTTCCACCTCCTCAAGCAATATCTTTCAAAAATGTATTTTTACATCACCCGGAGGGTGTTTTTTTTATTTTACTAGTAGAAATAATTGAGTTTAAAATTTTTTTTAAAACTTGAGTTTAATTTTTTTTTATAAATTGAATACCCATCAAGAATAAATTAAAAAAACGTCTTTGGCATAAAATAAACCAACAAGGGTTGATATACCGTAAAATCCAACCAAGCAACATCATCTAATTATATATACACTCCTTATATAAGAAGTGCTTTGAATATAAACATTAAAGAATCAAACATTGATACGAAAGGAAAAACAGCAACTCGAGAAAAACAAATGTGTTTTATTGTAGCGATATTTCCACTGAATGGAAAAGCATATTTTTTGCTAACCAGTTGCGAAAGTAAATTTATTCAACTAGTAGATCTGTTAAACCCCACCATTGAACGTAAGGTTAGACCACTGTTGCACTCGGAACGCACAGAAAATATCTGAGGAAACACCTGGAGCTCTGAGGAATATTGAATATCCCTTCCTTGACATTACTCCCATGTCCACACTGAGCAGGGGTGATAGTACCTATTAGAGTCCATCTATAAGTTTAAAAAAATTTGTGTTTAAAAATGTTAAAAAAAAAACTAAATTCTTAACAATAACGAATAAAACAAAAAAGTCTTCGGAAAAAATTATCCGAAGTCTTGATATTCTGTAAAATCCAACCAACCAACAAATATGGATTAAATCTATTAATAATGGAGATTCGCTTCCGATTTTTGTCTGTAACAAAAACTACGTCACTGCTTACGTCATTATAACCGAAATCGTCATAACATAGAATAAATAGACTTAAAATTTGAGCATGCAACATTAGACAGTCCTTATTGTTTTTTAAAACAAGTTTTAATAGATACATCCCCAGTATTATATATTTATATATAGTTTGTTTTATTTTAATAGATATTCAAAGTTAATAGAACTTAGTTTCGATTTCAAATTGTTTAATGTTTTTTTACTCCTTTAATGAATTTGATGATTTCATGATTTATGGTTCAAACTCTCCGACATTTAATTTGTAACTTTCACCTCCTCAAGTAATATCTTTCAAAAAATTATTTTTACATCATTTTTTTTTATTTTACTAGTAGAAATAATTGAGTTTAAAAATTGTTTTTTAAAACTTGAGTTTGATATTCTTCTAAAATTGAATACCCATCAAGAATAAATTAAAAAAACGTCTTTGGCATAAAATAAACCAACAAGGGTTGACATGCCGTAAAATCTAACCAACCAACATCATCTGATTATATATACACTCGTTTTATACGAAGTGGTTTGAATATAAACATTAAATAATCAAACTTCGATACGAAAGGAAAAACAGCAACTCGAGAAAAACAAATGTGTTTTATTGTAGCGATATTTCCACCGAATGGAAAAGCACATTTTTTGCTAACCAGCCAAAGTTGCGAAAATAATTTTATTCAACTAGTTGACCTGTCAAAGTCCACCATTGAACGCAAGGTCATAAACTGACGGAGAGCGGGCCGTTTTGATTAGTCAATAATGAAATACAGCCCCAGGATTCATTTGGTGTTAGGGTGGAGAGATGCGAGGGGTAACCTTCGTAGCAGCAACGGTACGGGAGATACTGAAGAATTCCCATACGCATGCGTACCAAAGCCCTTCGATTTCTCTGATTTAATTCGTTCAATTCCGACTTAATGAAATAAACGCGGCAAAAACACTACTAGAGAGCCGCGAGCGACGTTCACCATATTTATTACCTTATTTTTTATCGTCGATATTTTTAAATTTAGTTTTTTTTTTTTGTATGTTTTTTTATTTTTTATTTTTCTCGTTCTTATTTTCTTTCTTTTTTTCTCTCTTTATTTATTTATTTTCGCAAACTTGATTTATTCATTAACGTCGTATTATTAATCAGTAGAAAGCGAGGAAACGGGGCGTCGCCCGAAATATTGCACAGTTCAATAGCAACAAGCTTCCGTTTCGGAAAATCGGTCCAGTGTTTTATGAGCGTTTCTAGTTTTTAAATGAACAACTGAGGCCGACAAAAATAAAAACGGATTGTGCAGTGCTTTTAGTAAAAATGCAATGGCAGAGTGAGTGCTTTTCAAGAGTTGGTTGTTAGAGAGACAGTCCAGCAAGCCGTGCATAAGAGTACACGATTTATTTCAATTTAGTAAGAGCTTATGCAGTCAGAAACCGTTTAATTCTATTAATTATCTATCTATCTATCTATGTATATATCTGTCCATCTATCTATCTATCTATCTGTATATCTATCTATCTGTAAGTCTGTGTCTCTGTCTGTTTTTCTATTTACCAGATTTACCGAGATACAGTCCAGCAAGCCGTGCATAAAAGTACACGATTTATTTCAATTTAGTAAGAGCTTATTTAGTCAGAAACAGTTTAATTCTATTAATTATCTATCTATCTATCTATGTATATATCTCTCCATCTATCTATCTCTCTCTCTCTCTATATATATATATATCTATATGTCTGTCAGTCTGTCTCTCTGTCTGTTTTTCTATTTACCGCATTTACCGAGAGACAGTCTAGCAAGCCGTGCATAAGAGTACACGATTTATTTCAATTTAGTTAGAGCTTATTCAGTCAGAAACCGTTTAATTCTTATCTATCTATCTATCTATCTATCTATCTATCTATCTATCCAGCCATCTATCTATCTATCTATCTATCTATCTATCCATCCATCTATGTATGTATGTATGTATGTATGTATGTATCTATCTATCTATCTATCCATCTATTTGTCGGTCTGTCTGTCTCTCTGTCTGATTGTTTTTTTATTTACCGCATTATCAACCGATCTAATTCTAATATCTTTTTATCTAATTCTAATATCTTTTTATCTAATTCTAATATCTATATATATGTATGATTATCCATATTACTAAATCTCACCTTACTTTACTTTAATTCTTTCTTATAATAATCACATTTTTCATATCTATCTATCTATCTATCAATCTATGTATGTATGTATGTATGTATGTATGTATCTCTCTCTCTCTCTCTCTCTCTCTCTCTCTCTCTCTATATATATATATATATATATATATATATATATATATATATATATATTGAAGTACGTTCACATTTCTAGTTTTTAAAATGAACAACTGCGATCAAAAAATAAAGGGATTGTACGATGCTTTTAGTAAAATGCAATATATATATATATATATATATATATATATATATATATATATTATATATATATATATATATATATATTTGTTTTTTAGTTATTTCCCGCAAGGTGGGTTACATGTACTTCTTCCTCCATTGTTTTACTCTACTCACCAGATTTTCTCATTTGTTACTATTATTATTTATTATTATTATTATTTTATTATTATTATTATTATTATTATTGTAGTTGTACCTTAGCAATCCAGTGTTTAAAGCATCTTTTACTTTAAATCTTCGTCGCTCTTCCCACATTAAATAAATATTTATATATTTATTAATTAAAAACGAAAAAAAAAAGAATAAAACAAAAAGCCTCAATCATGTCTCTCTGTGTGACGCTATCAAAAGCGCAAAGTCTCTTATTCTTCGCAACATGTGGTAGATTCTCTGAACAAAATCTACATATTGAGAAAGAATCTCTAAAGATATGAGAAAGAAAGCACCGACCAATTGTACGGGTTTCAGTTATGGAGAGAAGAAAAAAAGAAAACAATTCTTTTTAGTATTATTATTATCTTTATTATTCTTGAATAAATGGGTGTTTTTTTTTTTTTGGAAAAATTGTATAGTTCAGGAGTCAAGTGTTGGGTTATTTTATAAAGTGAGAAAAACTTGAAAATCTTTTTTTTTAATCAATGCAAATCAACATTGATTTTAAAGCAACACAAAAAATTCCTCAATCTTAAAGCAAAATACGTGGAAACTTCTTCTCAAATTTTGTTTCAAAGTTATTGATTGATCTGTTGGTTGGTTGGTTGTTTGGATTTTACGATATGTCAAACCGTCTAGGGTTATTTCATGCTGAAGACGTTTTTTTTTCATGTTAGTTGGATATTTGATTTCATTTTAGCTTCTTTTTTATTGTAATCAATCATTTTTATTTTTGGGAGTACTGCCGATGAAGAGGCACTCCGAATTCCTCAGAAGTCCAAAATTGAAACTGTAAGCATTACAACATTGATTTTTAAGCAACACAAAAAATTCCTCAATCTTAAAGCAAACTCCGTGGAAACTTCTTCTCAAATTTTGTTTCAAAGTTATTGATTACCTGGTTTGTTGGTTGGTTGGTTGGTGGTTTTTTACAATGTGTCAAACCGTCTGGGGTTATTTCATGTTGAGGAGTTTGTTTTCTTGGTAGTTGGATGTTTGATTTCATTTTAGCTTCGTTTTTATTGTAATCAATCATTTTTATTTTTGGGTGTAATGCCCATGAAGGGTCACTCCGAATTCCTCAGAGGTCCAAAATTGAAACTGTGGATGCAGCTTAACGCCAAGAGATTTGATGATTACAACATTAATTTTTAAGCAACACAACAAATTCCTCAATCGTAAAGGAAAATACGTGGAAACATCTTCTACTCAAATATTGTTTCAAAGTTATTGATTGACCTGTTGGTTGGTTGGTTGGATTTGACGATATGTCAACCTGTCTAGGAACATTTGATGCTGAAGACTTATATATATATATATATATATATATTATATATTATATATATATATATATTATTGGGGACAGTATAATTTTATTCAAACAAATTTGATTAAATATAATAAAATCCTTATTGTTTTCAATTTGTATTTTGACGATATGTCAACCTGTCTAGGATCATTTGATGCTGAAGACGTTTACACACACACAGACACACACACTTCTTCTTATATTATAATATATTATTTTAGCATCTGATGTGTGGCGTAACACCAACCATCAGCTCCTCACTTTACCGCACAGATCCCTCTGCTACTCATACGCTGAGGGCCGATATCGAACCGATATCGAGGGCCGATATCGAACCGATATCGAGGGCGCGATATCGAACCAAGAAACTTTCCTAGCCGAACACTCTACCGACTGAGCTCACCGGCTCCTTTATATATATTATATATATATATATATTATATATTATATATATATATATATATATATCGCCAATGAGAATAGAACGCACTTACAATGGTCTGCGAATCTATCTTGGACACCATTACACCACGTGAGGCACCCCATATACTAAGTTTTGCTTAGATGTGGCACAAGGCCAGAAATATGGGGCGCCCATTGAGAATCGACCTCACTAACAATGGTCTGCGAATCTGGCTTACAAACCATTATACCACGTGAGGTGCCCACTAGCTTAGCTTAGATGTGGCACAGGCCAGAAATATTGGGCGCCCAATGAGCATTGAACGCACTAACAATGGTCTGCGATTCTATCTTGGAAACCATTACACCACGTGAGGTACCCCATATACTAAGCTTATATGTGGCACAAGGCCAGAAATATAGGGCGCCCAATGAGAATCGAACGCACTAACAATGGTCTGCGAATCTATCTTGGAAACCATTACACCACGTGAGGTGCCCCACATACTAAGCTTAGATGTGGCACAAAGCCAGAAATATGGGTCGCCCAACGAGAATCGAACTCGATAACAATGGTTTGCGAATTTAGCTTGCTAACCATTACAACATGTGAGGTGCCCATGTTATTTACTAAACTTAGCTTAGATGTGGTACAAGGCCAAAAGTATGGGTCGCCCATTGAGAATCGAACGCACTAACAATGGTCTGCGAATCTATATTGGAAACTATTACACAACGCTAAGCTTTGCTTAGATATGGCACAAAGCTTGAAATATGGGTCGCCCACTGAGAATCGAATTCAATACCAATGGTTTGCGAATCTAGCTTCCTAACCATTACACCATGTGAGGTGCCCCACATACTAAACCTAGCTTAGATGTGGCACAAGGCCAGAAATATGGGTTACCCATTGAGAATCGAACGCACTAACAGTGGTGTGTGAATCTAGCTTGTTAACCATTACACCACGTGATGTACCTTTGGTCAAGATCTATATGCACCACAGACTTGCACGTAATAAAATATTGCAAAATTATTGACTCACCCTAGAAAAACATCAACCTAAAATCTTTAAAAAAATATAAATAAGAACAACAAATTAGCTTAAGATGAAATTAGACGAAACGGGGACTGAAGTTTTTTTTGTTATATTTTCTGTTTTTTGTTTTGTTTTGATTTCTGTGTTGTTTTTTTTTGTGTTTTGTTTTTTAACTTGAATCGATCACGGAAAAAGCGTCCAGCAAAGACTCAATGGGTGAGGAGAATTAGAAGAATTGAGAAGAAAAGAAGAAATGAATGAGATTGAATAGAGAGTAGGGTCGACTATGCGACAAATTCCTCCGCTGGGTCTTAATGTGAACTAATCGAAATATAATGGGTTGAAAATGTCAGTGTCTGGCAGGTAGAAAATCAGACATGGACGCATGTTCTGATTAATTTTCTTCTTCTTCTTCTTCTTCTTCTTCTTCTTCTTCTTCTTCTTCTTCTTCTTCTGCACATTCTTCTTCTACTTCTTCTTCTTTTTTTTCTTCTTACTCCACATTCTTCTTCTTCTTCTTCTTCTTCTTCTTCTTCTTCTTCTTCTTCGCACATTCTTCTTCTACTTCTTCTTCTTTTTCTTCTTCTACTCCACATTCTTCTTCTTCTTCTTCTTCTTCTTCTTCTTCTTCTTCTTCTTCTTCTTCTTCTTCTTCTGGCACATTCTTCTTCTACTTCTTCTTCTTTTTCTTCTTCTCTACTCCACATTCTTCTTCTTCTTCTTCCTTCTTCTTCTTCTTCTTCTTCTTTCTTCTTCTTCTTCTTCTTCTTCTTCTTCTTCTTCTTCTCTTTCTTCTTCTTCTTCAAATCAACATTCTTCTTCTTCTACTTCTAAACATGCTCTTTCTACTTCTTTTTCTTTTCTTCTTTTCTTCTTTTCTTCTTCTTCTTCTTCTTCTTCTTCTTCTTCTCTTCTTCTTCTTCTTCTAAACATGCTGTTCTTCTTCTTCTTCTTCTTCTTCTTCTTTTCACATTCT
>CM042169.1:74394851-74427351 GCA_023376005.1 Doryteuthis pealeii
CCTATACACAACCTTAACAGCAAGACTATAATGTGTTGCCCGGTGTTTAGAACAATTCATAAATAAGTGCGTCCATTTATACAACCCCACCGCCACGAAAATGTGTGACACAAGGTCAAGTCAAAATGATCCAGTGCCATATAATGCGTGTGTCTGAAGGTTGAATATATTCATATACGTTAAATTATATAAAATTCAAATAAGTTTTATAATTAAAAAGAAAACTAAAAATCGTCTAAGACCGAATTTTCTTGTCTTAAAAAACAACAACAAAAGCACAACGTGGCGTTGGGTGGTTTAACAGACGAAACAGTTCAAATCCCAAACGACACTGTAATACTTGTTTACAATGAAGTTTATTCAGTTTAAAACCTATAAAATACATCCAAAACCTGAGACCAACTAATCATCTTGAAATAAACAAAACAAAAGCACAACGTGGGTTGATCGTTTAGCAGACGAAACAGTTCAAATCGCAAACGACACAGTATACTTGTTTACAATGAAGATTTTATTCAGTTTAGACCTATAAAATTACAACAAAACCTGAGACCGACTAATGTCTTAAAAATAAACAAAACAAGCACAACCTGGGCTTTGAGTCGATTAACAGACAACACTTAACGAATCGCGAACGACACGGCCATACTTGTTTACAATGAAGTTTATTCAGTTTAGAAGTAACCTATAAAATTACATACAAAACCTGAGACCGACTAATCATGTCTTAAACAATAAACAAAACAAGCACAACGTGGTGTTGGGTCGTTTACCAGACGAAACAGTTCAAATCCCGAACGACCCAGCCATACTTGTTTACAATAAAGTTTATTCAGTTAGAAGTGGCCTATAAACTTACAACCAAAACCTGAGACCGACTTTCCTTGTCTTAAAAAATAAACAAAACAAGCACAACGTGGGGTTGGGTCGAAACTGAACGAATCACGTACGATACAGACACACTCATTCGCAATGAAGTTTAAACAGTTTTAATACAATTTTGCTAAAAGGGCGGTCACATCATTTTGGAAACACCATGTCTAAGTAAATTTTACTGATTGTCTGTTTGAATGTGAGAATATAAAATGAATGCAACATCTGGTCCATTCGGGGGTCTCGTTCAGGCGAGTTCGTGCAAAATTTTAATTAATCTACCGGGAAATAAACTTGAGAGAGAGAGAAGAGAGAGAGAGAGAGGAGAGAGAGAGAGAGAGAGAGAGAGAGAGGTGAAGAGAGAGTGTGATAGAGAAAGAGAGAGAGAGAGATGAAGGAGAGAGAGAGTGATTTTTATAGAAGGATGTAACAGTCTTTTTAAACAAATTTTAGGTTTCATAATTGACAGATCTTGGAAGAGAAGAGAGAGAGAGGAGAGAGGAGAGAGAGGAGAGAGAGAGAGAGGACAGAGAGGTGTGTGAGGAGGTAGAGAGAAAGATGTGAGAGAGCGTGTGATAGAGAAAGAGAGAGTTAAGATGAAGGAGAGAGAGAGAGAGAGTGATTTTTATAGAAGGATGTAAACTTTTTTTAAAACAATTTTAGGTTTCATGATTGACAGCTCTTGGAAGAGAGAGAGAGAGAGAGAGAGAGAAGAGAGAGAGAAGAGAGAGAGAGAGAGAGAGAAGAGAGAGCGTGAGAGAGTGAGAGTGGGAGAGAAGAGAGAGTGAGAGAGCGTGTGATAGAGAAGAGAGAGATGAGATGAAGTAGAGAGAGGTGATTTTTTATAGAAGGATGTAAAAATCTTTTTAACTACTAGGTTTCATGATTGACAGATCTTAGAAGAGAGAGATAGAGATAGAGAGCGTGTGAGAGAGGAAGAGAGATGAGAGAGAGAGAGAGCGTGAGAGAAAAGAGAGAGAGAAGATAGAGAGGAGGGAGAGAGGTGATTTTTATAGAAAGATGTAACAGTCTTTTTTTAACAACTATTAGGTTCATAATTGACAGATCTTGGAAGAGAGAGAGAGAGAGAGAAAGAGAGAGCGATGAGAGAGAGAAAAGAGAGAGAGAAAGAGAGAGAGAGAAGAGAGAGTGGTGAGAAGAGAGAAGAGATACAGAGAAGAGAGAGAAAGGGTGATTTTTATAGATGGATATAACAGTCTTTTTAAACAACTTTTAGGCTTCATGATTAACATATCTTGAGAGAGAGAGAGAGAGAGAGAGAGAGAGAGAGAGAGAGAGAGAGAGAGAGAGAGAGAGAGAGACATGCACACACACACACAACGTGATGAGCTGATGGTAGGTGTGGTGCTCCACATCAGACATCAAAACAATCTCCTGGGTCTAGCGCTATTGAAAAGGGATAGACTCCCTCGCTGTCTGGTTGATACCGACTTTAGGCCACCCCGTCTTTACTTTACTTATATATATATATATATATATATATATTATATATATATATATAATTAATGACAACCAATCTGTTTTGATGGCGACAGCCGACAATTTTTTGGGAGATTATGTGTTTAATTAAAAGTCATACCTAATTTGTTAAATTATTAATTATTATAATTAAATGAATTAGCGTGCATATCGTTTTTAAATGTAAGGCGTAAACAAATCGAGAAAAAGTCAATCTCTGTATGTACATTTCAGCCTTTGTGACAGGTAGGGTTCGAATCACGCACAAAGCACTTTCCTGTCTATAATTCTGCTGGTGAGGCCTAATAGGCTGAAGTGTACATACAGAGATTGACTTTTTCTCGATTTGTTTACGCCTTACATTTAAAAAGATATGCACGCCTAATTAATTTAATCATAACTAATTCATTTTCAAATTAGGTATATATATATATATATATATATATGGAGTAAGATAAGGAAATAAATCCGACACACAAACTACCATTCTTCCACTTTTCGTAAGTCATCGAAATGGTAAAATAATTACTTTTAAAAGTGAATTCATTACGCGGGAAAAGTATTCGGTTCCGTCACTGTTGCCGCCGACCAGACAAACCAGCATCTTAGCACTCGAAAATCATAAAAGCGGCTCCTCCATAACGCATCGGTAAAGGTGGCCGCTTCACGATCATTCCTTTCGTTTTGACGTCTCTTGGCATTCGAAGATGATCCACTCCGACCACAAGTGAATTAATTAGTCAACGCCAAGTGTTCCTAGCAGTATTGCCCGGAAGGCGAATATCGAGTGTGCTAATTCGCGTAATTGTCGACGTACTGTTGCTTAACGAGACAGTCGAATGCGCGGGGGTTTGGATCAACAACGCCTCAAGGCGGCCTCGGCTCAAACATTGGCTTGATCTCAACCAGCAAGACAAATGATAGGGCAGAGCTTTATGCTCATAGAATAAGATTAATGGGAATCCAAGTTTTATATCTCCACATTGTGTACTGCAGATTGTCTAAACACGTTTTAATTAGCACTGACATGAAAGGGTTATTCATTAAAAGATCTTCAAAGATAATAAAAATGACAGCGGCTGAAATAAAGGTCATATCTAATCACACTTTTATAATCACTGAAACAAAGAAATCGGACCATACCACCTTAGGCACCCTTTTACGATCTTGATTCATAAGTACATTTTTTTCATTTACCCTGTAAATATCCGGGTTTTTGTTAGGGGTTAGGGTTAGGGTCTGGGGTTAGTTTTATAATTTAAAAAAACCTCTAAAAATCGTCTGTTATCAAACAACCGGATATTGACGGAGCAAATGAAAAACATGTCCTTTCTTAATCGAGATCAAAAAGGGGTGCCTAAAGGTCATATTGTCCGATTGTCTAAACACGTTTTAATTAGTACTGAAATGAAAGGCTTCATTATTAAAATAACTTTAAAGATACTAAAAACGACAGCGGCTGAAATAAAGGTCAGATTTAATCACATTTTAATTATCCTTGAAACAAAGAAATCGGACCATATGACCTTTAGGCACCCCTTTTGCGATCTCGATTTAGAAAGGACATGTTTTTCATTTACACTGTCAATATCCGGTTGTTTGTTAGGGGTTAGGGTTAAGGTTAGAGTTAGGGTTAGAGATAGGGTTTTATAATTTATAAAAATAGACGTACTGTTGCTTAACGAGACAGTCGAATGCGTGGGGGTTTGGATCAACAACGCCTCAAGCGTCTCGCTTCAAACATTGCTTATCTCAACCAGCCAGACAAATGATAGGCAGAGCTTTATGCTCATAGAATAAGATTATGAATCCAAGATTTATATCTTCACATGTGTACTGCAGATTGTCTAAACACGTCTTAATTAGCGTTGAAACGAAAAGGCTTCGTTCATGACAATGCAATACTCCACTTTGCCCTATCTTGGGCAGACGGGCGGTCGGAGAGCCCCCTACGATCAATCGCTGGTCACGTCGAGCCATAGCACCTATATATTTTCCCAACCTATTGCCCCTTATGGCAAGCCCCAACCCCTTTTATCATATCGTTGCTAGAAGGCGTGCAACTGTGCGTCTTACATGTCCTGGGAATGACGTTAAACTCTATTCTGATGTGAGTTCCAGTTTCTGGAGTTGGAATGTGAGCACCCTTCATCACCATTGCTCCCTGTCACTCTGACCCGGAGTGGTGTACTGTTAGTCCCATCTATGGAGTTAATAGAAAATGTATTTATAAAAAAAAATTGTATTATCATTAAGAACTTGAATATATTTCAAAACTTTATCGGCATTAAATGACCCACTGAGGTTGAATGCCGTAATCAAAACAAACAAACAAACAAACAAACGAAAGGCTTCTCTATTAAAAGATCTTTAAAGATAATAAAAACGACTGGGGATGGCATAAAGGTCAGATTTAATCACACTTTAATTATCCCTGAAACAAAGAAATCAGACCATATGAACTTTAGGCACCCCTTTTGCGATCTCGATTCATAAGTCCTTTTTTTTCATTTACACCGTAAATATCCAGTTTTTTGTTAGGGGTTAGGGTAAGGGTAAGGGTTAGGGTTAGGGTCTGTGGTTAGTTTTATAATTAAAAAAACCCTCTAAAAATCGTCTGTTAACAAACAACCGGATATTGACGGTATACATGAAAAAAATGTCCTTTCTTAATCGAGATCAAAAGGTCATAAGGTCCGATTGTCTAAACACGTTTTAATAGCACTGAAATGAAAGTGTTATTCATCTAAAAAAAAAACTCTAAAAATCGTCTGTTAACACACAACCGGATATTGACGGTGTACATGAAAAACATGTCCTTTCTTAATCGAGATCAAAAGGTCATAAGATCCGATTGTCTAAACACTTAATAAGTTTTATCTTCACATTGTGTACTGCAGATTGTCTAAACACGTTTTAAATAGCGTTGAAATAAAATGCTTCTTTAATATAAAGATCCGGAATCGAACTAGGAACCTTTTGGCTTCTAGCCGAACGCTCTACCGACTGAGCTAACCCGGCCAGCGTTATGAGTTGCACAGGGATCTGTGCGGTAAAGTAAGGAGCTGATTGTAGGTGTGGCGCTCCACCTCAGATGCAAAGACAATCTCCTTGGTCTAGCGCTAGTGAAAAGGGGATAGACTCCCTCGTGATGGCTGATACCGACATTAGGCCACCCCGAACACTTTTTACTTTATTAAAAGATCTTTAAAGATAATAAAAACGACAGGGCGTGACATAAAGGGCAGATTTAATAGTTTTATGATTTTTAAAAATCTAAAAATCGTATGTTAACAAATAACCGGATATTGACGATGTAAATGAAAAATATGTCATTTCTTAATCGAGATAAAATCACATGGCATAAAGGTAAAAACTAACCACATTTTAATTATCCCTGAAACAAAGAAACCGGACCATATGAAATTTAGGCACCCCTTTTGCGATCTCGATTCATAAGTACATTTTTTTCATTTACACCGTAAATATCCGTTTTTTTTGTTAGGCGTTAGTGGAAGGGTTATTTGTTATTAACAAACAACCGGATATTGACAGAGTAAATGAAAAACATGTCCTTTCTTAATCGAGATCAAAAAGGGGTGCCTAAAGGTCATATGGTCCAATTGTCTAAACACGTTTTAATTAGCACTGAATGAAAGGGTTATTCATTAAAAGATCTTTAAAGATAAAAAACGACAGCGACTGAAATAAAGTTAATATCTAATCACATTTTTATAATCACTGAAAAAAAAATCGGACCATATGACATTTAGGCACCACTTTTGCGATCTCGGTACAGAAGGACATGTTTTTCATTTACACCGTCAATATCCGGTTGTTTGTTAGGGGTTAGAGTTAGGGTTAGGGTTAGGGTTAGAGATAGGGTTAGGACTGAGGGTTAGTTTTATAATTAAAAACACTCTAAAAATCGTGTGTTAACAAACAACCGGATATTGGCGGTGTAAATGAAAAACATGTCCTTCTTAATCGAGATAAAAAAAAGGGGTGCCTAAAGGTCACATGGCCCGATTGTCTAAACACGCTTTAATTAGCATTGAAATGAAAGGCTTCTTCATCAAAAGATAAAAAAAACAGGGGTGCATAATGGTCACATTTAACCCCATTTTTATAATCACTGAAACAAAAAATCTTTCTAAATTTCTATATCACTTTATCAAATGAATTTCACGTCAAAGATAAACTAATGGAGATTACGTAACTGTCTGTTTAACCAAAACTACGTCACCACTGACGGCGTGATTTCCTTAGCTATTTAAGTTATATTCTCATTAGTTAGAATTCTACAACGCAGCATGGTTCAGAAAGATAGAAGACTACTAGACGTAGAATTGTAAGTTTTCCTTTATACTGGCTGGAATGAAAAACTCTATTCAATTGGAAGTACGTAAAACTGGTAAAACTGAAAATGTTAATGGAAGTTTGAAACAAAAACAACAAAAACTTTTTCCTTTGTGTGTGTGTGTGTGTGTGTGTGTGTGTTGTGTGTGTGTGTTGTCACATATCTAAAGCGCAACTTTTTTCTTTCTTTTTCAAGGTTAAAACTTCAGAAGTTAAAGTCAATGTCTGTAGTGTTTATCATTTTTTAAAACTCTTTAATCATTTTTTAAAGTTGATTATTATGAGAACTTAAAATACTTGTGTGAGGGGAGTAAACCCCGAAAACAAATCAGGAGCCGGAGTCCCTAAGGTGGTGTGATGCTGAAATCTAGTGCTACCCATCAACTCCAGCGACACTACCGCTGCCAAACTGCATTGGTTCCTTATCTTTCCTTTGGATCACACCGGCAGTGTGGAGAGGGGGATTTGCTGCTTGGGCAACAACTTATCCTCCATATGGACCCGCCCAGGCTATGTAATTAAAAAAACACTTCGACACTACTCCATCGTCTTTCGTAGACGGAGGGCTGCCAATAACAATAATGATGATGATGCTGATGATTATTATACATTTTAGATATTGAATTCTCTTTTTGCAAACTCTTAAGTAAACATATCAAACGCTGTAATAATTGACATATCTTACTGTGCTATATCCACAGGTCCTGCTAGCAAGTAAAGAATAGCTATTATCTTTAAAAAAAACTTAAGAAATCCTTATTCTTCTCTGAACGTTAACTACTTTTATCGTGAATCAATAGACTGAATATATATATATGTTAATCTAAAAATAATTTAACTTTAGCTATTTATTCATTATAGTAAGTAAGTTATTAACATAATAAAACATTGCTTTTGGTTACGTTAGCTAACAGTAAAACGAAATTCATATTATTGGTATTTAATACGATTAACTTAGTACGACTAGCGGTCAAGTCACACAGAAAGCATTGATCCGTGTCAGGTCAACGTTGTTAAGTGGAAATGAGACTGGTTAGTATTTAAGTAGTTGACCACTTACTAACACCATTTACTGTAAGTATCCTCAGGTCTTTGTTGCAGACTAACCAACATTTAGTAAATAATAAGATTAGATTACTATCGCTCAAAAGTTAAATTACGAAAATACTTTTACCACGATTAATTTGATCTCAACTTCTGTGACTTCTAAGTTATTAAAACAAATCTAGTATGACCTGTGGATATATCACAGTAAGCTAATTTAATCATTACAACGTTTGGTATGTTTACAGAAGAGCTATTGCGAAATAGTTCAATATGTAAACGTATAATAATCTTGACTTAATACACTTACTATTATCATCATCATGACATGTGGATATACTGCAGTATACTAATTTAATTATCACAACCTTTGATATGTTTACAGAAGAGCTATTGCTAGATAGTTCACTATATAAAAGTATAATAATATTGATTTAACACTCTTACTATTACTATCATCAGTATCTGTGGATATACCACAGTATGATAATTTACTCATTACAACGTTTGATATGTTTATGAAAGAGCTATTGCTTAACGGTTCAATATGTAAAATATATAATAATTTGGATTTAACCCCCCCTCTCCCCCCCTCTCTCTCTCTCTATCTATCTATCTATCTATTTCTCTATATATCTATTTTTATCTATGTCTCACTCTTTTTTTCTTTTGCTTCTTTCATTATGTTCGATATCAAGATTTTAATCTTATAGTAATTATAAAAGTACTAACATGATCTGTGGATATAACACAGTGAGATAATTTAATTATCATAACGTTTGATATGTTTACAGAAGAGCTATTGCTAATAGTTCAATATGCAAAATAGATAATAATTTGTATTTAAATCTCTCTCTCTCTCTCTCTCTCTCTCTCTCTCTCTCTCTCTCTTCTTTTTTTGCTTCTTTTCATTATGTTTGATATCAAGATTTTACTCTTATAGTAATTATAAAAGTACTAGCAGGACCTGTGTCTATACCACAGTTTGATGATTTAATTATTACAACGTTTGATATGTTTACTTAAGACCTATAGCTAAATAGTTCAATATGGTTAAAGTATAATAGTCGTGATTTAATTCTCTCACTTTTTTTTTCTTTCCATTTCATTTTTTCATCATATTTAATTAGCTTTATCGCATCCGCGCACTCACCCCATTTATATATTTCTTTCTTTCTTTTTTTCTTTCTTTATTAGTATATTTTTTTCTGTGTGCATATTCTTTTTCTTCCCTTTCTAAAAACGGAATGGTCCATTATTTAGCTGAGGTGACGGCACTCATAAGAAATAAGAAGTCGGTGGAAAAGGAACATCAAATAATTAGGATTTACATTTTTACATTTCATCTTGGACGATTCAAACAGTAACATTTTTTACCAGAGGGTGTTGCAAGATGATAACTGTGGTACAATTAAAGACGTGCTACACATAAAAATATAGAAGAAGGAAAGAACATAATGAAAAGATGAAAAGAAGGAAAAAGAAAAAGAGCGAGCGAGCGAGCGAGCGAGCGAGCGAGAGAGAGAGAGAGAGAGAGAGAGAGAGAGAGAGAGAGAGAGAGAGAGAGAGAGAGTTAAATCAAAATTATTATACTATTTACATATTGAACGATTTAGCAATAGCTCTTAGGAAAACAAATCATACATTGTAATAATTAAATCATCATAATGTTGTATATGCACAGGTCCTGCTAATATTTCAATCAACGTGGAATTTTGTCGGAAGTGATAGATAACTCAATGTCAACCCTTCCGATGACCTATTGGGGTCCCATGCTGAGGAAATCCGTTCATATCTCAGGTTAATAGGGTTTACTTGGCTGGGTTCATCTCATTAATATGCGGCAGGGAAGGGTTCCGATAACCCGGTACTCAAAGATGGACACTCACAATTCCTGTAAAAGAATCAGTGCTAAAATTCTCCTCTTGCGGGAATAATGTATAACTTCTTACTATAATAATTAATTAAGATCAAGCGATGATAGTGATCATGAAATCTTTTTTAAAAACGATTTATACAAGAAATAATCTAAACCTTCTCTCCTGAAGATGATCTTTTGTTTGCATGCCTGATATTTTGTTTCTATTAATTTATTTGATTTTATATTTAAAATAATTCTAAATAGAATACTGTCTGTGTAAACGAATTTTGATCGAAACACGTGTTGACAAATCGCAGTGATAAATTTCCCATACCAAAGTATATATATGTTTTCTCCCAAATAATTTCACACACACACACACACACACACACACACACACACACACACATTTATTTATTTTTTGTTGAATTTTTTTAATATAATTGCAACTACCCAGGTTTCAAGCTATTTTGCTATCATCAGGTTGCTAATAATTATTCCGGTGTTTATGTGAAGACATTTCTTGCTGTTATGTTTTTGGACCGCAAATTACGTCGGTTGATTATTGTGGACGCTCTTTAGGCTTTGGATTTTATTTTTGAATTTTTGAATTTAAAAAAAAAATGCTCACAAAGTTATCTCCCTTTAACCATATGAAGTTTTGTTCTTAATTGGAATTCATATAATCAACTTCATATGTTAAAAGACGTATGTATTTTCAAATTTTCTGATGGTAAAGTCCTGTAAATTTCGTAATTGAATTTTTCAGGGTGGATGGTAAGTTTCATTTATCGAAAATCCATTCTTTTATGGAATTATATATCCAAAATCACATTTGAAAAAGTCTATTTATATTCAAATTTTCTGATGGTAAGGCAAGTCCACACAAGAAAAAATTATTCCTAAATGCATGGATAAGCGAAACCCAACATCCACCCTGAAAGATAAATTTATAGATTTTTACAAGACCTTACCCTCAGAAAATTTGAATATAAATAGACTTTTTCAAATGTGTTTTGGATATATAATTCCATAATATATATATATATTGCAAGAACAACTGTAAATTATTGTTAGGTTTCAGACTTTATTTTGAATGTCAGTTGCCTTTTTATCGTAACTGCACCTAACATCAATCTACAGATTCTAGTACACAGTGCTGATCTTAAAACACTTAAAAAACAGCATCTACTGGTCAGACTCCGTAAACCTGAAATCGAATGGAGAATATGAGCAGAAGGAGTACAGGTGGAGCTCTCAAATACTCGTGACTAACGAGAAGAGAACTTCTTTTGTTTGAATTCAATTTTCCTTGTCTTGGGTATGACGTTAAACTGCATCTAATGGTGAAGTTCCAATTCTTGAGGAATAGGGAAGGTTGAGTAACGTTCATCACCATTACTCCCAGGTCCACTCTGACTTGGAGTGGGAGTACCTGTTATGGTACATCTATGAGTTAAATAGTAAAAAAATTAGGTTTGAAAAAATTGAATTAAAAAAGGTTGAATACAAAACAAAACGTTATCGACATAAAATAACCCAGCAAGGTTTGGCATGCCGTAAAATACAAGTAACCAATCAGCCAGAGTTTTCCTTCTCCTAGATGAGTTATACCAAGATTAAAGACCACAGTCTAACATACTATTTACTGATAGTTGGAGGGAGAATAGTTCGATTTGCACCTTTTGCAAGGGTATTAGCGCTATGTGAAATGCAAACGTCCATGTCTCGGATTTGAACTCTCCTCAGCACGTGTCCTTCTTTCGACGGTAGTTATTATACCATGCGCTCCTAACATATGGATATATTTTAAAAGTTAAACAAAAAGCCTTGTCTGACTCATTATTTATCGATATTTAAAGGGAGAATAGTTCAATTCATACCTTTCCCAAGAGCATGGTCGTTATGTGAAATGCAAACAACCGCGTCCAGGATTTGAACTCTTCTCACCATATATATTTCCTACGACACGCCTCTTACATATGAATATATTTTAAAAGTTAAAGAAAGTGCCTAGACAGACCTAGTATTTATCGAAATTTGAAGGCAGAATAGTTCAATTCATACCTTTCCCAAAGGCATGAGCGCTACGTGAAATGCAAACAGCCGCGTCCAGGATTTGAACTCTTCTCACCATATGTATTTCCTATTAGGGTAGCCATTACACCACGCACCTCTTACATATGAATATATTTTAAAAGTTAAAGAAAGAGCCTAGACTGACCTAGTAAATAACCATATTTGAAGGGAGAATAGTTCAATTCATACCTTTCCCAAGAGCATGGTCGCTATGTGAAACGCAAACAGCCGCGTCCAGGATTTGAACTCTTCTCACAATGCGTATTTACTACGACCGTAACCACTACGACCATTCCCACGACGCGCCTCTTACATATGAATATATTTTAAAAGTTAAAGTAACTGTGCTATTATAGTCAATTAATTTATGGCAATTGTTCCTATTTACATAAGCGACCTCGTGTATCACATTCCAAAGAAATTAGAACTGGGTTCAGTATAAATAAGACTAACGTACTATTTAGTTTGAGAAGAAAAGAAAAGAAAAGAAAAGAAAAGATCTAGCCGCAAGCTGATTAATTCTAGTATAATAACAACGATTGCAATGATGAATTATAAATGAAATAAAGATGTCTTCTTCAGTTTGAGAAGCGATGAAAGAAGCAAATCAATAATTAATCATTTGGAGTTTATTTTCTATGATTCTTTGTCGCCCAGGGAGGATTGAAGTCACAATTAAGGATTGATCTGAAGCCATATGAATTCCTCATAGGTAGATCTTTTGGTTGTTGGGTTGTTGAACACCCCCCCCCAAAAAAAAACAAAAAAAAAAAGATGGTGGGGCATCATATTATGGCAGACGGTTCTTTTTATTGTTGAAAGCGAAAGAGCAGAAAAATGGATAAAAAAGATATATATATATATATATATATATATATATATATATATATATATATATATATATATATATATATATATATATATATATATATATATATATATATATATATATATATATATATATATATATATATATATATATATATATATATATATATATATATATAGTTAAAGTCGACGGGGCGGCCTAAAGTCGGTATCAGCCAGTCAGCGAGGGAGTATATCCCCTTTTCAATAGCGCTAGACCAAGGAGATTGTTTTTAGCATCTGAGGTGGAGCGCCACACCTACCATCAGCTCCTTACTTTACCGCACATATCCCTGTGCTACTCATACGCTGAGTTGGCGGGGACCGGTATCGAACTAGGAACCTTGTGGTTTCTAGCCGAACGCTCTACCGACTGAGCTAACCTCAAACAGATGTGTTTATTTTTATATGGCTTTAAGCCGACAATTTTTGGAGGATATGTGCTTAATTGAAGTCATACCTAATTTTGAAAATTAATTAGTTAATAATTAATGAATTTAGGCGGGCATATATGTTCAAATGTAAGGCTAAACGGATCGAGAAAATGTCAATCGAAATGTACATTCAGGGAATGAAGACATAGGTCTGAATGTACATTTCGACCTATTAGGTCTCATCAGCAAGGTTATAGACATGAGACCTAATACGTCGAAATGTACATACAGGGATTGACATTTTCTCGATTGGTTTAGCCTTACAATTGAACATATATGCCCACCTAAATTCATTAATTATTATCTAATTAAGTTTCAAAATTAGGTATAACTTCAATTAAGCACATATCCTCAAAAAAAAATATTATATATTTTTGGAGGTAAAATGTTATGCGTACGAAGAAAGATAGAAATGAAAAGAAACTAAGAAAAAAAAAAGAAAATATTTATTTTTACTGCGAAGTAATAAATAAGGATAATATGTAATTTGGTTTGGTTTGTTTTGTTTTATGGCATATCAACCTCGGTTGGTCATTTGATGCCGACAAAGCTGTGAAATAAAATTCATTCTTAATGCATAATACAGTTTTGTTTATAAACTCGTGTTTTTCTATTCAATCCATAGATTGGACCCTAACCGGTACTACCACTCGGGGTCAGAGTGGACCAGGGAGCAATGGTGATGAAGGGATGCTCCATATTCCCCAGACCACCAGACATGGAACATCGCCATCAGATAGAGTTTAACGTCATTCCCAGGACATGTAAACCCTCAGCATCGCCTTCTAGCACCCATATGATAAAAAGTGTTGGGGCTTGTCATAAAGGCAATAGGGTTGGTGCAATCATATAGGTGCTCGGGGTTGACATGACCAGCCGATTGATCGGAAGGGGCCTCTCCGACCGCCCGTCTAACCCAAGAAAAGCCTAAAGTGGAATATTGCAAATCATGGACTGCTCAACCACCTGGGTTCTATCCTTAAGCATTACAGGTCGCCTCCCACGGCCAACAGGTGGCCCCATTGGGGGAGTCTTACCCCTCTTCAGAGGTGCAGTCGGTGCATTCTAACGCCCAAGCCGACAGGGCGGAATATATAATGAAATAAAATGAAAAAAAATAAAGTGAAATGAAAGAAGAAATGGGCAGACGAAGAAATATAAAGAAAGAAAATAGTCGAAAAACACAAAGAAAATACCAAGAAAAGGTTGGTTGTTTGGTTGTTTGGATTTTATGGCATGTCAGCCCTTGTTGGTTATTTTATGCCGAAGACATTTTGTTTTATTTATTCTTGTTAGGTATTCAATTTTTTTTCAAACTCAATTTTTAAACATCTTTATACTATTTAAAATATATATTTAACCCATACATGGGACCCTAATAGGTTCTACCATTCCGGGTAAGAGTGAACCTGGGAGTAATGGCGATAAATGGGTACTCTTCATTCTCTATTTCCAGAATTGGAACGAGGAAATGGAAGAAAGATGAAAATTATTCACAACAACGACTGAGTCATTGATTCATTGGTTTTAACGACATGTCAAGCCATGAAGAGTTATTC
Source organism: Doryteuthis pealeii (assembly GCA_023376005.1). Classification (NCBI taxonomy): domain Eukaryota; kingdom Metazoa; phylum Mollusca; class Cephalopoda; order Myopsida; family Loliginidae; genus Doryteuthis; species Doryteuthis pealeii. Next base: position 74,409,407 of record CM042169.1, read on the forward strand.
ACTTCCTAGGGGATAGGAAATCATTAGTATTATCTACGTTATTCGGACTATTGTCCTCATCTTCATTGTTATCTGTACAACGTTTAGGTCGATGGGATGAAGGGGGCATTCACAGCCGGGAGCTCTAAAACATATCAAACGTTGTAATAATTAAAAGATCATACACTAGTTTACCACAGGTCTGCCAGTTATTATTATCTCGCATAGGCGTGTGTTATACAATTCATTGCATAGTCAATGAATTATGTACGTACCAATAGTAAGCATATTTTTTTAATACGGTTCGTTAGATTTAAAATCGGAGAGAGTTAAGTTGGAAATTTCCATAACCGTTAGGGTTATGATTGGCATGTGTATGACCCCGTCTTGAGCCCTCCGAACGCGCGTGGTTACAGATATGAGATAGTTTAGACGCAACAAGATACTCAGAGCGGGTGGACTCAAAAGCCGCTCGCTCTGAGCGTCGTTCTCCACCGCGGCGGTCGAAGATGGGCTGGGTTGTTTAATAAAGTTTTATAAGAAAAACAACAAGTCTGTTGATTAAGTCTTAAAAAAACAAGGAATGACCATGACCATCCGAAAGAAATAAATAAGTGTTGTATATTGAAGATATTTAAAAGAAGCTGAAAACGGAAATAGGGTCTTCCGGTTGGATCGAGGCAGGGAGAAGACGAAAGAGTAACGAAGGACTTTTTCCGGGTAAAGCAACAAAGAAGGATGGGTAACAATAAGTTCGGAAATAGATTTGTCTGCTGATAAGTGTAACAAAGAAAACGCGTAGGCGTTTGAGATATTAAAAGGAAGTCAGTTAGTCAGAGAGTTAGACAGGAGACAGTGGACGGAGAACAAGTCAGCGACAGACGCTCACGGTCCATTGCAGCCAACGGCTGTGGGACCCACCAGCCACCCTCCACCTCACCAAGCTAGTCATCCCAGCAGCAGTAGTAGTCATTGTCAACGCTCGCCGCCACCACGTACAACCGATGAGAGAAATAAAGTCAAAACTCCTACTATACATGTGTTGTAGATTTCATTAAACGACAACTACATATATCGTCTAAGGTTAGTGACGATACCCGCTACGTATGAAGATACACAATTTAGCAACGTGAAGAAGAAGCCGCTATATAACATATAGGATTTGATGCCACAACGTAACATAAGTACCAACCCGAGAAAGCAGCTCACTCATCAATCAACAAGAGAAGATGGCGCCGAATTAGCAGCAGTGTCAGAAGGCGTATATGGCACATAAACTGACAGTTAACTTTGGTGAGAATGTTTTTCAGATAGAGTTTAACGTATCATCCCAGGACATGAAGACCCCAGCCACCGCCTTATAGCATCCATATAATAAAAAGGGTTGGTGCTTGCCATAAGGGCAATAGGGTTGACAATAATATAGGTGCTAGGGCTTGGCGTGACCAGCCGATTGATCGAATGAGGCTTCTCTCCGACAGCCAGTGTAGTCCATGTAAGGTCCTAAGTGGTGTGTTGCATGTCATGGACTGCTCAGCTACTAGGGTTCAATCCTTAAGCATCACGGGTCGCCACCCACGGCCAACAGAAGCCTCCATTGAGGGAGTCTTACCCTTGCAGAGGTGCAGTCGGGCCCAACAGACAAGTCATATCACAAAGATGACACACTCTTCTTTTTAAAATTAAATCATCTGGTCAATAAGATCTAACGGAATCGTTTATTATATCCACAGATTTCTTCTTTACTCAAATTATTTTTCTTAAATTTATTGAGGGCAATTACATTTACCTGGTATAAAAATAAAAGAATTCGACATGATTACCAAAATATCTTCCATCATTTTAAGAACTATTACCATAAACATTGATATTAAAGTTTTCAAAAACTATCATCATCTCTTTACAATTAGACTGTCTATAGAAAAAAAAAAAAAGAAATTGCATATTTCTGTCATTTTCGAAATAATGACACCGGCTATTATAAGTTCTTCTCTTGAAATGGAAAGTTAACATTTAAAAGATGAAATTGATTTGCTGGCGTAGATTTCATGATATATGTAGTTGACAAGTAATAATTTTTTACGGCATATCAACCACGGTGGGTCATTTAATGTCGACAAAGTTTTGAAATAAATTAATTCTTAATGCATACTCATTTTTTTATAAACACATCTTGTGAAATGGAAAGTTGACATTTCAAAAGAAGAAATTGATTTGCTGACGTAGAATCTCATGTTCAATCCATTGTTTAATTTCAATTTAAATCACATTGACTTTAGATATTTTCTAACGGCATAAATTCAATAAATATTCCCAACATATTTAGAAGTTTTTGATTTAAGGGAAATAACAGGTAACTTTAAATGAAAGGCCAGTTTTAGCCATTTTTTAATAAATCCTTATAGGAATGCGACTCTGGGCTTAGGAAATTCTCAACGGATGTTAAGAGTTAAAACAAATCAGCCTGTTAGAAATCTCCCTGCTTATGTGACATGTGGGGCCGTATTTACAAGTTGACTATGATGTTTGAGTGAATAGACAGAAGATTTATATAAATAATGACCATGAAGATTGTTAATAAGGGAATAGTGAAATGAAACTGAAACATTGGTCAGTGTGTAACGTAGCGGGTTTGTTCGTTTCTTTCACGGCACTAATTCGTATCTGTTATGTGGCCGTCGTCTTCTCATAAGGTGTGGAACTTCTTGGGGTTGTTTACAACTCCACACACTCGCAGAATCTAGTAGTTCTTTGGTCAGTATCAAGCGGGTGAGTATCAACTTACACAGGCCGCGTGCTCCTCGTTACGGCCAATTGACTTGTTGACAAATTTGTTGGTTTAATGGTTTTCATTCATGAGTTCCCTGGCGTGTAGTAAATAAAGATGTGGACAGTATTTCTTGCTTTTCATCAATTTATTTCCTAATGAAAGTTATTGAGAGAGAGTGAGATAGTCGGTTTCCTAATATGTTTTTAATGATGCTCTTAACTTCGTTTAAACGGTCAGTACCAATTATCAGGCTTAGGTATGTTTTTTACTTCGTGCAGTGTACAATATTACATTCAGGTTTCACACAGCGACACCATATCTGCATTCCAGGACCCCAGTCGCTCGCCTCTCACCAGCTCGGTCAAACCAAACCTCAACTGACCTTACTCTCTCGGTCTCCAGGACTTAACTCACCTCTCGGTCCCCGGAACTCAACTGATTCAAATATCTAAGGTTCCTCATTAAATAGAAATCGAAGTCGAGGGTTCTAGAATCTTCTCGAGCCTTTCGAACGTTCTAACTGTTTTACCAAATTACACGTGTCACTTAAGAGGTCGACGGGTCAACCATCCTTTCTTCTGACAAACCGATTAAACTAAATTTTACTAGCATAATCCCAGACTTAATGGCTCCGAATGACTCAAAGGTGATAATTAGTTTTATATTGCTTCCCCACTCCCGTAAGGTCTGAGAATCATGCTACATCCTATTAAGGTTTCTCCGTGTCTGGCACAAGGCCACAAATATGGTGTTCCTAGGTCATTATGCTACAAGTGCAATGACTGGGGGAATAATTGGAACGACTAGAAGCAACCTCGGCATTGCACATTTAACAGGACATTCAAAGGTTCTCTTCACTGTCTTGGTCAGCTGCACTGGATGCTGCTTGGACGCTGCTTGCCTACAAATTGTAAATTGAAAAGGAAAATAGAAAAGAAAAAAAAAAAGAAGAAAAATGAGAATAAGCAGATAAATATTTTTTTTTTTAAGTAGAAACACTAATATGTATACTGCTATATTAGAGTTGCCTGTAAAGTTAATTATTTTTATTATAGAAATGCATTGGGCAACCACGTTGGGTCATTTAATGCCGACAAGTTTTGAAATAAACTAATTCTTAATGCGCACTCAATTTTTATAAACTCATGTTTTTCTATTTAACCCATAGATGGGACCCTAACAGGTACTACCACTCCGGGTCAGAGTGGACCAGGGAGCAATGTTGATGAAGGGGTGCTCCCCAGACCTCCAGAAGTGAAACCTCACCGTCAGTTAGAGTTTAACATTTTCCAGGACATGAAGATCCCCAGCATCCATTTGTAAGGGTCGGGGCTTGCCATAAGGGCAATAGGATTGGACAATCATATAGGTGCTAGGACCGATTGATCGGGGAGACTCTCGACCGCCCGTGTAGTCCAAGTAAGGTCCAAGGTGGTGTGTTGCATGCCATTGACTGCTCAGCCCCAGGGTTCCATCCTTAAGCATCACGGGTCGCCACCCACGGCCAACAGTGGCCACATTTGTGGAGTTTACCCCATCTGCAGTGGTGCAGTCGGTGCATTCTAACGCTGCAGCCGACAAGGCGGTGCAGTCAAGTTATATCACAAGATGGCAAACTCTTCTTTTAAAATTCAACTAATATAATTTTGTTTGTATTGACTAACAACCATAACATCAAATACCAAATTATTCACGTCTATTGGCTGAGGGTTTAGAATAAAATATCTATATTATAATGGAGATTGTGTGCTTTTCTGTCTGTAACCGAAACTATATTACTAATCGAGTCACAGTTAACATAGTTATTTACATAACATTCTTCATGATTTTATTTATATTTAAACCTCAATTATTAATAAAATTGCTTCACCTTTTTATTAGTGTTGTCCATATCTACATACTAATGACATGCTATTGTATTTATATATACAAAAATAGCGGTTTGCAGTGTGAACGGGAAGGCTAATTTGCATATTGATATTAAAAATGTGATTTTATTAAATATGTGCTTAGTATTATTGAATTTCTAATTGTTGGTTTTTTTTAATGAATATAAGCAAAATCTCTCCAGATGAATCTTAAATGAATCCATTAAAAGAAAAAATAAGTGTAATTTTATTCTTTATTTCCTAATTTAACTAAATAGTTAAATAAGTAAAATTCAGCAATGAAGACGGGAGTGATGGAGAGTATTCATCTATTTTTCTATTATACCCACTCTGTTTCAAATCTGTTTACTGCATTCTTATTGGACTTTCTAATTTAATACGATATTTCATTACATTAAAACTTAAATACTTGCACCCGAGGGTGCATATATGTGCTAGTACATAGATATATATAGAACATTTTTCTAGCGATTAAAAAACAAATAACACTCAACTCACATACGCACACACACGCACACACACCACACAGCACACACATATATATATATATATATATATATATATTATATATATATATATACAAGGTATGTTCACAAAAGTATCAAGATTTTTGTACTTTTGCCGCACTTGTATTCTTAAAAAAATAACGTTCCATTCTTTCTTCATTTCTATATTGATAAATACAGCTTTAATCTTGGTACTTCTTTAAGACCCTTTGTATTCTGAAAAAAATTAATGAATGGATGGATTTCTAAGAATAACAACATGTGTCGAAAAGTACAAAAATGTCGAAACTTTTTTACACACCTTATATATATATATATATATATATATATATATATATATATATATCTTTTGCACCTAGAGAGGGTTAAGACTTCCCAAATGGGTTCACCTGTTGACTCGTGATGCTTAAGGAGGAATCCTATGGCTAAGAAGTCCATGAAAGGCACAGTCCATTTGGCCCTTATTTAAGCTAGACGGCGTCGGAAAGGCCCGTCAAATCAATCGGATAGACGTATTGTTGAATACCTTTTATATATAAAGTGCTACATTCACTACCTAGATTTATAGACTGGGCGAGGTCATGTGGTTTATTCCTCCGCCAATCAACAGCCATAATGCGTGGCTGTTGACTACTTAATCACTGATACTGACAGATGTTTATTTTCATCATTGACGAAGGAATTTACAACCACAGGATTCTTTACCAAGGATTTCCGCTGGACAAGCGCTCCTGGCTGAAGCCTAAAGGATGGCCATAAAAACGTAATAACATATCAAACCCTAGCACGTATATGATTGCCCCAACTCTATTAACATTATGGAAAACCCTAACCTTTTTTTATCATATATATATTTACCAACCTCGCACGACGGGATGCGACACAAGTCATTTCTTAAGCGGAGTTCAGGTGGTTTGAATTCGGTTTTTCTTCTCCTAGACCGGTTGCCTAACCAAGGTTAAAGAGCCAGTTGCCCTACTATTTACCCCATATGGTGGGAGAGTAGGATTCATACCTTTCCAAGGGTAATTAGCGCTAAGTGAAATGCAATTACCACGTCCAGGATTTAACTCGGGGCGACGAGTCCATTTCCATTACTTTAACCATTACACCACGCGCTTCCCTTTTTATCATATATGTGCTAGAATGTGATTGCTGAGGGTCTTCATGTCCTGGGTATGGACGTTCAAACTCTCTGATGGTAAAGTTTCAACCCTGAAAGCTCTCTAGAATGTGGTGTACATCTTGATCCCATTACTCCCAGGCCACTCCGAAACTGAACGTAATACGAAAACTGATTTCGAACTCGCTACAAAAAAAATGTCGCAGTCCAGAAATTTAGTCCAATACGCAATTACGAGTATGTTAAACTGAATGTACAATGAATTCAACTTTTAGGCATGAAATAACCTAGATGGTTTGACCATTTCAGTTAAAATATTAAATCAATAAACCAGAATCTCGCTAAAAAAGCCAACTGAGCGAGAGAAAAATAAACAACCTTTAGGCTATCGTCATCCCACTATTCTTGCTATCTGGCACAACGAATTGCAGTCTGAACAAGCTAGGGAACACACAACCTTGTACATCGTGATGTTATTCGAAAATTATTATAAAACGTTTTTTTTATTATTGAAGTGGAACTAACTTTGAATTTAGCCATTTAAATGTATATCAAATAATGAATGCTGAAACATAAACATGTTTGTGTGTTTAACGTTGAAATAGTACATAATAATGGATAGTTATCAAATATAGATTCGGTGATAGTAAATCGACTCGCATCTAGCCCTGCGTCACTTAGAATCACAATGCACTCCAGCAGAAGGGTAAGACTCCCTCAAATGAGACTCCCAGTATTGGCCGGGTTAGGGTTAGGGTGGGATACTACATAACTGAAGTTCAATTTGATTCAAATTTTATATTTATGTTACATATCCACAACTTGTCAAGCATTTTAATTTTGATTTTACATTTATATGTACAGACTCTCTCTCTCTCTTTCCCCTCTTCTGCCTATAAATATATTTGTATGTATTTGGAAAAACTCGTTGGCCGTCGGTGGTGACCCTGATCCTTAAAGATGGAACCCTGGTGGATGAGCAGCCCATTGAACATGTAGTACTAACTGGGCCCTACTTGTCTAGACAGGCTGTCGGAGAGGTCCCTCGATCATCGGTTGGTCCATCAAAACCTAGCACTTATAGGATTGTCCAAACCTATTGCACTTATGAACAAGCCCCGAACGTTTTTTCCTTGATGAGTCTTAGTTTCCTGGTATGACGTTAATCTGATTTAATGGGAAGTTCATCCTGTGTTATGGAAAACATTTGAAATGGAAACTCATTGATAACTATAGATATATATTAGAATAAAACAACTATATAATATATAATATATAATATTATATAATATATAATATATATATATATATATAAACGGGCATGCATTTATCAAAACTTTTTTAAAAACAATAAGGGCCGTCTAAAGGTGCATGCTCAATTTTGAGTATATTTCTTCTATGTTAGGACGGTTTTGGTAATGTAACGTAGCAGTGCATAGTTTCGGTTACATAGAACAGTGACCTAATATCAGATGCTTTAAATGAATTTTGGTAATTAAAAGGCATTGGAATGATTTTACTATAAAAATGCAAGTGGAATTATTTTCACTTTAAAAAAAATATTCGAAATCTTGATGTTCACATATAAAATGCATTGGAAAATTATTTTCAAAAAAAAAAGGCTTTGGAAATTTTCATTTAGATTCTAAAACTTAGTCAAAAAGCAATTTTGAATTAGCTTTTTTTTTTTTTTTGTTTTTCATTTTTTTTTACATTTTAAATATTTACAAGACTATCTGTCTGTCTGTCTGTCTCTCAATATATTTCTTGTAATGTTTCTAATATTTATTCTTATTTCTTGAAAAACTTGTCCCAAACTGAACAATGACCGAAATTTTGGGAATAGCTTGGTGAGATCACGGGTTTATAGTATTCTGTAACGAAGGAGTAAACAATCAAGGGAAAATGTTTTAAAAAATTCGAAACACGCCGACGACTACGAACCTCACAATTTTTCTGATTCGAAAGACAGACGCCTTATCCGTTGGGCACGCGGCCAGTTATTATATCTTATTAAATTTCAGTTCTCTTAACTATGGAGAATAATCATATTTTCACGAAGAAGAAGACATAATATCAAATGAAGAAAAATCCGTTAATTCATCGCTTATTCTTGTTAGGTCCACTCCGACCCAAAGTGGTTAGTACCAGTTAGGGTCACATGTATGAGCATAAATAGAAAAAAATGAGTTTTAAAAATTAAAATGGAGTTTTGAAAAAATTTGGGTACGCCATTAGAAATGATAAAAACAAAAATATTAGAGTGCCGCGTTGTCATGAAGAAGGGTTGGCTAACATATCTGCCCTGGAACCAATGGTAATAATGGCACCTTGAATATATTGTACACTTAATGCAATAAATAAATACAGCTCTTACACACGTAATCGAGACACTTTATTTTTAATTCACCTATACTAAAAAGGACTTTTTTATCAATCTTATTTACAGTCAAAATACATAAATTGAAGTTATAACGATTCAAAGAGTGAATACATTATTTTGGGACACCCTGCATATAGATTAGTATCTATCTATCTATTCTATCTATCTATCTATCCGTCTGTTCATACTTATCTATCAATCTATCCCAGTCTGTTCATATCTATCTATTTATCTATATATCTCTATATCTATCTATCTATTTCTATCTATCCCAGTGCTGTTCATATCTATCTATTCTATCTATATATCTCCTATATGTTTCATATCTATCTATCTGTCTATCTATCATCTCTACACACGCACACATACACAAACAACAGACAGACAGACAGACACACACATACATACACACACACACACACCACCATGACACATATATATATATATATATATACTATATATATATATATATATATATATCCCAAGTCTGTTCCTATCTATCTATCTATCTATCTATCTGTCTATTATCTTTCTATCTATCTATCTACTATCTTATCTACCTACATATCTATCTATCTATTTAATGTTTTTCAGTTCTTGAAACATTTTTAGTTCATCCATTCCAGATCTTCGGCTTTGTTGTAGAAATTTTCATTATCATCTTCCTCCATTTTTACCATTAGTCAAATTGCATCATTTCTGTCCACGGTCCTTCTCCGCCCCCCATCCCCGCCTCTTTAAATCCCTCCCTCCTTGTTAGAGTGATATTATAAAGCAACAAAGCCAGGGTATTGTAATCTATCTGAATATTGGTGTGGGCAAAGCATACACGAAGCCTCAGGTCATGGGGGTACGTAAAGTTATAGATCATTTCTTAAACTTTTACATTTTAAAATTAGTCTCCCCAACTTTTTTTGTCTTTTAATGGACGCCTTGGGCGTTATATTTTATCCATATATATATATAATATATATTATATATATATATATATATATCTATATTTATTTATTTATTTATATCTTATTATGATGGAGATTGTGTGTTTGTCTTATCTGTAACCGAAACTATATTACTCTCAAATCACAATTCCCTTAGTTTAATAACATCACATTCCTCAATGATTTTTATTTTTATTCTAAACCTCAATTATAAAAATAATTGTTTTACATTATTAACACTGTTGACCATAATCTACATACTATAACTATGCAATTATATTTATATATACAACAAAATAGCGGATTACAGTGTGCAATGGGAAGGCTAATTTGCATATTGATCTTCAAAATTTGATTTAATAATATTGCTTAGTATATATTGATTTCTATTTGTTTGGTTTTATCTTATTGAATATGAGCAAACATCTCAGGGATGAATCTTAAAAGAAATCCATTGATAAGAAGAAATAACTGTAATTTTAATTCTTTACTATGCTATTTTAATAGAGTAATGGAAAATGATGGAAGAGTTAAGTTTCAAGTTGTTCTATTTTTCAATCATGCCCTTCTGTTTCGAAATGTTTTTATTCTGCATTCTTATTCAGTTTCTTTAGCCTTTCTAATTCAATAATGATATTTTATTATCAAAAACTTAAATATATTTTGCTAGTATATATAGATATAATATAAATGAATGTATAAATATATTATGGTTTTACACATCTATTTGATTTGATGACGAAGGAACAGTCATACAGCATTTGTTTCATGCATGCGTAAGCGCAACAATCTTCAGGTAACGTTGTTTCAAATGCAAGGAAAATCGAAAATTACAAAAAGTTTAACAGACATAGGATGTGTATGATTGGATGAAAATGTTATAGCGTATTATGTGGTGTTGTTTGTAATGTGTATGTGTGTTTATGGACAGTGGCAAAGGTTATGTATACAGGTCGAGGGTCTCACACACAGCTGAAACAGTGACAATCCCACAACGCACACTATATATATATATATATATATATATAATATTATATATTATATATATTTATTTATTATTGTAGAGTACAATACATTTAAGGTGCTATTGTTACCATTGGTTTCCAGGCAGCATGTTTAGCCGCTTTGTTCAAGACAACGCGCGTTTTCATAGGAAGGGAGGCTAATATGCTGCCTAGAAACCTATGGTAACAATGGCACCTTAAATGTATTGTACACTATAATAAATAGATAAAATCAGCTCTTACACACGTTAATCGAGCACTTGTTTCATCACCTGTATAGAAAGGACTACCAATATATATATATATATATATTAATATATATATATATATATACACACAATGTGCGTAAAAAAGTTTTGAATTTTTTTGTACATTTCTGACACATGTTGTATTCTAAAAAAAATTACATTTCATTCATTAATCATATATATGTGTGTGTGTGGTGTGTGTGTGTGTGTGTGTGTATCTGTGAGTGCGCGCGTGTGTGTTTTGTGTGTTTGTTATGTGCATGTTTGTACCTGTCTTGGAATATGTGGAATATCCAGCTGTTGTTCTTGTCCTGGTTCGAATTTATTCCGATATTTCGGGTGATCCTTCACCTGTTCAAAAATGAATGACTGTGTGGGGAAAATGAAATCTAGTATAGTGTGAGAAAAAAATTGATATATAGTATATTTGTGTGTGTGGTGTGTGTGTGTGTTGTGTGTGTGTATGTGTGTGTGTGTGTGTGTGCATGTGTGCATAGTTTGTACCTGTCTTGTAAATGTAGGAATATGTGTGTATTAGGGTATTTTTGTGGTGTTAAGAAAATTATAGTTATGACTGAATGTGTAGGTACGTTTAGTGTGTATTTTTATGCCTGTGGCGTGTAGATCCGAAGGTTTGGGGTTGGAAAAAATAGACACGGAGGCGCATATGCGTGCTTGAAATAGCAGAGAATTGCGTTTAAAGGGTGGGGGGTGTAATGTTTTGTGGCGCAAGGGTGAGGAACATATGTGTGTCGGGTGGAAGGTTATCCTCCATTCCTTTACACGAGTTCCATATGTTAAACATATGTTTATCTTCTAAATAACATAAAGAAATACACATTTATAGTCAGATCTTTAAACGCGGGAAACTTCGAGTTTTTTCTCCNATATTTATAGATAATTTACAGGTGTAGGGTTCTCCAGGTCGTGTTTAAATTCTAATTGGTTTTGCTTCGTGTGTTCTGGTGGGGAGACGAGGAGTGTTTGGAGTCTGGTCGTAGGTGTTCACTTGAAATTAATACGTCTTTAAGTCGCAACGGGACAAATCTTTCAAATATGTACTCAAATATGTACATAGGAAAAAGTGATGCCGAAGATCATTCTGCCCGCAATCGCAAGGCGTCTTGTCAGTCTGGGTCCTATCTATGGATTATAGTAGAAAATGAGTTTAAAAATTTAAAAAAATGAGTACCTATCAAAAAAAGAATAAATAAAAAGTCTTTGGTATAAAAATGACCCCAACAAGGGTGACATGACCGCTAAATCCAATCAACTAACCAACCAATTATTCTTTCTTATCTCTCTGTAAAACTGTGAAAATTTTAAGAAAGAAGAAAGAAGAAAAGAATGTAAGTAAAAAGGAGGAAAACTATAAAAATCTGTGTGACCAAAAAAAATGAAGAAAGATGAACGAAAGAAACAACAGGGAAGAAAAAGAAAGAAAAAAAAGAAAAAAGAAAGAAAGAAAGAAGAAAGAAATAAAGAAAGAAAGAAAGAAAGAATGAGAGAAAAAGAAGAAAGAAAGAAATATTAGGAAAAAATGAACAAGGGACAACAGAAAGAATAAAATAAAGAATGAAAAATGGAAAGAGAAAAAGGAAAGAAAGAAGAAAGGAAGAAAAAAAAACAATATAAAGATTAACAATGAACAACAGAAAGAATAAAAGAGAGAAAAAAGAAAGAAAGAAAAAAGGAAGGAAAAAGAAGAAGAAGAAAAAAGAAAAGAAATATAGAGAACAATAAAGTAATTCAAAGAAGGAAAACCTACAGAAAGAGAAAACATTGAATGAAAGAAAAAAGAACGAAAGAAAAGAGGAAAATATTTTCTTAAAATACTGTGTCAAAAGAAGAAAAAAACAGGAGAAAGATTGTAAAAAAGGATAAGAGTAGGGGAAACAATCAAATAATTCTTAAAAAGAACAAAGAAGAACAGATGAAAGAAGAACGATGAAGGAAAAAAATATTAATCAAATTTGCTGTGTCAAAATGAATAAAAAATGAGGAATAGATAAAACAAGAAAGAAAAAAGAAAAGTGAAAGAAAAAGTGAAAGAAAAAAACGAAGGAAAGAAAAGGAAGAGAAAAAGAAAGAATAAAGAAAGAAAAAGAGAAAAAGAGAAAAAGTAAAAAACACCAGAATAATTTTTATGAGAGAAATAAACAATAAATATTTCTGAAACACAGATAATACTAATAAATGAATGAATGAAGAAAGAAAGAAGAAAGAAAAGATATAAAGGAAAATGTAGAAAGACAGAATGTTACACGATTCATTTGATAAGTCAATGAATCATGTACGTGCCTGAGTAAGAATATTTGTAATAAATTCGAGACGTGTTAAAATTAGAGGATTAACTGGGGAATTTTCATATCGTCAGAGTTATGACTGGCAACCGATGACCCTGACTTTAACTCCTCTGAAGGCGCAAACAGCGCCGTGAGAATTTTACGTCAGTGACAAGAGATTTAGAGCGAGTGAACTCAAGGTGTTCTCACCTTGTATTGAAAGATGGGCTGGGTTGTTGAAATCAACAAGAGAATATGGCACTGCGAAATAGAAAGGAGAGAAACAAGTTAAGAGTCCATCATCCCATCCCACTCTGTCTCTTCCCCATTTGCATATTACCCAGTCTTTATTAAGGTGTATTGTAACTGAAAGGAAAGCAAAGAAAAATAGAAGAAAAATAGGAATGTCAGTTGTATGTTTAAGAGGGAGAAAAAAGAAAAAAGGTTTGGTTGTCGGGGTAATCAATAAAGATAACAATAAGAAAGAAGAAAGAGAAGAGGAAAGAAAAGAAAGAATTAATGAAGAAAGAAAGAACGAAAAAAGGAAAGAATTAACAACGAAAGAAGGAATAAAGAAAAAGAAAGAATTAATGAAAGAAAGAAAGAAAAAAGAAAGATTAATTGAACGAAAAGAAGTAAAGAAACGAAAGGAAAAAAAAGAAAGAAAATTAAGTGAAAAGAAAGACAAGAATGAAAGAAAGGAAGAGAAAAGAAAAGAATTAATGAACGAGAAAGAAAGAAAGAATTAATGTGAAAGAAAGAAGGAAAGAAATAAGAAAAAAGAAGAATTAATGTAAGAAGGAAGACAAGAAAAAAAATTTAAAGAAGAAAGAAAGCAAAGAAAAAAGGAAAGAAAGAAAGAAAAAAAAGAAAAGGAAAGAAAGAAAGAATAAGATATTAATGAAAGAAAGAAAGAGAGAAAAAAAAAGAAAGAAAAAGGGGAAATAATTTAATTTTTAAAAAAGGAGAGAAAAAAAGAAATAATTAGTGAAAGAAGGAAAGAAAAAAGAATTATTCAAAGAAAGAAAAAGAAAGAATAATGAAAGAAAGAAAAAAAGAAGAATTTAATGAAAGAAAAAAGAAAAAAAAAAAAAAAAAGAAGAAAGAAAAGAAAGAATTAATGAAAAGAATTAATGAAAGAAAGAAAGAATAAAAGAAAGAATTAATTGAAAGAAAGAAAGAAAAAAAAAGAAAGATATTAAGAAAGAAAGAAAGAAAAAGAAAGCATTAATGAAGAAAGAAGAAAGAAAGAAAGAAAAAAAAAAAAGAAGATATAATGAAAAAAGCAAAGAAAAAAAAAAGAAGAAAAATTAAGAACGAAAGAAAAAGAATTAATGAAAGAAAAGAAAGAATGAAAAGAAGGAAAAAAAAGAAAAATTTAGTCAAAATGTATGTTTAAGAGAGAGAAAGAGAGATGATTAGATTAAGATAGATAGATAGATAGATAGATAGATAGAGAAAGAAAGACGAGAGAAAAAAACAAACAAACAAAAAGGTGCCCGTGAAAATAAATTATAATAAATACGAACAATAAATAGATAATTAAATACATTAAAAAAAAAAACAATAGCAAAATAATAAAGAATATTGGAAGATCAGCGAACATTCACCCGAAAAAAAAAAAGAAGAAAATAAAGAGAAGTCTAAATAATTATCAAGAAACAAAGAACAACATTTAAAAAAAAAAAGAAAAAGATAAAAAGCTTAAAACAATAAAAAAAACGAAATCAAAAACAAGCGACCATTTATGACGTTGAATCACTTCTCTGCCTGATGATCGTATTTCTATGAATACCATGTGGAGTTATTGAGAGAGTTAAGGCATCGAAGACGGAATTAAAGTCTTCAGATAAAAAGGCGGTAAAAAGAAAGAAAGAAAGAAGAAGAAGAGAAGAAGAAGAAGAAGAAGAAGAAGAAGAAGAAGAAGAAGAAGAAGTAAGAGAAGAAGTGGATGGCAGGAAAAAGAAGAGACGAATGTGGTGTAGGAGAAGAAAGAAGAGAAAGAAAAGAAAAAGAAAAAAGAAGCAAAAAGAAGAAAAAGAAGGAAAAAGAAAGAAAAGAGAAAAAGAAGGAAAGAAGAAGAAGAATGTGAAGAATGTGAAGAAGAAGAAGAAGAAGAAGAACAGCATGTTTAGAAGAAGAAGAAGAAAAAGAAGAAGAAGAAGAAGAAAAAAGAAGAAGAAGAGCATGTTTAGAATAGAAGAAGAAGAAGAATGTGAATTGAAGAAGAAAGAAGAAGAAGAAGAAGAAGAAGAAGAAGAAGAAGAAAGAAGAGAGAATGAAGAAGAAGAAGAAGAAGAAGAAGAAAAGAGATTTTAGAAGAAGAAGAAGAAGAAGAAGAAGAAGAAGAAGAAGAAGAATGTGAGAGAAGAAGAAGAAGAAGAAGAAGAAGAAGAAGAAGAAGAAAGAAGAAGAAGAAGAAGAGCATATTTAGAAGAAGAAGAAGAAGAAGAAGAAGAAGAAGGAAGAAGGAAGAAGAAGAAGAAAGTAAGAAGAAGAAGAAGAAGAAGAAGAAGAAGAAAGAAGAAGAAGAAGAAGAAAAGAGCATATTTAGAAGAAGAAGAAGAAGAAGAAGAAGAAGAAGAAGAAGAAGAAGAAGAAGAAGAAGAAGAAGAAGAAAGAAGAAGAGAAGAAGAAGAAGAGCATATTAGAAAGAAGAAGAAGAAGAAGAAGAAGAAGAAGAAGAAGAAGAAGAAGAAGAAGAAGAAAAAATTAATCAGAACATGCGTCCATGTCTGATTTTCTACCTGCCAGACACTGACATTTCAACCCATTATATTTCGATTAGTTCACATTAAGACCCAGCGGAGGAATTTGTCGCATAGTCGACCCTACTCTCTATTCAATCTCATTCATTTCTTCTTTTCTCTCAATTCTTCTAATTCTCCTCACCCATTGAGTCTTTGCTGGACGCTTTTTCCGTGATCGATTCAAGTTAAAAAAAAAAAAAAAACACAAAAAAAAACAACACAGAAATCAAAACAAAACAAAAAACAGAAAATATAACAAAAAAAAACAAACTTCAGTCCCCGTTTCGTCTAATTTCATCTTAAGCTAATTTGTTGGTCTTATATTTTTTTAAAGATTTTAGGTTGATGTTTTTCTAGGGTGAGTCAATAATTTTGCAATATTTTATTACGTGCAAGTCTGTGGCTCATATAGAACTTGACCAAGGGTACATCACATGATGTAATGGTTAGCAAGCTAGATTCACACACCATTGTTAGTGCGTTCGATTCTCAATGGGCGACCCATATTTCTAGCCTTTGCGCCACATCTAAGCTAGGCTCAGTATGTGGGGCACCTCACATGGTGTGTAATGGTTAGCAAGCTAGATTCACAAACCATTAGTATTGAATTCGATTCTCAGTGGGCGCCCCATATTTCTGGCCTTGTGCCACATCTAAGCAAAGCTTAGTATATGGGGGACCTCACGTGGTGTAAGGGTTAGCAATCTTGATCTGCAGACCATTGTTAGTGAGTTCGATTCTCATTGAGCGACCCATACTTTCAGCCTTGTGCCACATCTAAGCTAATCTTACTATGTGGGGTATCTCACGTGTTGTAATGGTTTCCAAGATAGATTTGCAGACTATTGTAAGTGCGTTCGATTTTCAATAGGCGCCCCATATGTCTGGCCTTGTGTCACATCTAAACTAAGATTAGTATACTCTCGTGATGTAAAGGTTAGCAAGCTCGATTCGCAGATCATTGTTAGTGAGTTCGATTCTCATTGAGCGACCCATACTTTTGGTATTTTGCCATATCTAAGCTAAACTTAGTAAATAACTATACAACTTGACCAAATTGATTTAACTCGTGGTAGTTAGTGCGCTATCACGTTGTGTCTCTATTCTTCTTGCTCTCCTCGTCCAATGAATTTTTGCTGGACGCTTTTTCCCTGATTGATTCAAGTTTTAAAAGAAACTTTTGGTACGTGCTAGTCTGTGGTGCATATAAAATTTGGCGGAAGCGATTCAAGCTCTAAAATAATTTTAAATTATATATATATATATATATATATATATATATATATATATATATATATATATATAAAGGGGCCAGTGTAGATCAGTCAGTAGAGTGTTCGGCAAGGAAAGTTTCTTGGTTCGATATCGGCCCTCGCCAACTCAACGTATGAGTAGCACAGGAATCTGTGCGGTAAAGTGAGGAGCTGATGGTAGGTGTGGCGCCCCACCTCAGATGCTAAAATAATCTCCTTGGTCTAGCGCTTGTGAAAAGGAGCATAGACTCCCTCGCTGTCTGGCTGATACCGACATTAGGCCGCCCCGACGACTTTACATTACTTATATATGTATATAAACGTCTTCAGCATCAAATGATCCTAGACAAGTTGACATATCGTCAAAATTCAAATTGAAAACGATAAGGATTTTATTATATTTAATCAAATTTGTTTGAATAATATGATGCTGTCCCAATATATATATATATATATATATATATATATATATATATATATATATATATATATATATATAAATGTCTTCAGCATCAAATGGTCATATACAGGTTGACATATCGTCAAATCCAACCAACCAACCAACAGGTCAATCAATAACTTTGAAACAACATTTGAGCTGAATATGTTTCCACGTATTTTGCTTTATGATTGAGAAATATTTTGTGTTGCTTAAATATCAATGTTGTAATCATCAAATCTCTTGGCGTTAAACTACATCTACAGTTTCAATTTTGGCCCTCTGAGGAATTCGGAGTGCCCCTTCATCGGCAGTACTACCAAAAATAAAAATGATTGATTACAATAAAAAAAATGAGTTAAAATGAAATTAAATATC
>CM042169.1:74432351-74439851 GCA_023376005.1 Doryteuthis pealeii
CTGGTTAGCAAAAAATGTGCTTTTCCATTCGGTTGAAATATTGCTACAATAAAAATGCATTTGTTTTTCTCGGGTTGCTGTTTTTCCTTTCGTATCAATGTTTGATTCTTTAATGTTTATATTCAAACCACTTCTTATATAAGGAGTGTATATATAATTAGATGATGTTGCTTGGTTGGATTTTACGGTATATCAATCCCTGTTGGGTTATTTTATGACAAAGACTTTCTTTTTAATTTATTCTTGATGGGTATTCAATTTTATAAAAATTTTAAACTTAATTTTTTAAAAACAATTTTTAAACTCAATTTTTTCTATGTAATTCATGTTCGCTGGTTGGTTGGATTTTACAGAATATCAAAGCTTCGGATAATTTTTTCCGAAGAATTTTCTTGTGTTATTCATTTTTGTTAAGTAGTTTTAAGCACATTTTTAAAACATAGTTTCTAACGCATTGATGGACTCTAATAAGTACTATCACACCGGATCAGTGGGGACATGGGAGTAATGTCAATGAAGGGATATTCAATATTCCTCAGAGCTCCAGGTGTTTCCTCAGATGTTTCCTGTGTATCCGAGTGTAACAGTAGTACAACTTTGCATTCAATGGTGGACTTTGACAGGTCAACTAGTTGAATAAATTTATTTTCGCAACTTTGGCTGGTTAGCAAAAAATGTGCTTTTCCATTCGGTGGAAATATCGCTACAATAAAACACATTTGTTTTTCTCGGGTTACTGTTTTTACTTTCATATAGAAGTTTGATTATTTAATGTTTATATATTTAAACCACTTCATATATAAGAAAAGCATCTACAATAAGATAATATTGGTTGGTTGGATTTAACGGCATGTTAACACTTGTTGGGATATTTTATTCCGAAGATGCATTGTTTTATTCATTCTCAATAGATATTCAACTTTTTCAGAATAAACTCATTTTTTTATGCCGAAGACGTTTTGTTTTGTTTTGTTTATTCTTCATAGGTATCCGATAAAAAAATAAATAAACTCAATTTTTTTTAAATAATTAAAAACACAATTGCTTCCGTTTTAACCCATGTTAGTGGGTTGGTTGCATTTTATTGAATATCAAGTCTTCGGATAACTTTTTTCCGAAGATTTATTTGTTTTATTCGTTATTGTTAAGAATTTAATTTTTTAAACAAATTCTTAAAGCACATTAAAAAAACTAACTCATAGATAGACACTAACTGTTAATATCACTATATATATATATATATATATATATATATATATATATATATATATATATATAGAGAGAGAGAGAGAGAGAGAGAGAGAGAGAGAGAGAAACAATTTTTTGTGGGTATAAAAAAATTGCAACCCCACCCCCTCACCACAACCCCACTATAATTAAGAGCCAGAGCACAACGTTCAATTTCTATTCATGTCTGAAGAAGGGAGAAAATAAACGAAACTCTACTCTAAAACAACCTAGTTTCTTATATTTCTTTCTTTAAGGCTTCATACTATTGCCCAAACCAGATATACGTACCTCCCGAAACGAGACGTATACCTAAATAAACACACACATATATATATATATATATATATATATATATATATATATATATATATATATATATATCGTTGAATGTTCATTCAACAAAAACATTGTTCTGAAGAATACTAGTGTTTATACGATACCTTTTACAATTGCTTTCATACTATTTTTACAATGATTTCAATTGAATTAAATTTTATAAACACTATAAAGTTGATGCAGATGCTAGTTAGCACAATATATACTATTGTTTTTCTTCAGCTATACCTTATACATAGGTATATAGGTTACGGTCATTAGAGAGTTCATATCCGTTAATAACAGAGAGCCTTGCTTAAGCAAATACTATGATCGTCAGCTAAATTCCCTTCCAAAGAGCTCTACCAGGCTGGGAAGTATATATTAGAGTTATCCACAGAGACATAAATTGAAATTTTAGATATTATTTTCAAATCGATATAAATAATTAGAATTATATCTTGTTCTTTCTTGGTGCTTATGATGATATCTATTAATAATGGAGATTGTCTGTATGTCTGTCTGTAACAAAACCTACGCCATAGCTCTACGTCACAGATTACGTCACAATATTCTTATGCTATATACACCCAAAATTTGAGTAAGCAATTTTAAAAATTCTTTTTTACCTTCGTTCTTTTTTTTATTGTAACAAGAAGTTTACAAATAAATAAATACCTACGATTTTGTGTAAAATTGATGTGGAAAATATTCCAAATAATTGTTTGATTATTACATGCACGCAACATTTTATTTGAGAGGGACGGGGCTCAGTTTTCATTTCAAATTGTTTTGTTTTTTTTACCCCTTTAATAAAGATGAGGATTTTGCTTATTTATGATACAAACCCTCTGACATTGAATTTTTAACTCCCACCCTCTGAAGCAATGTCTTTCAAAAATCAATTTTTACGACGCCCGGATGGGGTTTTCTGTTGCTATTCGCTTCCGGTTTTTGTCTGTAACAAAAACCCCATCACTGCTTACGCCACACTACCTAAAAATTTTCATAACAGAATAAGTTCATTCAAAATTTGAGCATGCAATGTTAGACAGTCCACCTTAGTTTTTTTTAAACAAGTTTTAATAAATACATGCCTGGTATTATCTATCTATATATAGTTTGTTTTATTTTAATATATATTTTAAGTTATCAGAACTAAGTTTCTATTTCAATTTTTTAAATTTTTTACTCCTTTAATAAATTTATTTTATTTTTTACTCCTTTAATAAATTCGATGATTTTACTTTACTTATGATACAAACTCTCCGATGTTAAATTTTCAACTCCCGTCCCCTCAGGCAATATTTATTTTACGTCGCCCAGGGGGCGTTTTTTTATTTTGCTGGTAGTAATAATTAAAGACACACATTATCATTGAAACATTTTTTCCTTTTTTTTAATTTTAAGGCAATCGTAATTAAAATCGGTTTCTGTTGATTATAATCCAGATTAATTATCTATTATTTATAAATCAAGTTTATCTATTTTATTTTATTTAAATTTCTAATGAGGCCCGGCGTTGCGCGCACCGATGTTTGAGAAATATTTGAAAATTAAAAGATAAACCAGAAAACATTTAAGTTAAACAAAAATTTGTTAAATAAAAAACATGGATATCTAGATTAGAAAAAAAACAGAACTACAAAGTTTGAGTAATGAGATAAATTTGAAAAAAATAATCAAGACAAACTGGAAAGAAATCGATTGGAATTGAATGACAGGGAAATGCAGATTGGTTTGATTGGAAATGGTACTAATTAAACTGTTTTTGTAAAAAACAAGAAAAAATAAGTTTGCAATCTATCAATCTATCTATCTATCTGTCGCTTTCATTTTGCTTATATATATATATATATATTTATATATGTGTGTTGTGTGTGTGTGTGTGTGTGTGTGTGGTGTGTGTGTGTGTGTAAAATGAAACTGGGAGTGAATCCGACGGTATGTTGAAAAAATAAATAAAGGAAAGAAAATATAGAATGGATAAAATAGGATATTTTAATCAATTTTACTTACACGTGTTTCGGCCAGGAATTTAACCATGTGTACATTATTGAAACTATTATTATTTTTAAATAAGCAAATGAAATGAAATAATGATAATAGAAAAAATGTAGAAATGTTCCGCACACAAAGAAAATTCGACCTTCAACAGAGTAAATCCTTATTTGAAATGAAGTTCGTTGGAAAGAGCTGAGAATTTTTTAAATGTTCGAAAAAAGAATTTTATTTTAAATTCACGCCCAGACGCGGTCGAGAAAGACGGTTAATGACGTCATATCGCATGCGAACAGATTTTGACGCGGAGAGAAGTTTTAATAGAAATTATACGTATGTGTGATATGTTGGTGGTTAATTCCTTAATTTGTTAATAAAGTCATTATAGTAATTTTCTAAATAAAATTGTTGTTTTATATATATATATATATATATATATATATATATATATATATATATATATATATAGTCATCCACAGACAGCGTTCTTCGTCGTTTACGTCTCATGAGTGTGGATAGACTCAACGGCTACTTCTAACCGGGAGCGAAAGCCGATTGAATTTTCGTCAGTCTGTGTCCTCACTGTCTCGGGCCTCGGTAACTGTCTGTAAGAGGCGAATATTTAACTGACAAATACATATATCCGTATAGTTATGTTACGATCACCATAGAACTCAAGTCTGTAAACAAATATATATATATATATATATATATATGATATAATGAAAAAACAAAAGATGTTTACAAACCTATATGAGTGGGCTACTTATTTTACAGTTGGATTGTATTACAATAATTTTGATATTTTATATACACTTTTTATACATATTTACACTTTTTTTAAAAAATAACTCTACATCAGACTTTTTTTGAGTCTTATTTTATAACTATAATGCTTCTGATTATTTATAAAATTAAAAATGAGATTCATTTTATTTTTAAATAAAATTCATTTTATTTTTATTTTTAAATAAAATTCATATTATTTTTAATATAGACAGCGCATTTTTTGATTAATTCCAACGTTTGACTAGCAGCGTTCTGTTTTTGCTAACGGTCATTTTTCCCGTCTTATTTTTGTTGATGACCGACCCACGTGCGGTCGATGCATTATATTGCGAGGGTCCTCATATCAGTGAGGTAGGGCCGGTGTTGCTTTTTAAACAGTCGAGAGATAGGCCCGAAACGGTTTGCACATCTCTCCTGATGAGCCATGCGTTTGTAAACATCTTTTGTTTTTCATTATATCATATTCATACTGTCGGATTAGTTTCCATTTTGTTTTCATATATATATATATAATATATATATATATATAATATATATATATATATATATATATATATTGGTTTGGTCGTTGGTTTCGATGGGTATCACAATGCAAGTGTAAAGAAAATGAGGTAACTATGATGTTGTTCGTTTACATTTGATTTATTCTTAATATTTCGAGCTAAAGATACCTTCGTCGGAAGATTTCTGAAGCTGTTAGCTTGTTGTCCGGATGTGTCCATTCTGTTTTATGTCGGGTAATATCTTCCTTCAAAGTCTGTTTGTTTGCTTATTGATTTTAACGGCATATCAACTCGTCTGGGGTTATGTCATGCCTAACGGTTAGGAAGTAATACATATCGTGTATTTATATTTATACTTTTTAGTAATTGGTTTTAACAATGTGTTAGTATTATTGGGAATTATGTTTTATGGTATAGATTAGTTACATGTCTATATTCTATGGTATAATTTCATTTCCCTAAAAAAGAGAGAATATCCTCCATGTTGACGTTTTTAAACAGATCTTTCATATTGTTTGATTTAAAATAACGGTTTCTGATCTGAGCAAGAAACCTGCATTCCATGAATAAGTGTTTAACTGTCAAAGGTGTTTGACATGTTCCGCATTGTGGTTGTTGTTTTTGTTTGAATATATTGGAGTGCATTAGTCTTGTATGACCAATGCGTAACGTGGACACAGGACTTGTTCCTTTCTAGACTTCCTTAATTTCTGTGTGTATGTTTACGTGTAATTTGATTGTGTGTGTGACCAACAATGTTTCTGATATCAAATTTAACTTAATGATCACGTAGACAATTGCAAAAGAAAATTATAAAAAGGCACATTTAGCTGAAAAGCTTCAGTTGGAGCGGATGCTGCTCTAACTCGACACAATTTTAAAAACTTTTTTCTTCTTCTGAGACGTTAACAGGTACTAAGACTCTCCGTTTAGGGTGGAACTGGGAGTAATAGTGATGATGATGTACTCCCCACGCTACAGAACTCCAGAATTGAAATTTCACAATTACATGCAGTTTAATGTCATAGCAAGACACTGAGACCCTCAGTCACCAACTTCTAGCAAATATATGATAAAAAGGTTTGGGGATTTGCAATATGGGTAATAGGTTTGGAACCAGCATATAGATTCTAGGAGTTGACTGTGTTTAAAAAGAAATGAGTTATAAAAAGGATTTTTAATGCATATCAAGAATGAATTAAGCAAGATATGTTCGGCATAAAATAACCCAACAAGAGTTGACATGCCGAAAAATCCAAATCAACCAACCAACCAACCAACCAAACAGCCCACAATAGAAATGGACACATGCCTTAATTACGATCAAGATACACTTTTTTAAAGTGGCCACAAAATACCTGCAGTAGTACTGCACTTCTTCAACTTTTCCTTTAATTGGAATATCTCGAACAATCTAGAGGAGGATTCCGGCTTGTCTTTTGCTCTCCAGCCTAGATTGACATGCCATATGAATAGAGAGATGGGGAGGGGAAAAGGAGAGAGAGAGAGAGAGAAAGGAGAGAGAAAGAAGAGAGAGGTTGAAGATAAATGGAGAGGGGCAAAGATATATTTATATATATATATATATATATATATATATATATATAGAGAGAGAGAGAGAGAGATAGATAGATAGATAGATAGATATAGATATATATAGATATAGATATAGATATAGATATATAGATATATATATATAGAGAAAAAGAGAGATATAGAGGGGAGAGGGAAACAGAGAAAGACAGTGACAGACAGACAGACAAATTTGGTGGGAAATTTGGTCCGGCAAAGTGTTAAGGGTGTAATGGAACTTAAAATTGAACCAGGCAACTTTGATAATCTGTGTTACACCTCAAAGCTACGTGGTTCAAAGTTAACTGACCTGAAAAAATGTAAAAGTTTTAGAATAAAATAACTGGTGCATTATATCTTTAATTCTTTAACATATCAACACAGACAATTGGATTAAATTCTGTTAATTCCCTGATATTTGTTTTTTTTTCTTTCGGCCGGTTGACATACGATAGTGTAATTTAGGTATGTTAAGTTAATTTAACCGTGTTAAGTATATATCAAAAGTTGTAATAGTTAATGTTGTAGAGGAGTTAACACCCCTACAAGATGGACTGGCTCATAGCCTTATAAGAATCGACGTATGTATGAATCCTACTCTCCCTCCAGCTATGGATAAAATAGTAGGGCAGACTGGGCACTTTAACCTTGGTTAGGCAACCGGTCTAGGAGAAGGAAAACTCTGAATTCAAACCTGTTGAACTTCTCTTAAGAAATTGATCTTGTGTCACATCCTGCTCGCGCGAAGGTGTTGGTAAATACATATAAGAGTCGATATAGCAGTGATAAAGTCGGGAAAAATATATTTGGACGAAATCACTGCGTTTGACTACAGACATTTGACCCTCCTCATTCTTGTACACTTGTCGCTGTGAATTGTACTACTTCTTGTTTTATGATATAAGTATCTATTAGCACCAGATACAATTGCTGAATAAAATATATATCAAGCACACTATTTTCCTGTATATATTTTACCACCTCAACGATACACCCAATCCATTGTTATCATATGGGTGCTAGAAGGCGGTGACTGAGGGTCTACATGTACTGGGAATGACGTTAAACTCTATCTGATGGTGAGGTTCCA
>CM042169.1:74444851-74447066 GCA_023376005.1 Doryteuthis pealeii
GTATGCATTTTTAATAAGCAAGGTCTGCACTAGTTAGTCAATAAAAACGAATAATTTGGTAATTTCGATGAGTGAAACTTAATATCGTCACCTACCGTAAGGAGCTTCAAGTTTAGAATCAGAGTTAGGAATTCTTACTTATCATATGAAATTAATTATAACATTTTCCGGATGCGGCTTCTGTTAAACAACAAAGTGAAAAAAGAAGATGGATTAAGAGTTTCCGAAAAGCTTTTTGAAAGAGCGGGAAAAGAAGTGGGGCAAAAGAAAAGAGGCAGATCAATCTCACAAGCAAATGATAAGAAGTAAATAATCAAAGTGTTGACAGTTTACGCTGGTGATGCAAAAAAAAGATGCGTGCATGGACAAAAGTGATTTGGCTGACATTTTGGTTCCCTGGCCGCAATCACCGATTCTACAATTTTCTTTGTAAATGACTAAAATCTACACTACTACTAATATATATATATTATATATATCTTATTATAATGGAGATTGTGTGTTTTTCTGTCTGTAACCGAAACTATATTCCTACTCAAGTCACAATTCTCTTAATTATTGACATCACATTCTCCATGATTTTATTTTTATCTAAACCTCAATTATCAATAAAATTGTCTTACATTATTAATACTGTTAACTATGTCTACATACTGACAACATGCAATTATATTTATATATACAACAAAATAGCGGTTTTATAGTGTGAACGGGAAGGCTAATTTTGCATATTAATATTAAAAAATCGAATTTAATAAATATGTGCTTAGTATATTGATTTCTAATTGTTTGTTTTATTTTAATGAATATAAGCAACAATCTCTTCAATGAATCTTAAATGAATCCATTAACAAGAATAACTGTCATTTTATTCTTTACTTCCTCTTTTTAACTAAATACTTAAATTAGAAAAAGTAACAATGAAAGACGAGTGATGGAAGAGTAAGTTTCAGTTGTTCCATTTTTTATCTGTTTCAAATCTTCTTTTATTATACCCCTCTGTTCAAATCTTTTATTATACTCCTCTGTTTCAAATTTTTTATCTATATTCTTATTTAGTTTCATTAGCCTTTCTAATTTAATACAAATTTATTACATTAAAACTTAAATACTTGTACCCGGGGTGCATATATTTGCTAGTATATATAATTTAATATACCAAGCGTGTTGGTAGATCCTTGCGGGAGAGAAAAACCCGGCAGAGAGTTTGATTGTAAAAAATAACTACCAAACATCAACCAGGAAGAAAAAAATTTTTGAAAAAAGAAAAAGACCAAGATATTCGTACACAACAATAATCTATTGTATAGTATTTAGCCAAAAAGAAACAATTATTTTATATTATGTTATAAGATAATATATATTCATATAACCGCTAGAGAACTAATTTGTAAAAAGTGCTCGATACTAAGTAGAGCCAGTAATAAGGATTAATCTACTGAGTCAGACGAACCTACTATTAGTTTCGCATAAAGCTCTTCAGGGCTAAATCTGACTTTTATCCTGAAGAGCTTATGCGAACTAATAGTAGGTTCGTCTGACTCAGTAGATTATCCTATATATAGTATATATATATAATATATATATATAAATAAGATAAATCTAATGAGTCTGATGAACCACTAAAAAGTTTCGCTTCATGCTCTTCAGGGCTAAGATCTGACTAAAGAGACTTAGAGCAAACGCATTAATATAGTACTATATTAATGCGTTTGCTCAGCCTCTTAAGTCAGATCTTAGCCTGAAGAGCATTAAACGAAATTTTAGTAGGTTTATCTAACTCATTAGGTTTATCTTTATTATTGCTCTATCTTGTATTAGCACTTTTTACTCATTAGCTTTAGTTTCTGGCGGTTTTGTATGAATATATATATATTTATTATACATATACCTATAAATTGTTTTTTCTTTTGCCCATATCTTACAATAGATTATTTTTTTGTTGGTACGACTATCTGGTCTTTTCTTTTTTCCAATTTTTTTCTTCCCAGGTGATGTTTGTAGTATATTTTTACAATCAAACTATTTGCTGGGTTTTTTCTCACCGCGAGAATTTAACCAAAAATTAGGTGTATTAATATATATTATATATATGATATTATAATAATCATCAATACATACACCAATTAGTCTAATATACATAATGCATGTATGCAATATACCATATATCATTAAATCCATTTATATGCCTAGAAAAATTTACGTAATTATGTAT
>CM042169.1:74447166-74457166 GCA_023376005.1 Doryteuthis pealeii
CAGTAGAGCCAAGTAATAAGGATAAATCTACTGAGTCAGACGAACCTACTATTAGTTTCGCATAAAGCTCTCAGGGCTAAAATCTGACTTTTATCCCTGAAGAGCTTTATGCGAAACTAATAGTAGGTTTCGTCTGACTCAGTAGATTAATCCATATATATATATATATATTAAATATATATATATATATATATAAAGATAAATCTAATGAGTCTGATGAACCTACTAAAAGTTTCGCTTCATGCTCTTCAGGGCTAAGATCTGACTAAGAGACTTAGAGCAAACGCATTAAATATAGTACTATATTTAATGCGTTTGCTCCAAGCCTCTTAAGTCAGATCTTAGCCCTGAAGAGCATTAAACGAAACTTTTAGTAGGTTTATCTAACTCATTAGGTTTATCTTTATTATTTGCTCTACTTAGGTATTTAGCACTTTTTACTCATTAGCTTTAGTTTCCTGGCGGTTTTGTATGAATATATATATATCTTATATACATATACATATAAATTGTTTTTTCTTTTGCCCAAATACTGTACCAATAGATTATTTTTTTTGTTGGTACGACTATCTTGGTCTTTTCTTTTTTCCAATTTTTTTTTCTCCCCAGGTGATGTTTGGTAGTATATTTTTTACAATCAAAACTATTTGCTGGGTTTTTTCTCACCGCGAGGAATTTACCAACAAGTTAGGTGTATTAAATATATATATATATATATATATATATATATATATATATATATATATATTCAGATACATACACCAATTAGTCTAAATACATATATGCATGTATGCAATTATACGCATATACGCATTAAATCCATTTAATAGCCCTAGAAAATATTTACGTATATATATATATTTCTATATACCAGAGACATTTACTTGTAAATACATGGGCACACTCACACACCAACAAAATATATACATGTGTACAAAAAAGGGACTAGAAATAACAGCAAAAATTTTTTAAAAACGCACAGTCTATATATGTACATATTAAACCAGAAGAGGGGAAAGGAAGGTAGCTCGGGTATTTCACCGAAATAAATACATACTTATAGACTGGATATAGAATCAACTGGAATTGCCCAGTAAAATTAATTTCTTTCTATCTTTACTCTAAAGAAATATAACTAAATAAGTTCCCGCCCTGTCGGTTTGGGGCATTAGGCACCGATCACCTCTGTAGAGGGTAAGACTCTCCCAATGAGGCCACCTGTGGCCGTGGAAATGGCGACCCTGATGCTTAAGGATAGAGCCCAGGTGATATGAGCAGTTTTTCATGACATTTACTCCACTTTGGCCCTATCTTGGGCTAGACGGGCCGGTCTGAGAGGGCCCCCTTCCGATCAATCGGCTGTGGTCACGTCAAGCCCTAGCACCTATTGATTTTCCCAACCCTATTGCCCTTATGGCAAGCACGGAACACTTTTTATCATATGGTGCTAGAAGGGTTGGCTGAGGCTCTACATGCACTGAATGGACGTTAAACTTATCTGATGGTGAGGTTCCAGTCCTGGGGTTGGGGAATGTGGAGCACCCCTTCATCACCATTGCTCCCTGGTCCACTCTGACCCGAGGTAGTACTGTTAGGGTCCCATCTATGGGTATTAAATAGAAAATATTTATAAAAAAATTGTTATTATCCATTAAGAATTGAGTTATTTCAAAACTTTATCGGGCATTAAACGAGATCACTGAGGTTTGACATGCCGTAAAAACCAAACAAAACCAAACAAACCAAATAAGTTTCAACACAAATCATCTATACATATATAACAGGCTCTTGGTATGTATGTATGTATGTATGTATGTATGTCAAACCGTATACAGCATGAGCATTTGAAACAAGATATTCGCAAGAATAAAAAAGTAGACAACCAAGAGCTTCAAATCGGTATACTATGTGACCAGTGTGGAAGTCTATGTATGAGCAAAGCTGGCCTGATCGGTCACCAATCTGTGCATCGGCGGGATGGACTAATAAAATACCCTGTGCTCCCTGGAATTACCTGTAAATGTATGAAGATGAAAAATTTTGGCAGGACTAAAGAGCCACTTCCGTACAGCTCATTGTTGAACTTTTTTGAAGTTCACCATTATATTCTTTGAACAGTTGAACTTTTCTTTTTTTTTTTTCTTTCTTTTTTTTTAAAATCAAGCAATGAACACAAGTTTGCTGCTTTCATGTATGTATGTATGTCCTTATGAAACTAGGAAAATAGAGCAAATAACGAGTAAGTAAATAAATATACACAATAAAGATCATTGGTTCTTGCTTTTGTACAAAAAATATTATCAAAGATATATTTTTTTTAAATATACATAGAAATAGCATTGAAATTCTACTTTGAAATATCCAGCATTTGTTAAATTCAAATGTAAACAAATCAATACACTAAGGTTTCTCTCCATCTACCCAGGCGATGCTGGATAGCTGCTTCTAGTAAGTTTATAAGCTTGAATATCATTTGTTTAAATCCGAAACACGTATTTTTACCTACTGAAATAGATAGAAATAAGTTTCGGAGATAGCCGTGTATCCTACTATTTACCCATAGCTGGAGGGAGAATAAGTAATTTCAAAATTTATCCTAAAGCACTTTAGGGAAATGCAAACAGAGTCGTCTAGGATTTGAATTTTGGAAGCTAAAAATCTTCAACTGACTTCGGCAAAAAAGTAAATAACTAGAAAAACCAACCAACAAACCAACCAACCGATTGTTCTGTTTCTTATTCTTTTTCTTTCTTTCTTTCTTTTTTTTCCCTTTCTGTTCGTTCGGTGAATCATCTATTTAATCTCTCTCTCTCTCTTTCTCTCTCTCCCTCTCTCTCTCTCTCTCTCTCTCTCTCTCTCTCTCTCTCTCTCTCTCCTTTGTTCTCGTCCTGTCCCTCTCATCGTCTCTCTCCCCTCACTCTTTCTCTCTCACTCTCTTGGGTCTTTCTCTCTCTCATTCTCTCTCCCCTTCGCACTTTTTCTGTCTCACCCCCCTCTCTCTCTCTCTCTCTCTCTCTCTCTCTCTAACTTCGCTCTGTCACTCTTATCGTCTCTCTCTTCCCCTCTCTCTGTATGTCTGTCTGTCTCTTTCTCTCCTTCACTCTCGTTCTGTACCTCTCATTATATCTCTCCCTCACTCTTTCTCTCTCACTCTCTCTCTCTACCCCTTCGCACTTTCTGTCTCTGTCTCTGCTTATCTCTCTCTCTCTCCCCCTCGCGCGCTCTCTCCTTCGCTCTTGTTCTATCCTTTTCATTATCTCCCTCCCTTACTCTTTCTTTCTCACTCTCTCTCTGTCTCTCTCATTCTCTCACTCTTTCTCTATCTCTCTCTCACTCTCTCCCCCTCGCTCTTTCTCTGTCTCTGTCTCTGCCTCTGTCTTCTCTCTCTCTCACCTTTCGCCCCCCCCTCTCTCTCTCTCCTCCTTCTCTCTCTCTCTCCCTCTCTCTCTCTCTCTCTCCCTTTCGCTCTCGCCCTGTCCCTCTGATCGTATCTCTCCCTCGCAATTTCTTTCTCACTCTCACTTTCTCTCTCCTCCTTTGAACTTTCTCTGTCTCTGTCTCTACCGCCTCTCTCTTTCTCCGTCTCTCTGACTGTCTTTCTCTCTCCCCTTCGCTCTCGCTCTGTCCCTCTCATCTTCTCACTCCCCCTCTCTCTCTCTCTATCTTTCTCTCTCTCTCCCTCCCTCTCCCCTCTCTCTCTCTCTCTCTCTCTCTCTACCAATCTATCTATCAGTCTATCTATCTATCTATCTCTCCCCTCCTTTCAGCAGCATATGTGTGCCGCACAGAATTAGACTGGCCGCAATTTTTTTATAACTCAAAAGCAGTTTATCCTTCCAGTCACGGTAGTCCAACTTATCATTCCCCCCCACACACACACACATTTTAAAACATCGCTTTATGAACGTCCATACTTCACCACTCCTCCTTCGTTCCCCTCTCCTTCCTTAACTTCCTGTCTTCTTTTCATCTTTTTTTTTTTTTTTCTTTTTCTTTTTTTTAACCCTTTTTCCATCTTCTCTTCCACCACCACCACCCAACACCCCCCCACCTACCCCCCCCGTAATGCACTTAGAGATAAATGCGCATTCATTAACTGCTGAAGACTTTGCATGCCGGGAAGTATTTCCCGCCAAAATTAATCTTTTTCCTCCTGTTCCAAAACTGATGGGACGAACGGCTGTGGCGCTTTTCATATTGTCGACAGAAACAACAACAACAACAACAACAACAACAACAACAACAACAATAATAATAATAATAAATAATAAATAATAATAAAATACAATTAAGTAACAAGAGCAACAATAATAATAACGAACAAGTACACAATATACACATTATCACGCTATCATCATCATCAGCAGCAGCAGCAGTATCAACATCAGCATCATCAACATCTGCAGCAGCATCATCATCATCAACATCAGCGTCATCATCATCATCATAATCGTCTAAGATAAAACGACTTCGAAAGACAAAGACGTTTATTTCCCTGCACGAACACAATCACCACTACGTCGCTGTCACCACTGTGATCAGAAAAGAAAGGGCACCACGGCGCCGTGTTATAGTTAGAAGCTGGTGTCGCTTAGTTAATGAGTTCGATCCTCAGTCAGTGCTAAAAACCAACCAAAAATAACAACCACAAAAAATATCAACAACAGCAACAACAAACACAAAAGCAACATACAATCAACCATAACACAAGTACACAGCAGCAACAATAACACAAGTGCACCTTATGCAAATTAGCACGCCATCATCATTATCATCATCGTCATCATCATCAACGTGGTCGTCGTCTAAGAGAGAATAACCCCCAAAGTTATAGAGGTTTTTTCCCTGAACGGATATACTGTTAGGCTTCAATCAACGTCATCATCATCATCAATTCATCAACATCATCATCATCATCATCATTCTCACCATCATAATCATCACCATCATCACCATCATAATTTCATTAATCACCACCATAATCACCACCATTAATCACCACCCATAAATCATCATCATCATCATAATCATCACCATCATCGCCACCATAATCATCACCATCATCACCATCATCATCATCATCACCATAATCATCACATCATTAATCATCATAATCATCATCACCATCATCATCACCATCATAATCATCACCATCATCACCATCATAATCATCATCACCACCATAATCACCACCATAATCACCACCATAATCAACATCACCATCATAATCATCATCACCAACCATAATCATCATCACCATCATAATCATCACCATCATCACCATCATAATCATCACCTCATCACCATCATAATCATCATCACCACCATAATCACCACCGTAATCATCATCACCATCATCACCATCATAATCATCACCATCATCGCCACCATAATCATCATCACCATCATCACCATCATAATCATCATCATCACATAATCATCTCCACCATCATAATTATCACCCATCATCACCATCATAATCATCACCATCATCACCATCATAATCATCATCACCACCATAATCATCATCACCATCATAATCATCACCATCATCACCATCATAATCATCACCATCATCACCATCATAATCATCATCGTCATCATCACCATCATAATCATCATCATAATCATCATCGTCGTCTTCTAAGATAGAATAACCCCCAAAGTCAAAGACGTTTATTTCCCTGAACGAACACTGTTACGATTTTATGGGCCATCCTTTAGGCTTCAATCAACGTCAACATCATCATCATCATCATCATCATCATCATCATCATCACCATCATCATCATCATCATCATAATCATTCATCATCGTCGTCGTCATCTAAGATAGAATAACCTTCAAAGTCAAAAACGTTTATTTCCCCTGAACGAATGTCTTGTGCCGCTGATATTTCTTTTTAATAACGAAAACAAGACGTTCTTGATTTTTTTTAGAGCTCATTTATTTTATCACAAGTAATAGTTTTCGAACACAATTACAATACACGACATGCAACCTCTCAGCCAGTCTCTCACGTTCGTCCACACCGACAACAATCAGCCCAACACGTCCCACTTGTATGTTAAACATGGAATGAAAGATACAAAAAATGAAACAACATTTAAATACCTTCTCTTCTTTTCCAAGCAAGAAAAACAGATATCTTTCCAGAAAATGATTATAAAAAGTGAATTCATAAACAGGAACACCAGAATAAAGAAAAAATGGATTACGTACACGATAGCATTCAGCATCTTAATCGCAAACGGAATATATGGCGGGATATAGAAATCAGAGGGAACTACTTGGAATTGTCGTGGGGTATCTTTTCTTGTGCCGTTGATAGTTTTTAATAACGAACACAAGACGTTCTTGATTTTTAGAGCTCATTTATTTTAGTCAAAGTAAGTGTTCTCATCCACCTGTATGTCATAAATAGACAGAAAGATACAAAACGGGAATCAACATTGAAAAACAACCTTCTTTTTTGAGCAAGAAAAAGAGATAATTTCCAGAATATGATTATTGTCGATAAAAAAGTGAATTTTTAAGCGGGAACCCCAAAATAAATAAAAATTGGATTACGTACACGATAACATTCAGTATCTTAATCGCAAACGGAATATATAGCGGAAACGGTTCCTTTGTGGTATGTAAAATTTAGAAGGAATTACTTAGGAACTATCTTTAGGTATTTTGTCTTGTGCCGTTGATATTTTTTTTATAACGAATACAAGACGTTCTTGATTTTTTAGAGCTCATTTATTTTACCTAAAGTAAAAGTTCTCATCCACCTGTATGTTATAACGTGAATCAACATTGAAAACCTTTTTCAAGCAAGAGAAAGAGATATATCTTTCCAGAATATGATTATTGTCGATAAAAAAGGTGAATTTATAAGCGGGAACCCCAAATTAAAGAAAAATTGGATAACGTACACGATAGCATTCAGCTTATATTCATAAACAGAATATATCGTGGAAACGACTCCTTTTTGGTATGTAGAATTCAGAGGGATTACCTAGGAATCTCTTGGGGCATCTTGTTTTGTGCCGTTGATAGTTTTTTTTTTATAACGAACACAAGACGTTTTTGATTTTTTAGAGCTCATTTATTTTAGCCAAAGTAAAAGTTCTCATCCACCTGTATGTTATGAATAGACAGAAAGATACAAAAAGGGAATCAACATTGAAAAACTTTACCTTTTTTTTTTCAAGCAAGAAAGAGATTGATATCTTTCCAGAATATAATTATTGTCGATAAAAAAAAAAGTGAATTCATAAGATGGGTACCCCAGAATAAAGAAAAATTGGATTACATATACGATACCATTCAGCATCTAATCATAAACAGAATATATCGAAGAAACGTTTCCTTTGTGGTATGTAAAATTTAGAAGGAATTACTTAGGAATCTCTTTGGGTATTTTGTCTTGTGCCGTTGATAGTTTTTTTTATAACGAACACAAGACGTTCTTGATTTTTAGAGCTCATTTATTTTAGCAAAAGTAAAAGTAAAATGTTATATATAGACAGAAAGATACAAAACGTGAATGAACATTGAAAAATGTAACCTTCTTTTTCAAGCAAGAAAAAGAGATATCTTTCCAGAATATGATTATTGTCGATAAAAAAAGAGAATTATAAGCAGGAACCCCAAAATAAAGAAAAAGATACAACATGTAATCACAAACGGAATATACGGCGGAAACAGTTCATGTAACATTTAGAAGGAACTACTTAGGAATCTCTTGTGTATTTTGTCTTGTACCGTTAATATTTAATAACGAACACAAGACGTTCTTAATTTTTTAGAGTAGCCAAAGAAGACCCCTGAATCAACATTGAAAAACTTAACCTTCTTTTTCAAGCAAGAAAAAGAGATATCTTTCCAGAATATGATTATTGTCGATAAAAAAAAAGGGGAGAATTTATAAGCAGGAACCCCAAAATAAAGAAAAATTGGATTACATACATGATAACATTCAGCATCTTAATCGCAAACGGAATATATCGAGGAAACGGTTCCTTTATGTCATGTAGAATTCAGGGGGAATGTTGAAATTCCGATAACATATTTCTGTGACCGATCGGTTTGCTTGAATAATGTATTAGAAGGGAACAAATCATTGTGAACAAGGAAGTCCACCATGTGATCTCGCTGTATAACAACATCCTTTTCCCGATGTGCAAATACGGGGAAACTTGGATAGGAAGTAATTTCACATGCAGAATAAGATTGAGATTTGTCAGTTTCATATTATCAAATTTTTACTCCATGCAACGCGTCTTGTTTACTCAGCGTTTGTAAAAGATTCAAGAACAATTCTTTAAAGTAAACGAGAATAAATACAGTGTAACTACATAATTATATATAATATATATATATAATATATATATATATATATATATATATATATGTGTGTGTGTGTGTGTGTGTGTGTGTGTGTGTATTTAGGCAGCATTTTTTTTCTTGTAGGCATATATTGTTAAATAATGCAGCCATTTTCTGTCTGCAGGCTTGTCCTTTGTTTTTTCATATTGCCGGATTATTTTTGTAATATCTGGCGAGAATTGGCTGATGTATTCGCGATATGTCATAGACCGAGTACTCTCTGTCCTATCGTGGCCGTCTTCAAGGTATTTTTAACCCTACAACAATGGGATATTCCATTTACCATTTATATAGGTTGTGTTTATTATTGTTGTTGTTATTATTATTAGTTTTATTATTATTGTCATTATTATTATATTTTTTTATTTATAATTTATAGTAATTATAAGCATTTTAGAAATGTTGGTGCTATTATCAAAGTTTATTTGTTTAGTTTTGGATTTTTGTGTCTAATATGAAGTGCTTCTAAGATTTTTAATCGTTGTTACATGATTGTGTTTCTATAATGGTAGTGTTATCATTAAGTATTTTCCGGAACTTATTGTTGGGACATGAGTGTGATTTTAGGTGTTGGGCTATTGAGCTATTGTCTGTAAGGTGCATTGTAAGTCTTCTGGAAATGGTAGTTGTGGTTACACCAATGTATATATTTTTGTTAGAGATACATTCTCCTAATGGACATTTAAATAGATATACCACATTGGTTTTTTGTAACGGTGCAATTGAGGGGGAGGAATTATTTTTAAGGATTAGGTTTGATGTTTTAAATTTTTTATAGTATACTATATATATATATATATAATTTCGAAAGGAAATTAATGGCTAAAAAACGCCAAATCTGTTCACTTCATTTAATTACTTTTGCCCTCATATACAACATTTCATTTTTTTTCTCCAGACCGTCTGATATACCTTGAAAAAGGGTGAACGTTCACCCGAAATATCGGAATAGATTAAACCAGGAACAGAGCAACGGTTGAATATATAAAACTTCTGACTTTTGTTCTATTTTTCTTGTTTTTGTTCTTTTTTCCAAACAAACAACGTTCACAAGAACATAACATACATAATATATATATATATATATATATATATATATATATAATATATATATATATATGGCAAGCGGAAAAATGGAAGTGAATCCGACGGTGTGTCATATAGTGAAAAATTTGAAAAAACACAGGTTCAATAAAATGAGTGATATTTATTCAGCCAACGCTGAAGTGTTTTCAATCTATTAGAAGATCTTTTTCAGGGCTTTTCTTAATTTAAGGAAAAATAAAAATTTATCACAGATAATAAGGGACAGTGATAGTCTTTTGTTGATCAGTCTGTTTAAAAATGTTTGGATAGAAGAAAAAGAAAGAACGAAGAAAAAGACGAAGAGAGAGAAAAGAAGAAGAAAAAACAAGAAAAAGAAAGAAATAAGAAGTATAAGAGAGAGAGAGAGAGAGAGAAATAAGAATAAAACAGAAAAAAGTGAAAGAATGAAATAAAGAAATAAAGAAATAACAAGAGAGATATAGATAAAAAGGAAAACAGAAGAAAAACAAAGAAACAAAGAAGAAGAAAAAGAAGAAGAAGAAAACAATAAAAAATAGAAGAATAAGTAAGAAAG
>CM042169.1:74459666-74468403 GCA_023376005.1 Doryteuthis pealeii
TATATATATATATATATATATATATATATATATATATATAATCCGATTGGCTGGTAAGTAAGGGATTATTTTATTTGAGATAATCGAAATTTCTTTGTACAACCATACTGTATGCTCTGGAGGTGAAAACATAGATTCATACTAAGATTTTATGAATCCCTAAGAGAGCTCAATATGTAAGGACTAACAAATTATTCATATACAAAGTAATGTTTAACTTTCACAGAAAGAAAAAAACCGCTATCTGATTATAATAATTTATTTCGACCAGAAACTCAAAATGAGTCTACCTTCTTCAGATAGATTTTACAAATATTTCTAAAATATATTTGTAAAATCTATCAAGGTATTTCTAAAAACATCTGAAGAGACAAGATTCATTTTGAGTTCATAATATAAATTATATAAATTATTAATTAATAATATAAAATATATAATAAATATATAAATATACAATCAAATCACGGCCCTGTTAATTTTTATTTCTTTGAAAACACACACACATATATATATATATATATATATATATATATATATATATATATATATATATATAAAGTATCCAAGACTGGTAGTAAGGGAAGATTCTACATGGAATCTTAAAAATTACACTGTATAATTATTGCATAGTTTGGTAGGTGCAAATAGAAGGATTTTTATGAATTCCTAAAGAGAGCTCAATATATAATAATCTATTTTAGATTAAATACAGAGCAATATTCATTATTACTATCATTATTATATACACATATGTATATCTATGTATCCATGTCTCTCTCTCTCTCTCTCTCTCTCTCTCTCTCTCTCTCTCTCTCTCTCTATATATATATATATATATATTATATATGTATATATATGTATGTATATATAAATATATATATATAGAGAGAGAGATACATAGATACATAGATATACATATGTGTATATAATATTAAGAATAATAATGATATACATATATATATGTATATATATGGGCCCATCAGCGGAAGTTGGAAAAATATGAGGACCTACGTGAACAATGAGTCAGAAACGGATGGATAACAGATGTATTTCCCATTGAAGTCGGATGTCGGGGATTTATTACCAATTCAACCTCGGCATTTTTGTCTAAACTTGGACTTTTCCACCAGACAAGAGGAAATACTTAAAAAAGATTCAGGAGAAAGCTCTAACCGCATCAGCGTGGATATGGCAGTCCTATATTGACATCAAACCGACAAAGTATGGTGGCATCGTGAGATACTGCGGGGCGCTCTGGGTTAGTGGTAATGATGCTTCGGCCCCGATACCATGCCTGAACCAGAGTCATCATCTGATGAAGGCTTTGTTGGTTGCAATGCTACTGTGTAAATATCAGTCATTGTATGAAGATTATATACATATGTGTATATAATAATGATAATATATATATATATATATATATATATATATATATATAATCATATTTTTTCACCGATCTCGTAAGTTGATGGATGTTAGAGCCAAGCTGAGGTCACTAAAAAAGTACATTAATCTAAAAATAAATAAATAAATATATAAAAGCAATTTAAACAAATTCGATGATTGATCGTTAAAATTGATTGATTATTTTCTTCTCCGACATTGTAGGTTGGTTCATTAACGAAAGAATTATGGAAATAATTTGTAAATATTTCCATTTTAATCATTCGACTTTGACCGATCAAAAAAACACGTGACTAGAAACCACAACAAAATCAGACAGGGAAATCATTTGAAATAAGTTAAAATCTAATCAATTAGAATAATGAGTTGTAAAACTTACTTAATAAATCGGATTTTATCTTTTATTGTTCAAATCTATCTTGTTGGAACATTACTGTTCAATTTTTAGATATATATTTTATAAACTAACCGATACATTTTATTAACATCGGGTAGCAATATATATATATATATATATATATATTATATATATATATATATATATATATATATATTCCTACTAGATACAAATATATATAATAATATATGTGTGTGTTTGTGTGTGTTTGTTATATTATATATATATATATATATATATATATACACATAAAGTGCGATTGTTACCATTGGTTTCTAAGCAGCATGCTTGTGTTGTTGCCTTTCATCACGATAATGTACTCATGAAGTATATATATATATTATATATATATATATATATATATATATATATATATATATATATGCTCCCTCTGTTTTACTGTAATAAAATATTGTATTAAATAAGAAAATGTAATGAAACTAAATAAGAACGAATATAAATATATTGATTTCTTTATATATTTAGGATGGCTTTTAATACGTTTGAGAATAACTTGATACATTTAGAAATCAGTAACAGCAAATAATTATCCATTAAACCCAATTCTGTTAAAATCATTGTGTAAATTATTCCCACCCTATACTATGTATATCTTTATTTCTTAGAGATATATAAGACATATTTCAGGATTTTAAGTCTATTAATTATGCTAGCTAAGAAAACTGCCTCTGGGCGGTGTAAAATAATATTTTTGAAAGATATTGCATCGGAAAACCCCATTCCATCTGTTCACAAGCGTATAGATGCCACGCTTAGGAAGATATTTAGAAATGTTGGTCTCATATTTTGTATAAAATACTGATTTTACAAGCTTGGCAAACATGAAACCAAACACAGACATTATTTCATCAAATAACGCCAATGCTCAAAAAATAATATTACAATAAAGATAACATTTTTACAACTAATTCTATGGAAACTTAATACAATGCAATTATGATGGTAACTGTTTTTAAAAATAAAGAATCTTCCTTTGAATATTTATGAGTGGAGAAAGAACCAACTCTAAGATGTTCATAAAATAAATATCAATTTGTCTAAAAAATTTTTTAGATGAGGCTTGATAACACTGGTTTACAAAGAAATTGAGGCAACCACAAAAATAGCTGTTTTAACTTAATTTGGGGGTGCTGAATTCAGATTTGATGGTGAGGTTACTTCCAATGCATTTATGTAGTAAAATCACTTCCAATGTATTTATGTAGTAAAATCACTTCCAATGCATTTATGTAGTAAAATCAGTTCCAGTGCATAAAGATGGAATTGATATCTAGGTTGAATAGCAGTTTATGTTAAGGAAGATATATTTTAAAGGCATACGTTGTTTTGTTTTATTTTTCATTATAATATGCTAGAAGCGGCTACCCGGCTTTGCCTGGGTAGTCATCATCATCATGTCGCGCATACAGCACGGGTATCCATGACAATCTTTCGCCAACCTTCCCTATCATTTATTGCACCTGGGAGCTCCTCTGTGGAGCAACCAGCACCCTCACATAGCTGGTCAATGTAGGTCCTTGCTGGGCGCCCCACACTTGCATGTCCATATGTTGGCTTCCACTGGAGAACGTCGCTTATGAGTTCATCCTTGCTTCTCCAGCAGTGTCCTGCATGTCTTGTCCGTCTCACTCGGATAGTTTGTGAGATGGGGGGTGACCGTACAGCTGTTTCCTTGTGGGGTGCTGCTTCCATGTCTTGTTCAAGACTGCGCACAGCATAGGTAAAAAGTTAGTCTCGCAGATTCAATTCATTTTTTCATCGCGGGTTGGATCCTAGCACGATGCCCAATTAAAATTCCTTTGTAGAGAAAGACCTTGCGTTAATCAAGACACTCTG
The DNA here is from genome assembly GCA_023376005.1 of Doryteuthis pealeii. NCBI lineage: Eukaryota > Metazoa > Mollusca > Cephalopoda > Myopsida > Loliginidae > Doryteuthis > Doryteuthis pealeii. The sequence continues at coordinate 74,463,325 of CM042169.1, forward strand.
AAAAGAAAATTAAATGTCTACTATTTGAAATATTAAATATTGTAGTTTATTTCTATTTACATAGGGACACGTCTGCTACCATTGGTTTCTTGTTTATTTATCTACTACCGCTCTATCACAGATATTGAGCACTCTTCTAATAACACTGTACGTCGGATTACTACTACTTCTTCAAGTATAATAGTGCCAACATGCACATTGAGAATAAGATATATATATATATATATATATATATATATATATATATATATATATATATATATATATATATATATATATATAATAACGTTAATGGTTAGTACTAGTCAAAATTATTATTATTGATTTTATTATTATTGTTTTAGTTTTCACATCAGCATTAGTTGATGGTCTTTCACTGGAGTCTGAGTGACAGCAAATCTCCTCAGGTCTCTAGGACTCTTCGGAGTATTCTGGCAGATTGCAGCAGTGCAGTGTTCTGAATGGTTTCAATCCTTCCTCTGATTCCCAAAATTTCCAGACCCTTTTCCAATCCTTTTGAGACTGTTCCAAGTGCACCAACCACAATTGGTATCACATTCACTTTCATATTCCATAACTTTTTCAGTTCTCTGACAAGGTCCAGATATTTGTCCATTTTTTCCTTTAGCTTTACCCTGTGATCTGCTGGCAGTGCAAAATCCACCAGTTGACAAGTTCTTTCTTTTTTGTTAATCAACACTAGGTCTGGTCTTTTTGCTGGGATAAGGTGATCCGTTTTTATTTCAAAGTCCCAGAGAATTTAATGCTTTTCGTTCTCAAGAACAGATTCTGGTTTATGCATATACCATTTTGTTGTATGGTCAAAATTAAACTTTTTGCATAATTCCCAGTGGATCACCTTCCCAGCCCAGTCGCGTATAGTTTTGTATTCTCGTTGTGCTAGCTTGCTACATTCGCAGAGTATATGGTTTACAGTCTCATCTCTATTACCGCAAAGTATACATTTACTATTTTGTTGGGTCTTATCAATTTTCGCTTTGGTATAGTTTGTCCTTATGGCATTATTTTGTGCAGCAATTATAAGTGATTCAGTTTCTCTTTTGAGGTTTCCCTTTCTTAACCATGTCCAAGTCTTTTCATGTACAACCTCTTCTATTTGTCGTTTATATAATAATAATAATAATAATAATAATAATAATAATAATAATAATAATAATAATAACAAAAAATCTGTTACGTTTATTGCTATCCTTGCCAATGGCCACCAAAATATAGATAATTTGATAGATACCGATGTGTGTGTGTGTGCTTCTATTGAATAGATAACGATGGCTTTATTTCCAAATCCAGATAGCAATGAAATTTTATGATACTGTTTCCATGGCAGAGGGAGGTATTTTGTCACTTTTTTTGGTTGTTTTTTAATGTTACATAGGCAGCAATAAATTCTCGCTTTTTCTTTCTTGTTTTATTTTTTTTATTTTTTTATATTTTTTATTTTATTTGTCTGTTTTTGCGACGAGTGAATGAACATTGGCGTCAAAGAACATCTGCATACGATCTCATCTCTATAAAAGAAAAATCGGGAAAAAAACCACTAAGGACATTTCTCACCTTCTCATTGGATCGACCTCTTTCCGAGAAAATTGGTTCGGATACGGGCAATGAAAAATAGGTTTTCATCCACGAGGAGGTAAACGTTTCCTCTTACACACACTCCACACACACACAAAAAAAAAAAACTCTGTAAAGAGGTTGCCCAAAACCTGATACAATGGATCCATGAATGGTTTGTTTGGAAAATGGAAACTACACAAAGGGTTAAATTGAACTTAACGGACCTAAATTCCACCATCGGTTGGCACCCCGCCGAAAGAAAGAAAATACCATAAACCAGGAAATTAACTGAATTTAATGACATTTTCAGCGTTGATATATTAATGAATAAAAGATATAATGCACCAGTTATTTATTAAATATCATTTATATCTTTCAGGTCAGTTATTTTTAACCACCTATCTTTGATAATCTGTGTTACGTCTCAAAGATTCGTGGTTCAAGTAACTACACGTGTTTCCAATATAATTCTAACTCATTGGTTGCAATTTCTAAACAGTAATAATATATATATATATATATATATATATATATATATATATATATAAATATATATATATATATATATAAGGTAATTTTTTTTTAATGATAAAAATGCTTATAATTTTTTAAAATAAAATTTATTTATTTTTAACATAAATACGCATTTTTTTTAAATTTGTGAAAATTCCGGTACTGATCGAGAGCGTTCTGTGCCTCATGATTAATGATATATTTATTTCGTTTTTCCGTTTACAATGTTGCTTTGATAAAGACATCTTCATAATGTCGAAACAGATTTCTGTCAGCAAAATTTTTAATATCTTGTTGTTTTTTCTATAAAACTTTCTACGCACACACACACACACACACCACACACACATATATATATATATATATATATATATATATATATATAATATATATATCATCCACACCTGATGATGGCTCTAGGTGGTGCAGAGAGCGCTCGTGGTAAAACCTTTGGTGGATCCATACACCAATTCCACCCGGATATCAAAAAGATGGCCAAACAGTTAGAAAAGGTTGAACAAAAACTCGTCCGACAAGAATTGTCCGTAGAGTTCAACAAAACATGTTTAAAAGAAAAAATGCTGCTAATATATATATATATATATAGAGAGAGACAGAGACAGACAGACAGACAGACAGACAGAGAGAGACAGAGAGAGAGAGAGAGAGAGAGGGAGAGAGAGAGAGAGGTCAATAAGAATGTTTAATTGCGTCCGTGCTGCTAAGTATTTTAATTAACAAACTGATCTTGAGATTCGTAGTTCGTTTCCTGAAAAATATGTGTAACGGAAAAGTTAAAGCGGTCATTCGATGAGAAAGAGAGAGAGAGAGAGAGAGAGAGAAACAGACAGAGAGAGAGACTATCATAATAATGAAATGTAGATAAATAAAATAATAAAGACAAATATTTTTTTAACAGTGTCTTGGATAATGCCACTCTTGAGTAAACTGTCTAACAACCTATAAGAAATCCGTGAAACTGCAAGTAACGCTAAAAACTTTATCAACTGGTTTCAGTTTTTTAGGAAGGTTGTTTTAAAAAACAATTTCAATCACTGTCTGGATCTTCGTCTATCCTCATATATATATATATATATATATATATATATATATATATATATATATATATATATATATGTGTGTGTGTGTGTGTGTGTGTGTGTGTGTGAATTGAAAATGGAATGAATCCGACGGTATGCTGAAAAAAGAAATAAAGGAAAGAAAGTATTGAAAGGATAAAATAGGATTATTTTTATTAACTTAACTTACACGTGTTTCGGTTAGGACTTTATCCATGTGTACATTATTCTATTTATTATTTTTTAATAACAAAATGAAATGAAATAATAATAATAGAAAAAATGTAGAAATGTTCCGCACACAAGGAAATATCGACCTTCCTCAGAGTAAATCCTTATCTTTTTTAAATAAAATTCGTTGGAACGCAGAGAATTTTTGAACTGTTCGAAAAAAAATAACTTTTTAAAAAATCACGTGAAGAGAGTGTTCAAACGCGGTCGAGAAAGACAGTTATAATGACGTCATGTCGCATGCGACGGATTTTGAAACGGAGAGAGGGTGGCTGGAATGAAGTCAGGTGGAACTTTAATTTTCAAAGCATGAGGATTTTTTTTAAATTATACGTATGTGTGATTTGTTGGTGGTTCATTTATTAATTTGTTATAATAATACTAGCAAAAGTACCCGGTCCATGACCGGACTATATATAAAGATTGGACCATAAATAGACGAGAGATTCCAAGCTGAACGGCTTAGATTGTGATTTTGTTCACTAAAATTAAAGTCAACTGCTGGTATAGCTTATAATAGAAAGCAGGCAGTGAACAATATTTTATTAGCAGCAGCAGCTGGTATGAGGACAGTTCCGCAAATCGGTTGATTTTGGTTTAATTGATTAATTATATCCCTTAATCAGTAAAAACCGGTAACCAAATTTGGTGTGTTTTTAGTTAAAAGGATATTAAGGTGTATGCAAGATTTTGAATCTGAGTTATCTCCCCTGTTTCGGAATTATACGTCGACACGTACATACCAAACTTCCTTTTATATATATAGATAGATATATTTTTGTGTATGTGTGTGTGTGTGTGTGTGTGTGCAGTAACTCCATTGGTTTTGTAAACCCGTGAAACTGCAAGTAACGCTAAAAACTTATGTTTATCATTTAACTGTTTCAGTTTTTTTGGAAGGTTGTTTTAAAAACGATTTTAATCACTGTCTGGATTCCTCTATCATTCATATATATATATATATATATATATATATATATATATATAAAGTCATTGGGGCGGCCTAATGTCGGTATCAGCCAATCATCGAGGGAGTTTATCCCCTTTTCAATAGCGCTAGACCAAGATTATCTTAGCGTCTGAGGTGGAGCGCCACACCTACCATCAGCTCCTTACTTTACCGCACAGATCCTGTGCTACTCATTCGCTGAGTCGGCGAGGGCCGGTATCGAACTAGGAACCTTGTGGTTTCTAGCCGAACTCTCTACCGATGAGCCACCCCGGCCCTTATATATATTTATATATATATATATATATATATATATATATATATATATATATATATATATATATATATATATATATATATATATATATATATATATATATATGTGTGTGTGTGTGTGTGTGTGTGTGTGTGGTGTGTATAGCTTATATATATTTGTGGTATGTGTGTTGTGTGTGTGTGTGTGTGTGCATGTGTGTGTGTATGTGTGTGTGTATAGCTTATATATATATATATATGTGTGTGTGTGTGTGTAGCTTATATATATATAGTGTGTGTGTGTGTGTATGTGTGTGTGTGTATAAGCTCATATATTATATATATATATATATATGTGTTGGTGTTGTTATACTATATATAGATATATGTGTGTTGTGTGTTTGTATGGTGTGTTGTGTAAGGGCTATAAATATATTAATATATATATATATGTGTGTGTGTGTGTGTGTGTGT
>CM042169.1:74468503-74491003 GCA_023376005.1 Doryteuthis pealeii
ATGTTCAACAGCCAAAGTGGAGATTTGACAAAGAAAAATAAAAAAAACGCCCTTCTGCTTTTTATAATTTCGATTATTTTATTTTATTTCATATTTGAAATATGATAAATAGTAATACATGAGTACATGAACAAACTCCTGGCCGAAACACGTGTTAGTAACACGCTGCATCATTTAACATCCATTCAACACTTTCCTTTATTTTGATTCATACTTCAACATACTTTAATAAATGCATACATAATTTATATTCAACCCCTGGTAAAATAGGCGTTACAACCTGGTTGTTTCGTTAGATTTTACGCATGTTAATTCTTTTGTTTTGGGTCATTCCTATGCCGAAGTGTTTTGTTTACATTCTTATTCTTCGATGGACAATTATTTTTTCTTTAAACTTCCATTTTTATTTCAACTATTTTAACACATTATTAAAACCTCCATTTTTTCTATTTAAACCCCACTCCTGGTAATTGGGTTTCTTATTTTTTTTTTTCTGGTCCCCTACTATATTATCATGTTACTCACTACTGTGCAATAATCTCTATCTTGTATCTCACCTGATGACTTCGATCCCATATCCGCTATCTTTCTTTATTGCCGCTTTATGGCAACGCTCCCAACCTCTTTTTTATTATACTCGGGCGCTAGAAGCGGTGGCTGACGCGTCTTCAGTGTCCTGGATGTGAAACTCTATCTGGTTGGGAGGTTCCGTTCTGGTAACTGTCCTAGGAGAATGTGGATCCACGCACTTCAATCACCTATATGTTCCTGGTCATTCATACCCCCAGGAGTGCTCGTACTCTTTAGGGTCCTTAGTGACCTTAGATGCGGCTGATGAGTTATCGCACATTCCCCAGTACACAACTCCTACCACCAGATAAGAGTTAAACGGTACTCTCGCATCATATCACAGGAATTCATCGAAGGCCCTCCTCATAGCCTCATTTTCTATGATAATAGGTTTGGTGCCTATGCTATACTCTTCCATTCTTTCGTAAGGTATTTTGGGTAAGCTCCTTCACCCCAAACCATAGTATTAATTTTTAGAAACCACTGCACGTATTTCAATACGGTCTGCAGCTGTTGTTGTCATTAGGAATACGTATTTTCATAACATAATTAAACTTGATCATTGGTTCGTTTTATTTATGTCTGTGATTTCATACTATCTCATAAGTATTGATAAATCCGAAAGCACATCTCCCTAGATAAAAGGTTAGATGAACATACAAGTTCGTCTCTCTCCTCTCTCTCTCTTTCATTTCTCTCTCTCTCTCTCTTCTATCTCTCCTCTCTCGCCTATGCGCTTCTTTTCTCTCTCTCTTTTTGTCTTCCCCGTCTCTTTTCTTCTATTTCTCCTTTCCTTCCCCTTTTCCTGTTACATCTATTCTAAAAACCAAATATAATAAAACAATTTTTTTCCCTCCTAACCTCCTGTCGGCCCTCCTCCCGTCTACTCTTCAAACTTAGGACCATTGTATCTCTGATCTAAGTAGACAAACGCCTCATTTGGCATTGTCTGCTGTCTAATCCTAAAAGTCTCCCAGTACTCTAATTTATATCAATCGTTTACTTTCTTCCGTTTCTTCCGTTGTTGTTCTCATTGTCTTGCTTTCTTTTCCTTTTTCCTTCTTTCTTTTTTTTCGTTTTTTTTTTTTTTTTTTCTCTTCCTCTTCTTTTTTTTCTTTTCGGTCTACTCCGGGGTCTCTCATCTCTTGCTTTTCGCCCTTCTCTACTTTCTTTTAATTCTTTTTCATTTTTCCTTTCTTTTTCTCTCTTCTCTTTCCTTCTTTTCTTTTTTTTTTCTTGCTCTCACTCCCTTCCTTGGTCTTTCGTCTTCCGTCTCATAATCTGTATTGTCAGTCAGTCTCTCTTCTGTTTCCTTTCTGGTGTCTATCCTCACCCTTCTCTCTCATATATCTTCCAGTGCACTTCGCTTTTTTTCAATTTGTTCTTTTATTTTCTTTCTTTCTTTTCTTTTTTGTTCTTTTGTTTTACGCTTTTTTTTCTTTCTTCTTCCAGTTCTTCTTTCTTTCTTCTTTTTGTGTGCTTTGTTTTCGTTTTTTTTCTTTCTTCTTCTCTTTTTTGTGGCTCGTCTTTCTCTCTTCTAGTTTCTGGCTCGTTCTCTCATTCTTTTTCTTCTGCATCTTCTGTGCTAACCTATTTTCTTATCTTCTTGTGTGTCGTGGTGCTAGTGTTGTTGTGTGCTTTACTTGGTTTGTCTTGTTTTTTTTTCTCAGTCTCAACGCTCTGTTCTCCTTCTGTGCTCACTTCTATCCTACTTCTTTCTCTTTGTTCCTTTCCTCTCTTTCTATCCTCTCTTCCTATCTTCGTCTCTCTTCTCTCCGCTCTCTCTCCTCTCACTCGTTCTCTCCGTCTCTGTCTGTCAGTCTTATCAGTCTGTCAGTCCTGTCTCTCTCTCCTCTCTTTACTAGCCCCCCATCTTTTCTCTCTCTATGTCATTGATCTGTCTTGTTGGGTCTCTCTCCTTCTTCACTCTCCTCTCTGATTGAATGCGTTACAAGGGACAATCAATATAGTGCTGGGCTTCGACTCCTGTTAACAGGCGGTGTTATCTTTTTGTTACCTATACTTTTCTTAGGGCCGGAGACAGATATTGACATTTTTAACGCTCGCAGTTTTATGCCACAAATAAACATAGAGTTATTATCGATTTACAGTCTCTTATAAGAAACGACTTCCGCGTAGACTTACGAGGTTGAGTATGTTTTTCTTATACAGCTATGATAACCGCCGCCATAGATCAGCTCGACTGACGTAGGTTCCGAGTGAAATGGATCGCGGTTTAACGATTGGCGCCGGAATCTGATTGATTGGAAAATCGATGAGAGTGTGAACACTAGGCGCCTCGCCACTCGACGCTTCGCGTAAGCGAGATTTTACTAGGTAAAATACAACTAGAAAAATTACGCACCAATACCCAGAGATGACAGTCCCCTTTCGTAATATTCGAATAACCAACCGTACCTCAGCACTCGTTCCTCATAACAATGCCTTGTTTTCTTTTTTATCGAATTCCGTTATATGTCTTTTCCAGATATCAGTCTCTGGCTCCGCGTCTCTCGTTCTCCTCTTCGTCTATGTTTTGTTGATCACTCCAGGTCATTATTCTCCATTTTTTTCTTTCTAGGCTGGTTCTTGGTTAGTCAATTACAATTGTTCCTTATATGACTGGAGGAAACTTTTCTCATTCAACAAAGTGTGTTATTTGCACTCCTTTTGCTTTAGTTATTCTTGTCCTATTTTCACTACGCAGACGTGTGACCACTGGCTCACGGTATTCGGAAATCATGCGTAGTTCTTCTTACTTGGCAGGACCTGCGTGGTTTCACATCGACCACACGGTCATGCTATCATCTAATCTTATATTTTCATACATATTCTCATACTTGCTTTATCCCTTTCTATCTTTATTACCGCCCATCTGTTTGTTTTCATTGTTTATAAGATGTTTGCATATTATCGTTACCAACTGTAATTAAAGTATACTCCTATATCTAATTGTATACTTGTTACCTCACTAAGTATAATTACCTAGTCTTTTAACAATTATTTATATAACATTGTATTATTCGATATACTTATTCTTTGTCGATATCGCTTTTAATGACGAGCTAATTGGTTCTACATTATATTATGGCTTTTCCAAGCACTTCTATATTCAAGTACACAAATACCCATGCCTTCCTTGTATTATTCTGACTATATTTTATTAATTGGTTAATTTTCTTATGACAGCTATCCAAATGATCTTTCGTTTTGAATTACTGTAACTCAAACTTCTATCTCTTTTCCTTTCTCTCTCTCCATTTCATTTATTATTTCTTTCTTTTTACTTTCTCATTGTCGTTCTTTTCTCATTCTTTACATCATATATCGGATGAACATGATTAGTCATGTTATCCGTTGTTTCTTCTTCTTCTTGCCTGGCAGATCCGCGCCTTTTTCTTTTACTTTTTTCCGTCGCTACTTTTTTCTTTCCTTCTCTTCATTATATTGTGCCTCGTCTATGTGTAGCGTCTAGTTCTCGCACTTTGTTCTTACCTCGCCTTATATGTTACGTTCGCTATTAACCGTCCATATATATACACTCAATTTGTGCTGCTTTGGATGGGGGACAGATCCGGCTGGACTCTAGCGCTCCATTTCTAGCGATTGTTCTTTTCTGGTTTCCTCATTGAAGACTCCTCTCTTACTAATTCCAGAGCTACCTTCGACCCGCATGCTCGGGGTCTTTTCTCCGCCTTGTCTTCGGCAGTAGTCCTTATTTATCCTGCCGGGTTCTCACTTTGGAATGTGTCTGTCTGGCGTACATTAGGCGTGTGCTATGGGGTCTACATTTCGTGCGTTTCTCACCTCTATCTTCCCAGCTACTTCCTTGGTGGGACTTATTTACTTTTATTTTCTTGTCCGAGATATCTGTGTCCCTCTACGTATCGCACCCTTCGCACGCCATTTTTTATCGCACACTATCCAACTCCTTTAGTTTTTTTTTTCTATTCTAGTGCTTTTCGCTGGTGGTTCTTCATATCGTTGTCTCTTCATCCTCATATTCTATACCTTCGCCACCGTCTTTCTCCGATCACACCAGACCTATCTTATTAGCTTCTGTTCGCCACTTATACTCCTCTCGACTTCCCCCCACCTTGGAATAGTATCTTATTATCATCTCGTTCTCTAGACGATTCCGTTCGCGTTTCCGAACAGTTTAGCATCTCTCTTCATTTTTTTACATTAATATTTTACTGCTTCTTCTGTATATGTATATTGGACCTATAATTAATCTCCTCTACTGACCCACTCCTTTCACGCTGATTTTTTCTATTCCAGTCAGTGTTATTAACCGTGAGTCACGGCACCAGGTCACGGGTCTGTGTGGCGTGTGGTCGATTGGTGTGATGTAGGGAGTCGCAGTAGATTGCCGGGCGCGCGCCTGCGTGGTCTGCTGGTCGGTTTAAGAGTGGATAATGCCGGGGGCAGCAACCCTCAAGAGTGAGTGTCGTTGTCTTAGTTGTGTGGTTCATACGCTGGAGTAGAAGGCCACTTAGGCAGTATCGCCCTACTGATTCTCTGCATGTAAATCAACGTGGGTCCATTCCACCGGGTTTGCTTGTTGTAAGCCTGCCCGGGCAGCCTTTTGTATCATTTGGGACGGGAATATTCACTGTGGCCTCCTCTTCTCGCGCGGGCCTGTTGCGTCTATTTGTTATAGATGACTACGCGGAGACACTCTAGTGCGATTGCTCTCGTCTAATGTTCCAAGGGATGAAGCATACTGTAACGCACACTGAGACATACTAACGGTTTGGAAGAATAATAGCTTTAACGTTTTCAGGCGAGATTCGATTTCCATATGATCTAAATTCTTATCATTTTTCTTTTTCTTATTGGATATTAAAAAAACAGGCATACTCTTTTTCTATCTGAGAAATACAGGCGTCTGGACTTTGATGTGGGGGAGGGCAATTCGCTGCTTATTGTTAAAATGACGATAATTCTAGGGCGATTTTCGTTAGGGTCCAAGTGATGGAGCCATTACAGTAGCACTGATACAATTACGGTTTGGAATAATTATCGCTTTAATTCTGATCTCATTTTTATTATTCAACTTTTTTAAAAAGTATATATCCAGAAAATGACACATATGTTTTTTTTTCTTTCTGAGATATACAGACGTGTGGACTTTGATAGGGGGCAATTCGCTGCTCATTGTCGAAATGACGAGAACGCTAGGCGATTTCGTTCCAGGTGGTGCAGCTATACAGTAGTACTGATACAATTACGACTTTAACTTTTCAGTCAGATTCGATTTCCATACGATCTAATTTTTATTATTCAACTTTTTTTATTAGATATCAAGAAAACGACACATAGGTTCCTATCTGTCGGCATTAAATGACCCACTGAGGTTGATATGCCGTAAAACAAAACAAAGCAAACCAAACTATCTGGGAAATACAGGCGTTTGGACTTTGATGGAGGGGGGCAATTTACTGCTCATTGTCGAAATGATGTGAACGCTAGGTGATTTCGTTAGTGTCCAATTGGTGCAGCCATACAGTAGCACAGATACAATTACGACTTTAACTTTTCAGTGATATTGGGTTTCCATATGATCTAATTTCTTATTATTCTCCTTTTTCTTATTAAAACGACACATACTATTTTTTCTATCTGAGATATACAGACGTTTGTGAAGAATAATTAAAGTTCCAAATACCGTCGAACTGGGAAGACAAGGCAACAAACGGTTGTAACTTAAATACAAACCCGAATAGTCACAAAGTCTACTGCAGAATGACAGGATATATATATAAGACTCCACAATGCTAATAGAGAGATACAATTGCACAGCACATACACTGTATCCACTTCAGTTTGGACTTTGATGGAGGGGGGGGCAACTCACTGCTCATTGTCGAAATTACGAGAACGCTAGGCGATTTTGTTAGGGTCCAAGTGGTGCAGCCATACAGTAGCACTGATACAATTACGACTTTGATGGGGGGAGGGGTAATTCACTGTTCATTGTTGAAATGATGAGAACGCTAGGTGATTTCGTTCCAAGTGGTGCAGCTATACAGTAGTACTGATACAATTACGACTTTAACTTTTCAGTGAGATTCGATTTCCACATGATCTAATTTCTTATTATTCTCCCTTTTCTTATTAGATATCAAGAATACGACAGATACGTTTTTTTTCTGTCTGAGATATACAGACGCTTGGACTTTAATGAGGGGGGGGTTAATTCGCTGCTCATTGTCGAAATGACGAGAACTCTAGGCGATTCTGTTAGGGTCCAAGTGGTACAGCCATACAGTAGCACTGATACAATTACGACTTGGAAGAATAATCTCTTTAACTTAGATTTTTATGCGTCAGTGACGTAGGACGCGTACCTATCAGCATTTCTGGTCCCATCTATTGGTCAAATAGATCTGTTTAAAAAGACATTTGAATTCGCATAAAAAAATTCATAAGAAAAATCTAGGTTCAAAGTTCCGTGATGGCTCCCGAATACAACAAGAAATTTCCCGAGTTCGAAAAGAAGGTTCCCGAGTCCGAGAAGGTTCCCGAGTCCGACAAGAAATAACTGAAGAAGGCCGGAGGGTATATCGGCCGAAACGTTGTACAAATGACAATGAAGATGGGGACAATAGTCCGAATAACGCAGATAACACTAAAAATCTGTGTGGTGTAGTGGCTAACGTGTTGGACTGCAACATCGTAGTAAGCAAGTTCGAATTCCAGTTGCGCTACTACGTTCACTTTTGAACTATTACACTTGGGAAATGTATGAACCCTCTAATCACCCCCACCCCCAGCTAGTGGTTAAATAGTAACACTATTTTTCTTTTAGATGGCTTTGGAACCTACGATGGCTATGTTATTAAATTTAACTTTTCAATGAGATTCGATATGATCTAATGTTTATTAATTTTTTTTTTTTTTACAGTTTATACTACAAAACAAAAAAACAAATCCATCCTTCCACATTAGCGAATAGTATTGTCTCATTAAGGGGCCGGGGTAGCTCAGTCGGTAGAGCGTTCGGCTAGAAACCACAAGGTTCCTAGTTTGATACCGGCCTCTCGCCAACTCAGCGTATGAGTAGCACAGGGATCTGTGCGGTAAAGTAAGGAGCCGATAGTAGGTGTTGCGCTCCACCTCAGATGCTAAAAAAACAATCTCCCTGGTCTAGCGCTATTGAAAAGGGGATAGACTCCCTCGCTGACTGGCTAATACCGACTTTAGGCCGCCCCGTCGACTTAATAATTTCATTTACTTATACTTTTAGGAACATTAGTATTTACATTTTTTTTAATTATCTGGGCATATTTCTTTTTTATTAAATTAGTTTACTCTCGATCCTACATATTCCTTTTCTTTTTTGTGTGTGTTTGTGCAGCGACTCTTATATCTGTATTAATTCCTAATTTAAGCACGCTGTTTTTTTTTTGTTTTTTGTTTCTTATTAGATATTAAAAAAATATCACGTTCTTTTTTTTATCTGAGAAATACAGGCGTTTGGACTTTGATGTTGGGGGGGGGGAGAAACAATTCGCTTGCTCATTGTTAAAATGGCGAGAACTTTATCCAGTCGTTTTCCTTAAATAAAAACTTGACAACCGAGAACGGTTTGCACTCTTATAAATGGTTCGCAATTATGAATACCGCCATTATTTTGGTCTGCGTCAGCTCGTTGTGACATGGAAATTTGGATCGCGAAAGCTAGTTTCCCTGGCCCGGTTTCAAAAACCTTCACCGTGAAGCTACCCGAAAGACGGGTTGATATATCGCCAGAACCGCTTGGCGTAATTACGGTTGGACACCCGTGATTTATCAGTATAGACTGGCCTGACTACACGGTCACCGTTTGCTCCTCGTCGTCAAATACAGATTGGTATACATTTAACACACTGTGTAAATTCGTTACGGAAAACCGATAGCTATTATTTCAGATGCGCGTTAAATTAAAGAATACAGGGCCAGTTGCTAGGTTAACTTTTGCTGGCATTGTGCCTTCATTAAGCATATCTAAACAGATTCAACTTATATATTCTACCTTTGATAAATCATGTACACTACCTTTCTAGAAAATGGGATAGTCAATATTTTATAGTTTAATTTAGTCGGGCAAAAGGCCCCATCTTCTTTAATAAATATTTGGTAGATGTTTATGAAAAGGAATTTAATATCTTTAGAAAGAGAATTCAATGATGGAAGATATTTTTTTTTAAATCGATGTTTCGATAAAGGTGGTGGGACGTCTTACATTTTGAAACTTATGTCTCGTAAATAATTTACAAATTAATTAATCATTCGTTTTAACTTCAGAGGCACAAGAATTATATTGTCTTCTGATACTGCAATGCCGATATGACCATTCATTTAGAATTTGTAACAAGTTCTTATTTACAAATTAATTCATCATTCATCTAGAACGGGAATAGTGACCAGAAGGCTTACTTTTAATGATGTACTTGTAAATGTATTTGTGATAGGTTGAACATTGGTACAGCTATCGTCTTTCTTTTAAATGACGTCATATTATTTCCTATAGTATCTTTTCAAATGACTTCGCAGGTTATTCGGTTTCGATGCAGTATTCAGGAAACTGAACATGTACAATGGAACTACTCTGAATTCCAAGTCCGCATATGCCAACCTACCAAGATTTCTCATCCTGCCAGCTAACTTAGTAATATCTTCATCTTTAATTTGCCTTACTCCGATCAAGGCTCAAGCTGCTTCGATATAGTTTGCAAACGTCGCAGGAAATGAACAAGTCGACCCAAGTTTAATTTCCTGGACGAAGCCACAGTTCACATAGCGCTGATACCATTGGGAAAGGCATGAATCCAACTATTATCCCTCCAGCTACGGGCGAATAGAAGGACAGACTGAGTTCTTTAACCTTGATTAGGCAACCAGTCTAGGAGAAGAAAAATTCTGAATTCAAACCTGGTCACTACTAGAATAGGCTTAGGCCTACTTAGGGATCTATTTCACTGGGCTCTTAAACCTTGGTTATACAACCAGTCTAGGTGAAGAAAAACTCTGAATTCAAACCTGGTCTCTACTAGAATAGGCTCAGGCCTACTTAGGGATCTATTTCAATTTTTTCTAATTAAAAAAAAACTCTATGTACTTAGCAGAATTACTACTCAAATAATTCCTTAATTAATGTAGGTATTTGGATGTTTTTCGAAATAATATCCCATCCAATCTGACGCAGTACCATCTGAAAAATCATAGAGTAGATTTGTTGGCATCCTTCCGTCTACTAAAGACGATGGCGTAGTGTCCATTTTTTTAAATTTGTTTATCTGCAACTGCGTGAGTGGCTGAACAGACCAATTGGTGAATTACAGTCTCTGGAGCAGTGACTGCAAATAAACAGTGATGCTTGCTGGAGTTGCTGTTGTCTCTCCTTCCTGTTGGCTCTCTTTTCGTGTGGCGACGTATTTCCTCTCTTTTTCACTCCTTTTCGTTCCTTATATTTAACCCATAGATGGGACCCTAACAGGCACTACCACTCCAGGTCAGGGAGCAATGGTGATGAAGTGGTGCTCCCCATTCCACAAACTTCCAAAACTGGAACCTCACCATCAGATAGAGTTTAACGTCATTCCCAGGACATGTAGACCCTCAGCCACTGCCTCCTAGCACCCATATAATAAGAAAGATTGGGGCTTGCCATAAGGACAATAGGGTTGGGAAAATCATATAGGTGCTAGGGCTTGACTTGATTGAGATCGGAGATCTCTCCGACCGCCTGTCTAGTTAGGGTCTAAGTTGAGTGTTGCAGGTCATGGACTGCTAATCCACCAAGACTCCGTCCTTAAACATCACGGGTCGCCACCTACGACCAACAGGTTGCCTCATTTAGGGGAGTATTACCCCTCTGCAGAGGTGCAGTAGGGGCATTCTAACGCCCCAGTCGACAGGGTGGTCTACCAACTGAGCTAAGCCGACCCTATAACTTAAGTATTATAGTATAATAAAAAGAAAGGGCTATAGAACATTACTAAAGTGTATAATGTGACCGGACACTGTAAATATACGTTCTGTCTTTTGTTGGCTAACTAGTATTACTAAACTTATGATATATGATTGGAAATTGTAACTTTAAGTTTGGTCTTTTGATAACTACGTTCAGAATTACCAACAGACTACTAAAATAAGATTAGGAGCCTTGCTTAATATTACTCTCTTGATTTATAAGCTAACTTTCTTGCTAACCCCAAAAGAGCACCTTTCACTATTTGTAATGTCAGGCCTTTAGTTGACTAACGCTCCTTGGTGGTCGGGCCAATTTACTGCGAAAAGGTGACATAAAAAATCTGAGACAATGATACACATAGAGGTTGGGTTGGTATAAATAATATCTTCAGTTTCTCCTCACGCGACAAGAAACGCCGTCTAGCGGAGATTCTTTATAACCGAGTGTAACCAACATATAAATACATTGCTGCGTAAAATCATATTGGTTAAGAAATAAAATTTGGTTTTGTTACGATTTTTGTGGCCATCCTTTGGGCTTCAAGCAAGAGTGTGGGGATTTTTTTATCCCCGGAAAAGCACTGTCTAAACCCTACGTTTTGTAAGAGAATAGACCGCACTTCGACGCAGTGAGGAGATGGGTGCAGCTTTGAAGAAAGGAGACAAACGACTTTATAGAACAAAACGTTTACTATACGTAAAAACACAACAAATATCAAACAGGGGTATACAAAAGGCCTAGAAAGAAACAACCAAATGAATTTTATGGAATATTCAAAAGTTCAATGAGTTTGGTTGGTAAAAGTACTTCTAGGAGAATTGAATGTATCAAAGGGGTTAAAGTGATGGTTTGCAGATAAAATTGCCTGCGGAAACTTAGCTGTTTATCCTTGATATTACTGTTCCACGTAACTGGTTGGGCCCTGAAGAATTGGTTATTAGGTGTGCGTTTGCCACTCTTGCTTCCAACGTGCTGGGGGTTCCTGGTCGTCACCGTCTGGGGCTTCTGACGATACGGAGAGATGAGGGTTCCGATTCATCGCCGTCTGGGGTTTTTAACGATACGGAGAGCAACTCTTTCGAAGTGTAGGTTGAGAGTGTACATACAGACCGTTAACTCCGAACGCCAGAGTAGAGTGGCTTAATGATTAGCAAGTTAGTCTCGCAGATCCATTATTATTGTGTATATGTTAATTTTTAGACATCTTCGTCAGATCTTCATAATTTTTGCACACAAAGAACCTGTGATGACTAATATATATATATATATATATAATATATATATATATATATATATACGTCGTCGTTAATTGTTGTTTTTAGTTTCATTCGGACATACATACATATATATATACATACATACATAAACTTTAACTGCTCTTTATATATATATATATATATATATATATATATATTATATATTATCTAAGTATCATTTAAGTCCTTTAACATCAACCTTGTTAGTTGTAGAAAATTGGTTAAGGACCGCCTTCAGGTTACAGGCTCTCCGTAGCGGGCTATTCATTTCTAAAGTCACCCTGACGCAATGACGTATGAAGATGATAACGATCGTACAATTAAGGAACCGAGTATTATTGAATTATTTCATTTTTTTTTTTCATATGAATTTTTTTTCGCTAAACCCAAAAAATATTTGTAAGATATCATGAACATCATTATAATCTTTTTATTTTTATCTTGAATAGCTGAGGTGACGACACTCATAAGAAATAAGAGTTCGGTGGAGAAAGAACACCAGATAATTAGGATTTACATTTTTGCATATCTTCTTGGACGATTTCGACGGTGTCGTTTTTTTTTATCAGAGGGTGTTTGAAGATGATAACGGTCGAAACACGCGTGTTTATGTTTTATTTCATTTTTTTTTTTTTTCGAAACATCCGAAAATTATTTGTAAGTTATCAAGAACTTTATATAATCTTTTTATTTTATCTGAATAACAAAGTAGCTCTCCAAGGATCTATATATATATATAATTATATATATATATATATATATATATATATATATATCAATGCACCGGTCGAAAGTGTCCTTAAGTTTTCTCTATTTTCTTTCCCCTCCTTTTAAATTAATTCGTTTACTTAGCTGATCACCGAATAAATATGATATATATATATATATATATATATATATATATATATATATTATATATATATATAAAAGGATATGAAAACAACACAATATGCTGTTAAAGCGAAAATATTTTATATCATATTCATAGCTAATATTGAACAATATTTCGATTTATAAAAATCATCTTCAGAGCTTGTTTTTACCCCGGACTCATCGAGAGAGAAGCTGAAAAAAATTTCATTTCCTTTCTCTTAACTTATATATATATATATATATATATATATATATATATATATATATATATTATGTGTGTGTGTGTGTTGTGTGTGTGTGTGTGTGTGTGTGTGTACATCTAAATATAAGATAATACAATTACTGGTAAGTAAGGGGTGATTCTATTTGGGATCATCGAAATCTAACTGTACAACCATACTGTAAGTGCTAATATTCTCATACAAGGATTTTTACAAATCTCTAATTGAGCTCAATGTACAATAAAGTATAAATTAATTATATACACAGCAATATTAATGTGTGTTATGTTTTTCTTTCTTTGAAAATTATATATTCCCTCCATTTCGCGCTACAATCTGTCAATAGCCTGCGTGACGCTTTCCTGGAAATTACGGTCGACTGACCGCCAGAAACATTATACATTATCTTACTAGACAGTATGAAACCAGGAAGATGTGGCCTTTTGGACGAAACATTTTGTCTCGGTCAGATAAGTTCCGATTCGCCAGCAGGCCACTAAAATGAGATTAAGAACCCCATCTTATATAACTATTGATTTATTAGGCATCTTCCTTGCTTACAGCAGACTTTTGCTTAAAAGAGAGTATTATTACCCTTCTATGAATTGGCTGACCAGTACTAGCAGGAGCCAGAGGCATGAAGAAATTTACTGCAACTCGTTAATACAAAAACCTCAAGAAATAAAGACTTATCTATCAGGTGACCATCGCTAATATCCGGGGGTCACTGCAAGGGACCGGAAGTGACTGAATTTATATTTTCATTCGCCATATTCCAAAGGTTTGACCGGAAATACAATATAACGGCTTGTGATAATAATATAACTATTTTATGAGGAGAGTTTATAGGATCTTAATCCTGTTATTATGTTGAGTGTTTTCAATTCTCCATTGTTAAGATGAGAAGAGATGATAGCATCTTGGAATCGAGATTCCACAAAAGAATCCGAACGATCCCAAATTTCTATTTAGAAAATACCAGTCAATACAATGGTTGGTTGGTTGATTGATTTTAACGGCACATCAACCCGTCTGTGGTTATGTGTAATCTTCATACAATGACTGCTATTTACACAGTAGCATTGCAACCAACAAAGCCTTCATCAGATGATGACTCTGGGTTCAGCATGGTTTCGGGGCCGAAGCATCATTACCACTAACCCAGAGCGCCCCAGCAGTATCTCACGATACCACCAGACTTTGTCGTTTGATGTCACAAATAGGACTGCCATATCCACGCTGATGCGGTTAGAGCTTTCTCCTGGATCTTATAGGTATTTCCTCTTGTCTGGTAGAGAAAGTCCAAGTTTAGACAAAAATGCCGAGGTTGAGTAAATAATAATAAACCCCGACATCCGACCTCAATGGGAAATACATCTGTGATCCATCCGTTTCTGGCGCATTGTTCACGTAGGTCTTCATATTATTTATTCATAGTGGATATTCAACATTTTTCAAAACTCAATTTCTTTTGAACACATCTTAAAAACTCATGTTTTCTTTTATTCAACCCACAAATGCAACTCTAATAGATACAGCCATTACGGATCAGGCTGAACCTTGGGGTAGTGGTGATGAAGGGGTACTCCACATACCCCAGAGTTTCAGAATTAGAACTTCATTAGATGCAGTTTAATACTTCATTGGGTGACCGCTTAAGCAACAGTACGTACCATAAGCAACCTGGTTGGTTGATGGATTTTAAGGGCATATCAATTCGTCTGGGGTTATATCATGCCTAACGAAAGTAATATATATTGTGTATTTATATTTATACTTTTGTAGTATTTGGTTTTAACTATGTGTTAGCATCATTGGGGATCATGTTGTATGGTATTGATTAAGTTCATGTCTATATTCTATGGTATAATTTTATTTCCTTCAAAAAAGAACAGAATGTCCTCCATGTTGATATTTTCAAATAGATCTTTCATATTGGTTGTAATATATATACAGATATACTTATTTTGTTGGCATGTATACTTAGTTTGTTTCTTTTATCTTGCTTTCTTAGCTTGGGCTGGATCTGTTTATCTCTGGGCTGGTCTTGGCTGGATCTCCTGTTATTCTGAATCTGATCTGGGACGTCTTGTGTTTAAATATTTTCGAACATAAGGTGTGCTCCAATTCCCCACTTGGATTTATAGACTAGCCAAGATCACGTGGTTTATTCCTCCGGCCAATCACTAGCCATTTTGAGTGGCTGATACACTACTTAAAACCCACACTGGCCATAATTCGAATTGCACTCATTGAGGAGGGACTTAAAATACTCAGGATTACCAGACGATTACCAATACTGAGTACTCTTTACCAAAGATCCAATTCCACTGGACAAGCGCTCTGGCTTAAAGCCTACAGGGTGGTCCAACAGATTGTGTTGTATTTTCTGTGTATAAGGTGTGTGCTAGATCCCCGCTTATACTTATAGACTGGCCAAGGTCACGTGATTGACTCTTCAAACCAATCACTGGCAGTATTACTGGCCTGATAAGATACATAACCCCCACCATAATGGTCAAACATCAAATACACTCTTTGATGACGGACGCATATAGGACTTATACAATTACCAGTAACTCAGGACACTTTAGTAACCAAAGGATTCACATGGTAGACGGACTCTTTATCAAGGATTCCACCAGATAAGCGCTTCTGCTATAAGGCCAAGCAATGGCCTTAGAAACTTAACAGATTGTAATGATTTTGTTTTTTAATTAATGACACAAGACTTTCGTTTTGTTTCGAGCTCATATTTTAATTCTAAAATAACGGGCGGTGATTTTGGCTATGGTGACAACATGGCCACCTTATTCGTCCCAGTACTCAACATCTGATTCTCTAACCTAATTTCCCACGTTCGCACTGGTGAACCGGAAGAGAGGTCAATACAGGTTCACATCGTGTCACTCACATTCCTGTATATTTCCACTAACCGTTATTTTAAATCTAAACAAAACTTACTGTTCAAAATTAATAGGCTACCTATTAATTATGTAACACTGCCACCGGAAAGTGGAATGTTGGTGAAAAGTTTTTTATAAGGCGTGGTGTAATGGTTAAAGTCATGGGAAATGGACTCATCACCTATGGATAAATAGTAGGGCAGACTGGGCTCTTTAACCTTGGTTAGGCAACCGGTCTAGGAGAAGGAAAACTTTGTATTCAAACCTGCTGAACTCCGCTTAAGAAAATGACCTTGTGTCGCATCCTACTCGTGCGGAGGGGTTGGTAAATATATAACCCAAAAGCAAAAAGCAATTATTAATTATTAAAATGACAAGACTTCTTTAATTGATTGATTGATTTAATGGCATGTCAAGCAGTTTAGGGTTAATTTATGCTTATGTTATGGAATCGTATTAATTGTATAAAAAATTAACGTTTTTGTATAATTCTGTTTGTGCGTTTTAGCATGAAGCTTGAAAATAGAATCAACCAACATGTGCCTTTATCGATTCGTTCACATATTCCAAAATAATCTTGTAGCACCAATCGAATGCTGAATCTGCCATTGGTCAACATTTATTGGCTAACCTGGATTGTTCCAAGTCATTTAAAAACAGTCGATTCACCATCCTAGCTCGTTTGCGTTCACAATTTCAGTTCTTTGTGATTTGAAGAATCATCACCTTCAGTAAAAGAAAACATTTTTTTTACGGAAGCGATGACGCTAGTCTATTTTAATAGAACATAAAGAAAGAAAAATAAGGGATATATATATATATATATATATATATATATATATATATAGAGAGAGAGAGAGAGAGAGAGAGACGTGAGAGAGAGAGACAAATAGATCGAGAGACAGTAGGAGATAGACAGACTTACAAATAAAGAGAGAGAAAGAGAGAGAGAGAGACGTGAGAGAGACGTGTGTGTGTGTGTGAGAGAGAGAGAGAGAGTGAGAGAGAGAGATACAAATAGATCGGGAGATAGTGATAGAGACAAACAGGAAGAGATAGACATACTTCCAAATAGAGAGCGAGAGAGAGAGAGAGAGAGATACGCGAGAAACACGTGAGAGAGAGAGAGAGATACGGAAGAGAGTGAGATACGGAAGAGCGAGAGAGATATGGAAGAGAGAATAACCATCTTGATTAGGATGATTGATAAAATGAGAGAGAAACAAAGAATGATGGAGAGATAACTAGATTTAAAGTGGGGAAAAGGGGGTGAGAGAGAGAGAGAGATAGAGAGAGAGAGAGAGAGAAAGAAAGAAAGAAAGAAAGAAAGAGAGAGAATGAAGATTATTATAATTTTTACATATTGAACTATTTAGCAATAGCTCTTAAGTAAACATATTAAACGTTTTGATAATTAAATTATCATACTGTTGTAAACCAACAGGTTCTGCTAGTCTTTTTTTTATTATATGAATCTCTCAGTTGCGCACCTGTCTTCATTTAAACACAGTCTCGATACTTTTTGAAAACTGTCGAGCAATTGCAATAATGTCGCATGATCCCATCCCGTGTTGTTCATCGTGGTTGCATGCTGGTTTCTTCGTGGCATTCTTCTGTCCACTGTGGTTAATTGGGGGTGTTTCTCTTTATAAAAGTAGTAAGCATTGGGTGTGTAGGGTTAAATTTTACTATCAACTACGAGTTAATCTCTGACTTGATTCTATTGAGAAAACTGACTACATGTCTTTCTTAAAGACAATAGTATTAACGCAAATACAAAGTTAACTCAAGCTACGACCTCAGCTTTGGTTCAGTGGTTCCATTTTCTGAGCTGTTGACTTCCTCACATCTATCTAGCTAGTTGGCTGTGGGAACGGCCATCATAAAAACAAGGTCACAGTGTTATATATAAAAAAATTATATAAATTATGGAGGCGCGTGGTCTAATGGTTAGATTCGTAGGAAATGGACCGTCAACGTGAGTTCAATTCCTGGACGAAGCTGTTGGAATTTCACATGGCGCTAATACCCTTGGGACAGGTATGAATCCAATTCTCTCTCCAGCTATGGGTAAATAGCAGGGCAGACTGGACTCTTTAAACATAGCTAGGTAACCAGGCTAGGAGAAGGAAAACTCTGAATTCAAACCTGTTAACCCCCGCTTAAGAAATTGACATTGTGTCGCATCCTACTCGTGCGGAGGGGTTGGTAAATATATATATATATATATAAATTACGGTAAAAGAAGGAGTGAGAAAGGGGGGGGGTTATGACGTCAAAGAACGAGCATACACCGATATGAATGCAACAGTTTTAATACATATACAAAAGGTTTGGTTTGGTTTTCGTTGGTTGGGTTTTACGGCATGTAATGGGTTATTTTATGCCGAATACTTCTATTGGTAAAAAAAATGTTTAATGTTAACAAAGTTTTGAAATAATTTCATTTTTAATGGATAATACAATTTTGTTTATAAACTCATGTTTTCTATTTAACCCATAGATGGGACCCTAATAGGTACTACCACTCCGGGTCAGAGTGGACCAGTGAGCAATGGTGATGAGGGCGTGCTTCACATTCCCCAAACCTCCAAAACTGGAACCTCACCATCAGATAGAGTTTAACGTCATTCGCAGGATATGTAGACCCGCAGCCATCGCTTCTAGTACCCATATGATAAGAAGCATTGGGGGTTGCCATAAGGACAATAGGGTTGGGACAATCATATAGGTGCTAGGGCTTAACTTGGCCAGCCGATTGATCGGAGGGGGCCTCTCCGATCGCCCGTCTAGCCCAAGAAAGCCTAAAGCCTGCTCAGCCACCTGGGTTGCATGGACTGCAGAGGTACAGTCGGGGCATTCTAACGCCACAGCCGATAGACTCAAATCTTTAAAAATCTTAAAATTTAAGGTCTCAATTTTATAAGTTTTCTGATATATTTCGATGCGTAGAATTCATTGATGCCAAAGAGAGCGCTCAATGACGCTAGTCTGTTTTTAATGGAACATAATGAAAAGATGAAAACAAGAAAAGAAAGAAAAAATGAGAGAGAGAGGAGAGAGAGAGAGAGAGAGAGAGAGAGAGAGAGAGAGAGAGAGAGAGAGTAGTTAATTATACAACTTCGCCGAATTCTTATTTCTTATGAGTTTTGTCACCTCAGCTAAATAATGGACCATTCCGTTTTCATTGTAAAGAAAGAAAGGGAAGAAATTTGATATGCTACACAGAAGGAAAGAGAGAAAGAGAGTGGGTACTATATCCTTAATCTGTTTCAGTTGAACATAATGAAAAGATGAAAAGAAGGGTGGGAAAATATGAGAAAAAGGATGGAAGGGAAAGATAGAAAGAGGGCGTGGGAAAAAATGAAAACAAATTTTATTTTAAAAATCTGAATTATAATCTACGCGTTGAAATCTATCAGAAAAGCCAATAAAATCGACACCTAAAATTTTCACGAAATTAGTCATTTTCAGGAATCAAAAAATGTCTGAAAGTTAACCAATTTTAAGTTATTTAGGATTTCTGATTTTCAAAATTTTAACTGATGTCGTTGCTTTGGTTCTGAGCAAACACCAAACTATCTTTTTGGTACAAATAATGTTCACTAGATATGAAATAATAATAGAAAATAAATTTGTCATTGATTCAGTGCGACATCTGGATATTGATCCTGCTAGGAAACAATCTGAAATCATCAATAACTTAAAATTGGTTGACTTTCAGACTTATACATTTTTTGATTTCTTGGGTAAAATACTTTTATAAACCAATTTTTAGGAGTAAGAAAGCTCAAGAACTCAATTTACAGACAAAAATAGATTATAAAAAGTCGCCATTTTTCGCCAACCCCACCAAATTTGGAGAGATAAAGATCGACATAACTCCGCCAATTTTTGGAATTGGAAGCTCAAATTTTAGGGAGTCTGATTTTAACACAGTACACACCTGTACAAAATTTCAGAAATATAAAGTTTTTTTTAAGGGCTCATATTGTTGCGTAGCGCCTTCTTCGCTACTCTGAATCGTATACGTTGCTGGTATACTGCGGGTATCGTCTCTAACCCTAGACAATATATGTAGTGGTCGCTTAATGAAATCTAAAAACACATGGTATAGTAGGAATTTTGACTTTATTTCTTCTCGGCTGTACGTGGTGGGCGGCGAGCTTGACAATGAAATGACCGAGGGTTGACAATGACTTCTACTGCTGCTGGGATGGTGAGGTAGAGGGGGCTGGTGACGTCTCAACGCCCTTGGCCGCGGCGGTGCGTGACCGCGTCGGTCACTCCGTTCTCCGTTCGCTGTGTCTCTGGGGTCTGTTCACCACTGATTGACCTCGTCGGGTCGAACCGTCTTGCCTTTTGTATATTTCAAAACGTCTACGCGCCTCCTTTGTTCGCTTTTTATAAACGATCAAATCTATTTCCGGCATCTTAACCCCTTTGTCATTTTTGTCGTCTTTTCTTTGCTTTGTTTAATCTAACCGAAAATTCCTATTTCCGTTTGTACAATATCCAACAATATCTCCGCTAATTCTT
The DNA here is from genome assembly GCA_023376005.1 of Doryteuthis pealeii. Classification (NCBI taxonomy): domain Eukaryota; kingdom Metazoa; phylum Mollusca; class Cephalopoda; order Myopsida; family Loliginidae; genus Doryteuthis; species Doryteuthis pealeii. Next base: position 74,488,830 of record CM042169.1, read on the forward strand.
CGATTTGAGCGCTTTCCTTGGCATAAATGATTTATACGCATCGAAATCCATCAGAAAGCTTATAAAATCGATGCCTTGAATTTTAAGATTTTTTTAGGTTTGAGTTTATCGGCTGTGACGTTAGAATTCACCGACTGCACCTCTGCAGAGGGATAAGACTACCCCAATGGGGCACTTGTTGGCCGTGGGTGGCGACATGTGATGCTTTAGGATAGAACCCAGGTGGCTGAGCAGTCCATGACTTGCAATATTCCACTTTAGGCTTTTCTTGGGCTAGACGGGCGGTCGGAGACGCCCCCTCCGATCAATCGCCTAGCCACGTCAAGCCCTAGCACCTATATGATTGTCCCAACTCTATTGCTCTGACAACCCCCAATCCTTCTTATCATATGCGTACTAGAAGGCGGTGGCTGGGGGTCTACATGTCCTGGGAATGACGTTAAACCCTATCTGAAGAAGGCCGGAGGGCATATCGGCCAAAACGTCGTACAAATAACAATGAAGATGGGGACAATAGTCCGAATAATGCTGATAATACTAGCCCTTTTGGAGTTATTTCATATATATGTTAGGGAAGCGCGTTCATTCTATATTTATATTTAGATGTTCTTTTTTAGAAGTTTTTTTGCCCATGGTCCTGTCGATTACAAAACGTTGGTCAAATAACATCAAGGGGTCGACTGTATTCCCTGTCAATGGGTAAGACCTCTTCAAAATGGTTGTACTATATACAGTCAGTCCTCCCCTAAGCTCTACCGAGAGTTGGGATATTTTACGTGTTGTGTATTTGTGATATCATCGCGTGAGAGTTGTTGTAGGCGTGCGCATTCGAATTCTGTCTGGGAATATATATATATATAAAATTCAATTTCAAACAATGATAGATGAATAAATAAATAATGATAAAGGAACTTTGTTACTGCAGCGCTGAATTCTCATGAAAATTGCAAACGACTCACACTGCAGAATTAACCGGGACGACAGGGATACTGAGAGAATATTCAACAATGATGGAGAGACTCCGTGTCAGTTTGACATATGTGGAAAACGTTACCAAAAACGCGGGAATTTAAGAGAACTCAGCAACTGCTGCTTCTCAGAATATTAAGCTTAATACTGACTATCAGGGCCTGTGGATATACCACAGTATGATAATTTAATTATTACAACGTTTGATATGTTTATGTAAGAGTTATTGCCAAATAGTTCAATATGTAAAAAGTATAAGAACAATCAAGATTGCTGAAATGCTTAATTGAGTGACCACTTAAGCAACAGCAGCTACTGTAAGTAAAAAGTAAAGTCGTCAGGGTAGCCTAAAGTCAGTATCAGCCATTCAGCTAGGGAGTCTATCCCCTTTTCCCTAGCGCTAGACCAAGGAGAGTGTTTTTGCGTCTGAGGTGGGGTGCCACACCGGCCATCACTTCCTTACTTTACCGATCTCTGTGCTGCTCATACGCTGAGTCGGCGAAGGCCGGTATTGAACTTAGAACCTTGCTGTTTCTAGCCGAACGCTCTACCGACTGAGCTAACCTGGCCCCTTCGTGAATCCTCTGTTTATGAAAATGTCTTCGCTGGTCCGCTCTAAAATGACCAGAAAAGGATTGATACGTTGTAAAAACAATAAGAAGAAATATAGTTATAAAATCAGTAAGGATGGAAGAACTTCATGAATCTACGTTTAATATATATTGGAATTTATTGTATGACTATCTTCGGTCTACACCGGTACCTGAGCCCTTAGGGGTCAAGCATCAGGTTTCACCGGCACACATGAGCAGCCTGCCTTTTAGTCCCGTGGCACGAGCAGGATGCGACACAATGTCAATTTCTTAAGCGGAGGTTAACAGGTTTGAATTCAGAGTTTTCCTTCTCCTAGACTGGTTACCTAGCCATGGTTAAAGAGTCCAGTCTGTCCTGCTATTTACCCATAGCTGGAAGGAGAATTGGATTCATACCTGTCCCAAGGGTATTAGCACCATGTGAAATTCCATCAGCTTCGTCCAGGAATTGAACTCACGTTGACGAGCCCATTTCCTACGACTCTAACCATTAGACCACGCGTCTCCATAATTTATATAATTTTTATGTGACCTTGTTTTTATGATGGCCGTTCCCACTGCCAAATAGTTGGGATAACTAGCTAGATACATGTGAGGAAGTCAACGGCTCAG
>CM042169.1:74496003-74503503 GCA_023376005.1 Doryteuthis pealeii
AGTGAAAGTAGATTTTATGCGAAAATGAAAGTGAAAGTAAAGATATACATGTTTCAAAAAGTGAGAATCGTTTTCTAATTTGTTAAGTTTCAGCGCATGAGAAAAATGTTTTTCATTATTAATGTACTTCGTACATTTAATAATTTTTAAAACAGCGTAGTTTTTTTTCTTTTTGTTTCTCCTGGGAGACAACCACTTTCTGTCTTTTTTTAAATGTTATTTATTCATTTATTTTTTTTGTGTGTGAATTGTGAAAATTAGAAGTTCTGAAGGTAAAGTTATTTACCATAAATTATTGATTATTTACGTTTTCGGCTTAACCAGTGAAATTCAAAAGAGTTTTTTTTTGTTGTTGTTGGGTTTTTTATTATTTAGAATCCAGTGACTGTGAAAAGATCACGGCTTTTAAGGTGACTAATTAAGTCTGAAAAGTTGAAAGACTCTAAGTATGTAGGTTCTGAACAATTTAATAAATACTGAATACAATATGGGCAAATGTATCAAAAAATAGAAAACAAAAAAAAAAAGTGTGGAATTTTCTTGTAGGTATCTTAGCTATGAGTAAATAGTAGGACAGACTTGGCTCTTTAACCTTGGTTAGGCAACCGGTCTAGGAGAAGAAAACTCTGAATTCAAACCTGTTGAACAAATCAGTAATCGGTGGTTATTATTATATTTGTTTGCGAAAAGCAAATGACGTGATCAATGCATGTGCAAAAATTGATCACGTCATTTGCTTTTCGTAAACAAACGCGCATATAAAAATTAACGGTTATTAGCATCAGATTCACACAATCACTATACACTTAACATCTTTCATTTTGTTCCTCACCTAACAGTGTCCTGAAGATGATACAATATACCGAAATACTTAAGTATTGACACTAAAAATTGTTTCCTGATCGTAACATCCTGTGTTTGTTATGTTTTTAAAATATTTTCTTTTCATATATATATATATATATATATATATATATATATATATATATATATATATATATATATATATTATAATAGATAGATCGAATTAAGTTTGGCATTAGATCTTGTGAAAGACACTTTGAAGTACAACACTAAGTATTTTTATTATTGAATTTTGTTATTTTAATTAAAGAAAATCTTTTCGAAATATCTTTAAAAAAAACCGAAACAACAAAACAAATTAATCCCATTTAATTCTGATTGTGCCGATCTTGTAAAAGTGGCTGGAAATATTCAGGTTTCTAATTTCAATTTCTGAGGGGGAAATGCCGTCAGCCAAACGGGACTGTTCGTCTCCACTTCAATGGGATCATATAGCCGAGTGAATTGTTTAAATTAATCTCGAGGCAATTCAGTTGCTAAAATTCGCTGATAACATTTGTTATTATCTATTGAAACTTCATAGAAATGAAACAAATAATAGAGCAAAAATAATTAATAATCACACAGATATTAGGACTACTACTACTACTAATAATAATAATAATAATAATAATAATAATAATAATAATAATAATAGAGATGAGACCATAGAACCATGTACTATGCGAATGTAGCAAACTAGCACAACGGGAGTACAAAACTAGGCACGACTGGGTTGGGAAGGTGATCTACTGGGAATTATGCAAAAAATTAAATTTTGACCATACAACAAAATGGTATATGCATAAACCAGAATCTGTTCTTGAGAACGAAACGCATAAAATTCTCTGGGACTTTGAGATAAAAACGGATCATCACAATCCAACAACTTGAAGATTACACAAGAAAGGACAAAGGCAAATTACTTATGGCAGCCAACAATAGTAGAAGTGACAGATGGACAAATAGAAAAACAAAAAGACTAGAAAACAAAAATGAGAAGAAAAACAACTATATGGACACTTCAAACGACAAATCGGTGAGGTTGCACATGAAAAAACCTGGATGTGGTTAAGAATAGGAAGCCTTAAAAGAGAAACTGAATCACTAATAATTGCTGCACAGAATAATGCCATAAGGACAAACTATATCAAAGCAAAAATTGATAAGACCCAACAAAATAGTAAATGTAGACTATACGGTAATAGAGATGAGAGCGTAAACCATGTACTCTGCGAATGTAGCAAACTAGCACAACGGGAGTACAAAACTAGGCACGACTGGGTTGGGAAGGTGATCCACTGGGAATTATGCAAAAAATTAAATTTTGACCATACAACAAAATGGTATATGCATAAACCAGAATCTGTTCTTGAGAACGAAACGCATAAAATTCTCTGGGACTTTGAGATAAAAACGGATCACCTTATCCCAGCAAGAAGACCAGACCTAGCGTTGATAAACAAAAAAGAAAGAACTTGTCAACTGGTGGATTTTGTAGTTCCAGCAGATAACAGGGTGAAGCTAAAGAAAAATGAAAAAATGGACAAATATCTGGATCTTGCCAGAGAACTGAAATAGTTATGGAATACGAAAGTCAACGGGATACCAATTGTAGTTGGTGCACTTGGAACGGTCCCAAAGGGATTGGAATATCTGGACATCAGAGGAAAGATTGAGACCATCCAGAATACTGCACTACTGCAATCTGCCAGGATAATCAGAAGAGTCCTGGAGACCTGAGGAGACTTGCTGTCACTCAGACTCCAGTGAAAGACCATCAGCTAATGCTGATGTGAAAACTCAAAAGAATAATAATAATAATAATAATAATAATAATAATAATAGCACAGACGAAAACTCAAAAGGAGCAAATAATAATAATTAGACTTTGAGAATGAAACGCATAAAATTCTCTGGGACTTTACGGAGACATTTACGATATATTTGAACAAAATTGACCGAAAATTAGTTTAAAATGTATTAATAATAAATTACATGTGCAATATCATTTTACTTTTTTTTTTACTGATGCTCATTATGTTATTTCTTTTCGAGTTAGACAAAAATTTGACCTTAAACAATCGATTTTATTAATTTTAATTCGTTTTTAAAATGAAAATGAGTCACCATTTTGTCAGTGCCTATTCTTTTCAATATTTGAAACGGGTTTTCTAAACTATAATATCTGCCAAGATTTTAATCTAATAAATATTTGTTTTCTTTTTTAAAAATATATTTTTATTCATTTTACTTTAGAAAAGGTAAGAAGTGAATTCTTTTTTTTTAAATTTTAATACGGAATGATTTTCCTGCGTCTCGGTTGTTTAGATTCTGTTATGTCTGCTGAAGTGGACAAAGAAAAAGAAAAAGAAAGAAAAATAATTTCCTTTTTATTAGAAGAATGAAAAGGAAAATAATATTAATCGTACACAAAGAAATATTCTATGGCTTCCAAACATGCGTTTTATCTTGAGTGAAATTTCCCGCGGCTAAATCACAGAAGAAGTCGTCTGCCAAGATTGTAAAACCAAAATATGTCTGCACAGGAAAAAAGAAATGTTCTACTTTGACGCTTAACATTGCGCATGCGCGACTAAGGGTGGATTTCTTTGAAAAATGATTCCGTGTCACATCCTATTCATATAATTTTTATCATTAATTAAAAATAAATAAATGTTGCTTTTATCGTGAAACGGAAGAGGAAGCTTCCGGCAAAAAGAGAAATAGAAAGATAGAAATATATTTAAAATAGAAATTAGAAGGCAATTGACAATGTAATGGAAAAGGTGATGAAAATGATGTTTATAGTTTATAAAACACTTATTTCACTAATGTGTCATTATCTCTACTCTTGTATATGTATCTATATTACTTATGTATGTATGTTTATGTACACCTCTATGTATTATGTACCCCGTTTATTCTGTGCTGTATATAAAATGTTTTATCTATCAACCTTTGTCGGAGTTTTATCTTCAAGTATTATCACTTTGAATCTCACAGGGGTTTCTCTGAAGCCTCCTAACGTATCATAAAAAGTAGTTTCATATTTATTTATATTGACCTTATCCATACAATACTTAACCTTTGAAGTGATTGTCTTCCCTTGTTAGGATGTGGTTGAGTTAAGATAAGGGTTTCTTCCCTTGCTGCCAGGGTTTGCAACTAGAGGGTGTACACACCCTGGCTATTTAAACACAGCCCGGGAAAAACTAACCCTCTTTCTCATCTAGGATCTCCAGACATGCACTAGTGGTGTCTCTATCCATTTGTACTTAGAGTGGGGGGGGATTTTGTCCCTCAACTAAAAGGCTTGCCACATGACTCCTGTGCGAACTAAGTGATAACCTTTCAAGGTAACTTTCATCGAGGCTGAATTTACCAAAGTCAAAGAACTAAAAGAATGTCGGCGATCCATATGTTAATAAGTATGTCAATATTGTTAAATTAATCGTAATTAATTTTTTTATATTTCTCTATTATCTTCTTTTCATTCTCAATCATCCCATCACTATATATACTAGCAAGTATATTCACCCTCTGGGTGCAAGTATTTAAGTTTTAATGTAAAGAAATATCGTATTAAATTAGAAAGTCTAATAAGAAGGCAGATAAAAAGATATGTAACAGATGTATAATAGAAAAATAGAAATGAAACTTACTCTTCCATCACTCCCGTGTTTCATTGCTGAATTTTACTTATTTAACTATTTAGTTAAATTAGGAAATAAAAAATAAAATGACAGTTATTTTTTCTTGTTAATGGATTTCATTTAAGATTCATTGAAGAGATTTTTGCTTATATTCATTAAAATAAAACCAAACAATTAGAAATCAATAATACTAAGCACATATTTAATAAAATCACATTTTTAATATCAATATGCAAATTAGCCTTCCCATTCACACTGTAAACTCCTATCTTTTGTATATATAAATACAATTGCATGTTATTTGTATGTAGATATGGACAACACTAATAAAAAGGTGAAGCAATTTTATTAATAATTGAGGTTTAAATATAAATAAAATCATGGAGAATGTGATGTACATAACGAAGGGAATTGTGACTTGAGTAGTAATATAGTTTCGGTTACAGACAGAAAAACACACAATCTCCATTATAATAAGATATATATCTTATTATAATGGAGATTGTGTGTTTTTCTGTCTGTAACCGAAACTATATTACTACTCAAGTCACAATTTCCTTAGTTATTAACGACACATTCTCCATGATTCTATTTCTATTTAAACCTCAATTAATAATAAAACTGTTTGACATTATTAATACTGTTGGCCTTACATAAATACTAATAACGTGCAATTGTATTTATATATACAACAAAATACCAGTTTTCAGTTTAAACGTAAAGCTAATTTGCATATTGATATTAAAAAACTGATTTTAATAAAAATGTGCTTGGTATTATTGATTTCTAATTGTTTGGTTTTATCTTAATTAATATGAGTAAAAATCTCTTCAATAAATCCTAAAAGAAATTCATTAACAAGAAGAAATAACTGTAATTTTATTCTTTACTTCCTATTTTAACTAAATAGTTAAATTAGGAAAATTTAGCATTGAAAAACGGAAGTGATGAAAGAGTAAGTTTCAGTTGTTCTATTTTTCGATTATACCCCCTCCGTTTCAAATCTTTTTATCTGAATTCTTATTTAGTTTCATTAACCTTTCTAATTTAATACGATATTTTATTACATTTAAACTTAAATACTTGCACCCGGAGGGTGCATATATTTGCTAGTATATTTAATTTCAATTTAAAAAAAAAAATTCTTTTTCCTTTCATATTGTTATTAAGACATACCATTGATTCTCAACATTTCATGCACACACAATATGAAAGGAAAAATAATTTTTTTTAAAAATTGAAATTAAATATATATATATATATATATATATATATATATATATATATATATATATATAGTGATGGATGATTGAGAATGAAAAGAAGATAATAGAGAAATATACAAAAATTAATTACGATTAATTTAACAATATTGACATACTTATTAACTTATTAATTATTATAAACAAATATTGTAAATATATTGTAAATGTTTATCTATTCTTTCTTTATTTAGTGGTTAACTTGACAGTTCAAACGGAATTACTCCTGTTATTTAAAAAATATCTCAAATCTAGAAATAACAAATATTGTAAATATTATAAATGTTCATCTATTCTTTCTTTATTTTTATCTAATCATAGATTTGTTGATCTTTTTAAACTCTTTTTTTAAAGAGTTATAACAATATTGAAACATAATTTCAGCATACCCCCTCAATGTATTAAAACAAACACAATATGAATCAAAGCAATATAAACAGAATTTGTTATATACCCTACCTATGAACATTAATAGGTATGTCACAATCCTCATAAATATTGGAGTATTATGCTGGCTGAGTAGTCTTATACCACTAGCAGTGGTTTACCTTCTTTATGCTGATGGCTAGTATTGTATTTTGTTAATGTTATAAAGATTCCATTTCATTTCCAACCTCCATTTTGGTTATTTCTCATTTAGTAATTTTTGTTAGGTTACAACAATTTTTTTTTAGAATTTTAAAATTTTAGCCCTTACCTACCAATCACAAGTAAATTCATTTTCACAAATTAGGGAAAGAATCTCTGGCAAAAAATGTTGCTGTACTTTAATAAAATCATTATTATTATTATTTTTAATTTGAAGTAACAGGTTCTTTTTTATGTCTTCACACACAAAAGATGCAAGGGATAGTTTTCAGCTTGTACATTTGGCTTGTGTGTATGTGTGTGTGTGTGGGGGGGGGTTGCATTCGGATACCCATGCAAGTAAGGGGGTTTAGTGCTTAGCTTGATAGGCTGCTCATAAAATGTTATTAAACCGGAAATGCAAACTTATTTTCCTCAGTAAATATATTAATTAAATGATATCTGCTTGGTTCAACCTGTGTTACATAATTATTGGAATCCTAATACATTTTAAGGTATTGTAGAAATCATTATGGCGAGCAGTACAGCTGATGGCCTTGAGAGTGAGTGACAGCGTTTGACCTCACTCTGACCTTGCTTTCTGGGGATAGACCGTGAGAAACGGAACCCCGATAGAAAGCCCCCTTCCGGTTTAAGGAGTAAGCAACTCAGTTAGTCAGTTAGAAGTCAGAAGCCAAGCTAGCAAGATGTGAGTCTCACTGCGCAGATTGTCTGGTCTGGGGATCTACGAATAAAGTAACATCATCGTAAATCGAAGTCTTGTGTTTATTACTAAAAACCAACAATTACACAGGGCTTCTGATAAGGAATGATCCCCAACAGAAACCAGACACGGAATCCTCAATAGAAGACCAGACGAGACCTTAGAAGATATACCAGACCAAGATAGATGATAGACGATCAGAAGCAAAGCCGGCCAGAAGAATAGACGACAGAGTAAGAAGTAAGAAAGGTATATAACGTTATATAGATTTGGCTTAGTGAAAAGACCAGTATATAACATATACCTATTTAGTGCCGGTAAAGAAGGCACTATGCAACACCTGGATAATTATTAGATCAATCTTTTAAATCTCGTAGTAATTTATCAGTTTACTGTAGCCGAATTTTGCTCGCAGCAAATGTGGTTTGCCTATTGTGAAGAAATTAGA
>CM042169.1:74511003-74519466 GCA_023376005.1 Doryteuthis pealeii
ATACGTAAAGTGTTTGTTGTCTTTACAGGGCTTCTTCTATTATCTGATAAAAGAATTTGTCCGGTTGTCTTAAAGACATCATCAACAGAATTTCTAAAGAAATTGTGTCTCAGTTGGTGTTTCTCGTGTGGAACATTTGCCATTGAATAATTTATAGCGGGAGGTACTGAATGGTTCAAGGTCCTATCAATTAAGTGAACTCTCTTGTTTGTCTGTTTGGGTGGAATCTATGGCATTTCAAACCGTTTGAAGTTATTTTATACCGAAGACATTGTTTTATTAAATATTTTTTAAACGCATTTATAGTCGGAGGTATTGAAAGATTCAAAGTCCTAGCAAGAAGAGAACTTGCTTGGCTGGTTTGTTGGTTGGTTGGAATCCACGGCATCTGAAACCTTTTAAAGTTATTCTATACCGAAGTCATTGTTTTATTAAATATTTTAAACACATTTATAGCCGGAGGTATTGAAAGGTTTAAAGTCCTAGCAAGAAGAGAACTTGCTTGGGTGGTTGGTTGGTTGGAAATCTACGGCATTTAAAAACCGTTTGGAATTAGTTTATGCTGAAGTCATTGTTTTATTAAATATTTTAAACACATTTATAGTCGGAGATATTGAAAGGTTCGAAGTCCTAGCAAGAAGATGACTTGCTTGGCTGGTTGGTTGGTTGGAATCTACGGCATTTCAAACCGATTAAAGTTAGTTTATGCCGAATACATTGTTTTATTAAACATTATTTTCTAACACTTTTATAGATATAGGTGATGAAAGGTTCAAGGCTCTACCAGGAAGAGAACTTGCTTAGTTGGTTGGTTGGTTGGTAAACTACGGCATCTCAAACCGTTTGAAGTTATTCTATACCAAAGTCATCGTTTTATTAAATATTTTAAACACATTTATAGCCGGAGGTATTGAAAGGTTCAAAGCCTTAGCAAGAAGAGAACTTGCTTGGGTGGTTGGTTGGAATCTACGGTTTTCAAACAGTTTTAGAGTTCTTTTTTATACGAAGACATTGTTTTGTTAAACATTAATTTTGTAAACACTTTTATAGCCGGAGGTACTGAATGGTTCAAAGTCCCTAACAACAAGAGAACTATCTTGGTTGGTTGGTTGGTTGTTGGTTTGGTAAACTACGGCATCTCAAACCGTTTGAAGTTATTCTATACCGAAGTCATTGTTTTATTAAATATTCAAAACACATTTATTGCCGGAGGTATTGAAAGGTTTAAAACCCTAGCAAGAACAGAACTTGCTTGGGTGTCTGGTTGGTTGGAATCTACGGCATTTCAAACCGTTTGAAGTTATTTTATACCGAAGACATTGTTTTATTAAATATTTTTTAAACACATTTATAGTCGGAGGTATTGAAAGGTTCGAAGTCCTAGCAATAAGTGAACTCGCTTGGGTGGTTGGTTTGTTGGAATCTACGGTATTTCAAACCGTTTAAAGGTAGTTTATGCCGAATACATTGTTTTATTAAACATTAATTTTCTAACACTTTATAGATATAGGTGATTAAAGGTTCAAGGCCCTACCAGGAAGAGAACTATCTTGGTTGGTTGGTTTGGTTGGTTGGTTGTCTTCTATGTTATTTCAAACCTTTTGAAGTTATTTCATGCAAGACATTGTTTTATTAAATATTTTTAAATACATTTATAGTCGGAGGTATTGAAAGGTTCAAAGCCCTAGCAACAAGAGAACTATCTTGTTTGGTTGGTTGGTTGGTTGGAATCTACGGCATTTAAAAACCGTTTGAAGTTAATTTCATACCGAAGACATTGTTTTATTTAATATTTTTAAACACATTTATAGCTGGAGGTATGAAAGGTTCAAAGTCCTAGCAAGAAGATGACTTGCTTGGCTGGTTGGTTGCTTGGAATCTATGTTATTTCAAAACCATTTGAAGTTAGTTTATGCCGAATACATTGTTTTATTAAACATTATTTTTTAAACAGTTTCATAGATGTAGGTGATGAAAGGTTCAAGGCCCTACCAGGAAGAGAACTATCTTCGTTGATTGGTTGGTTGGTTGGTTGGTTGGTTGATTGGTTGATGTCTACGGCATTTCACACTTTTTGAAGTTATTTCATACCAAAGACATTGTTTTATTAAGTATTTTAAACACATTTATAGCCCGAGGTATTGAATGGTTCACGTCCCTACCAAAAAGAAAAATATTTTGGCTGGCCGGTTGGTTGGTTGGTTGGTTGGTTGGTTGTTTGATTGAATCTATGGCATTTCAAACCTTTTGAAGTTAGTTTATGCCGAAGACATTGTTTTATTAAACATTAATTATTTAAACATGCTTATTCTGATGCTAAATTAACGAATATTCAGGGAAGGGGTTAGATCCAAACTATAGCATCGACTAGAATACTCTGAATAATCCTGGAGATTTGAGTAGACTTGCTGTCACTCAGCCTCCAATGAACCACCGGCTACGATTGTTGTGAAAAACTCAATAATAATAATAATAAATAATAATAATAATAATATAATATTGACAGAGACAAGACTGTAAACCATGTATTAAGCGAATATAGCAAACTAGCGCAACGGGAATACAAAGCTAGGCACGACTGGTTCGGAAAGGAGATCGCCTGGGTATTACGCAATTTTTTTGACCATACAACAAAATTTTATATGCATAAACCAGAATCTGTTCTCGAGAAGGAAACGCATAATGAAACGCATAAAAATCTACAGTACTGTTAAGATACTAAGCATATAGAATACTCAGAAGAGTCCTGCAGACCTGAGTAGACTTGCTGTCGCTCAGCCTCCAGTGAACCACAGCATTTGTGAAAAACTCAATAATAATAATAATAATAATAATAATAATAATAATAATAATAATAATGCAACATTGTATTTAATGAGATAAGTAAGTAAAGTAAGTAAAGTCGACGGGGCGGCCTAAAGTCGGTATCAGCCAGTCACCGAATGGAGTCTATCCCCTTTTTAATAGCGCTAGGCCAAGGAGATTGTTTTTAGCATCTGAGGTGGATCGTCACACCTACCATCAGCTCCTTACTTTACCGCACAGATCCCTGTGCTACTCATACGCTGAGGTGGCGAGGACCGGTATCGAACTAGGAACCTTGTGGTTTCTAGCCGAACGCTCTGCCGACTGGGCAAGATATGCAATCGCAATTGAGACGTTCTATTATATAATCCACAATTTCCCTCAACGCATTAGTGAATGTATTTGATTTATTGTAAGAGACATATATCTCCAAGAGGGGTAAGACTCCTCCAATGGGGCTACCTGTTGGCCGTGGGTGGCGACCCGTGATGCTTAAGGATAGAACCCAGTTGGATGAGCAGTTCATGACATGCAATACTCCACTTTGGCCCTATCTTGGGCTAGACGGGCGGTCGGAGAGGCCCCCTCCGATCAATCGGCTGGTCACATCAAGCCCTAGCACCTATATAATTTTCCCAACCCTATTGCCATTATGGCAAGCCCCAACTCCTTTTTATCATATCTGTGCTAGAAGGCGGTGGCTGCGGGTCTACATGACTTGGGAATGACGTTAAACTCTATCTGATGGTGAGGTTCCAGTTCTGGAGGTTTGGGGAATGTGCTCCCTGGTCCACTCTGACCCGGAGTGGTAGTACCTATTAGGGTCCCATCTATGGGTTAAATAGAAAAATGTATTTATAAAAAAATGGTATTATCCATTAAGAATTGATTTATTTCAAATTTTATCGGCATTAAATGATCCACTGAGGTTGATATGCCGTAAAACAAAACAAAACACACCAATCAACGCATTAGTGAATGTATTTGATTTATTGTAAGAGACATATATCTCCAAGAGTTTGTGTAATTTGCCGGCTTTTCCTGTTAATTGTATTAATTAACACAGCTAAAACATTTTGCTGAAGAAACACGAACAGGAAACGCACACAATAATTTTATGGTAATAATTGTTAATAAACACTTATAAAAGATTTAATCTTATGTTTAGCCAACTGATTATACACTTTGGTTAGCAACTTTATATGATTATTAATCAATTAGGGCAATTAAGAAACGATTGGGAACGTCCCTGCAGATAGGATTTGGAATGAAGATAGAATGGCTTTAAATGTCTTCCTCTATTTCTTTCAATAACTGCCCCCCCCTCTCTCTTCCCCACCTCTCTCTCTCTCTCTCTCCTCTCTCTCTCTCTCTCTCTCTCTCTCTTCTCTCTCTTCCATGCTCTCTCTTTCTCCCTCTTTGCTATTATCTTTCTATGGGTATTTGTCTGTTTCTTTCTTTGACTTACTTTCTCTCCCACCCTCTCTCTCTCTTTCTCTCTCTCTCTCACTCTTTCTCTCTCTCTCTCTCTCCTCTCTCTCTCTCTCTCTCTCTCTCGCTCTGGCTATTAACTTTATCTGTGTATTGTCTGTTTCTTTCTTTGACTTACTTTCTCTCGCCCACTCTCTCTCTCTCTCTCTTTCTCTCCTCTCTCTCTCTCTCTCTCTCTCTCTCTCTCTCGCTCTGCTATTAACTTTCTCTGTGTATTTGTCTGTTTCTTTCTTTGACTTACTTTCTCTCCTCCCCTGCCTCTCTCTCTCTCTCTCTCTCTCTCTCTCTCTCTCTCTCTCTCTCTCTCTCGCTCTGCTATTACTTCTCTGTGTATTTGTCTCTTTCTTTCTTTGACTTACTTTTCATCGCCAGACCGCTCTGTCTTTCTTCCCTCTCTCTTCTTCTCGTCTCTCTCTCTCCAGTCTCTCTCTCTCTCTCTCTCTCTCTGCTATTAACTTTATCTGTGTATTTGTCTCTTTCTTTTCTTGAGCTTACTTTCTCTCCCCACCGTCTTCCTCTCCCACCTCTCTCTCTCTCTCTCTTCTCTTTTCTCTTCTCTCTCTCGCTCTGCTCTCTCTCCTCCTCTCTTCTCTCTCTCTCTCTCCCGTTCTCTCTCCGCTTATTAACTTTATCTTGTGTATTTGTCTGCTTTCTTTCTTTGACTTACTTTTCTCTCCCCACCTCTGTGCCTCTTCTCTCGTCTTCGCTCTCTTTCTCTCTCTCTCCTCTCTTCTCTCTCTCTCTCTCTCTCTCTCTCTCTCTCTCTCTCTCTCTCTCTCTCTCGCTCTGCTATTAACTTTATCTGTGTATTTGTCTGTTTCTTTCTTTGACTTACTTTTCTCTCCCACCTTCTCCTCTTCTCTCTTCTCTCTCTTTTCCTCTCTCCTCTCTCTCTCCGGATTCTCCATTCTCCGTCTCCTCTCTCTCTCTCAATCTTTCCTCTTCTCTCTCGCTCTCCTCTTCCTCTCTCTCGTCTCTCTCCTTCTCCTGCTATTAACTTTATCTGTGTATTTCTCTTTCTTTCCTTGACTTTACTTCTCCCTCTACCGCACCTTTCTCTCTCTCATCCTCTTTTCTACTCTCTCTCCTCTCTCTCTCTCCTCTCCTCCCAACTTCTCTCTCTCTACTGCTATTAACTTTATCTGTGTATTTGTCTCTCTTCTTTGACTTACTTTCTCCCCAGAGTGATCTTCTCACTCTCTTCTTTCTCTTTCTCCTCTCTTCTGCCTCTCTCGCTCTTCTCTCTCTCTCTCTCCTCTCTCTGCTCTGCTATTAACTTTATCTGTGTATTGTCTGTTCTTTCTTTGATTTACTATTCTCTTCCCCACCTCTCTTCTTCTCTCTCCGGCTTTTCTCCTTCTTCGTCTCTCCTCGATCTCATCTTCCTCCTCTCTCTCTCATCTCCTCTCTCGCTCTGCTATTAATTTTCTGTGTAATTTGTCGTTTCTTCTTTCTTTGACTTTTACTTTCTCTCCCCACTTTTCCCTCTTCTCTCTTTCTCTCCTCTCCTCTCTCTTCTCTCTCATTCGTCTTCTCGACTTCTCTCTCTCTCCCTCTCTCGTCGTCTTCTTCTCTCTCCTCTCTATCTCCACTTCTCTCGCCTCTGCTATTAACTTTAATCTGTGTATTTATTTTGGTTCTGTTTCTCTTCTTTTTCTTTTTGAGACTTACTTTCCTTCTCTCTCCCCTCATCCTTTCTCTCGCGCCTCCCCCTCTCTCTCGTCATCTCTCTTCTCTCTCTCATCTCTGGTCTTTCTCCTCTCTCGTCTCCTCGTCTCCTCTCCTCCTCTCTCTCTCTCTCTCTTTCTTCTGTTCTCTTCTCTCCTCCGTCACTCTTCGTCTCAGTTTCTCTCTCTCTTCTCTCTCTCTCGTCTGACGCTCTGCATTAACTTTTATCGTGTATTTTTGTCCTGTTTCTTTTCTTTGACTTACTTCTCTCACCCACTCTTCTCGTCTCTCTCCGACTCATTTCTTTCTTCTTCTCCCGTCATCTTCTCTTGCTCTCTGCTCCCTTCTCCTCTCTCATCGTCTCTCATATCTTTCTCTCCTTCTCGCCTCCTTTCTGTCCCGCCTGGGCTAATTAACTTTATATCTGTTGTATTATTTTTGTCTGTTTCTTTTTTCTTTGACCTTACTTTTCTCGCCACCTCTCTCTCTCTTTCTCTTTCTCTTCTCTCTCTCTCTTTCTCTCTTCTCTCTCTCTCTCAGGCTCTCTCTCTCTCTTCTCTCTCGTTCTCCTACTCATTTCTCTCTCTCTCTCTCGTCTCTCTCTCTTCTCTCGTATCTCTCTGCTATTAACTTTATCTTGTATTGTGTCCCTTCTTTTCTTTGACTTACTTTTTCTCTCCATCTCCACCGCGTACAAGTCTTTCTCTTCCTTCTCTCTCGTCTCACTCTTTTCTCTCTCTCTCATCTTCTCCCTCTCTCTCTCTCCTCTGCTATTAACTTTAACTCTGTTATTTTGTCTCTTTCCCTTTCCTTCCTTTTGACGACTTACTTTCCTCTCTACCCCCTCACCTTCTTCGCCCGGGGGCGTTCTTGCTTCTCTCTCTCTCTTTCTCTCTCTCTCTCTCATCTCTCCTCTCTCTTTCCTGGGCTATTTTTTTAATTTATTATTATCTGTTGTATTTTTGGTCTCTTTTCCACTCTTTTTTATCTCTTTGACTTACCTTTCTCTCTCCGCTCACCCACCTTCGCTGCATACGTACCGCGCTCTTCACTGAGGCTTGCATGTCTTTCATGTCGGAAAAGGCTGTATGCCTGCGGTGTATGCTGTCTGTCCCTTATAACCGCTCATTTCTCTCCCACCGTCCGGATGCGATAGTATATTTTACGGGGGACTCGATTGGGTGTTCAGTAGCTTGATTGTCGCGCCCGTACTGTCCGTACCCTGTATGTGGGTGCCGTGCACGTCTTTTTCCTTCGTCTTTTCCGATCTTTTCTTCGCCTCGCTTTATTCCTTCTCTCTCTCCGTCGTTTTCTCGCTCTCCTCCTCTCCCGTCTCGCTCTCATCTCTCTCTCTCGTCGTCTCTCTCGTCCTGCTATTAACTTTCTTTCTTCTGTTGTATTTTGTCCTCTTTTCTTTTTCCTCTTTGACTTACCACTTTTCTCTCCTCACCTCTTCTCTCCTCGTCTCTTTCCTCTCTGCTCGAACGTCTTTCTCTCCTGGTTGTCTTGTGTTTTTTTCCTCTCCCCCTTCTCTCTCCTCTTCCGCGTCTCCTCATCTCGACTCTCTGGCTATTATCTTTATCTGTGTTTTTGTCTGTTTCTTTTCTTTTGACCTTACTTTTTTTCCCTCCGACCCCTCTCTCTCTCCTCTCTCCTTCTCTCTCCTCTCTCATCTTTATCATCTCTCTCTCTCTCGATCGCTTCTGGCTATTAAACCTTCTCTGTGTATTTGTTTGTTTGTCTGTTTTCTTCTTTGACCTTTACTTATATCTTTGTTTCTCCTCCTCCCTTTCCCTCCACCTCACCCCCCCGGTCTTACTCATCTCCTCGTTCTCTCCCTTTCCTCTCCTCTTTCTCGTCCTCTCTCCTCTTCGCTCTCCTCTCCTCTTCTCTCTCTCCCTCTCTCTCATCTCCTCTCTCTCTCTCTCGTCCTCTCCTCGTGTATTAACTTTACTTGTGTATTTGTCCTTGCTTCCCCTTTTCGTGCTTTGACTTACTTTCTCCTTCCCCATCCGCGTCCCCACTCTCTCTCTCTCTTCTCTCTTCTCTTCTCTCGTCTCCGTCTTTCCTTCTCTCTCTCTCCTCACTCTGCTATTAACTTTATCTGTGTATTTGTCTCTTTCCTTTTCCTCTTTGCCTTACTTTCTCTCCCTCCACCGACCGTCTCTCTCCTTTTTTTCTCGGTCTCTTCTCACTCCGTTCTCTTTCCTCATTCCATCTCTCACTTTCTTCTCTGCTCTCTCTCTCTTCTCTCTCTCATCTCTCTTTCCTCTCTCTTGCGCATACTATCTTTCTATTGGGTATGTTGTCTAGTTTCTTTCTTTGACTTACTTTCGGTCTCTCATTCTTTTCTCTCTGCCTTTCTCTCTTCTCTCTCTCGTTGCTACTATCTTTTTTGGCTACTTTTGTTCTGTTTTCTCTCTTCTTCTTTTCTTTGACCTTGCTTTTCGTCTCCCTCCCTCATCTCTTTTCTTCTCTCACATACACTGATTGATTTAT
>CM042169.1:74524566-74529566 GCA_023376005.1 Doryteuthis pealeii
GATATGAGTCTTGCACAAGTAATTTGTAGGCAGACTCGGCATCGAATTATAAGATTGAACCCGAACTGATTGGTGAGATATGCCTATAAATCACAAAAACAGTCAAAAAACCTTCAAGCGCAAATATTCCTCACACGCAACTACGATCAACTACGAAATTTTCTAGTCTGTCTGTTTCTAATCGTCTTATAAAATTATATACACTAAGAGTGCATTGCAGTATTTAACGCTTTGGTACAAATAAGGTAATGCGAACAACTCAGAATGTTACAACACCTGTACTGGAGTTAATTTTGTGTAACTACCACTGAGAGTACTATTTCAATTGTTCGCTGATGTGCAATAATAAGACTCATGTAAGAGAGTGTTTAATATCTACTATGCAAAATTTCTGAGTAGGTAGCAAGTATAAATTAAAGAGAATGAAAGCTCCTAGAAAAATAATATACTATTTTAACTCTTATTGGTCCGTGTAGTTGCTTTCCTAAATCCATTGAGCTAGTTAAGAAGTTACAGAAGAGCGCGCGCTCAATGCCTAAAATGTAAGACATCGTACACACCACATGTGGACCGCTCATCGAGGAAACGATACCCTGGAAGTATCCCAGCCGAGAGTCAACGCCGAGCAACCAGTAGTTAGGACTAAATGATGATTCGGAGTGAGACAAATTAGCAAAGCCCGAGCGGCCCGCGACCCGCCCACAGAGGTGGAGAATACCTAAGCATGCACAGAAATCTGTGATTTATAAGAGGCACAAAATGCTTTTTCAAAAGTTTTTTAAGGACGAAATAATTTAAACCGAAACAAGCTTCACCTTTTCCTCCTCTTCTTCATCAAACAATAACGACTGAACAGTGTTTCAATAAATAAAGTGCATTAAAACGAATCGAATTATGCCCAAAAACTAACCGTGTTGATGATAGGGAAATTAAACAAACCAGTTTGGTCAGCCAGAGTGACCTGAGCATGTGTGAAGTCAACTGCAAAAGCATTCTGAACAGAAACAGGCATTTTATCGTGGAACAGATGTTGCAGTCCTGCTCGTTAGACACAACATCCGAAGACTCAATCCTCTTTCTTTGTTGTTTGTTTAGTTTAGTTTCTTCTTTAAGGATATATTAACTTCTAGCTGGTCAAGGAATTCATACTTTCTAAGGGCATTAACCCGAAAGTGAACGTAATAGCGTGACTGGGATTCGAACTCAGCTTACCACCAAGTGTCTCTCGTCTTCTTCTGTCTTCTTTTCTTTATTTTATATTTTGTTCTTGTTTTGGATTTAATTTTTTAAAAAATGGTAGTTATGATCAACGTAGCTAGCTCCCGCGTGTTGCAGTTAGCGCCTTCTTGGCCCTAAATAATGTTCCATAGACTCATTCCATGTTCTTTAATTCTATTTCTTGGCCGTCTTTAGTATTCTTGTCGTCTTTGGTATTTCCTCTATCATCTTTGACTTGGTCTGGAATCTTCTAGCGTCTGGACTTCTCTTGGGGACTTCGGGTCTGGTCTTCTATAGGGGGATTTCTCTTTATCAGAAGCCCTGTGTCATTGTTAGTTTTTAGATAATAAACACAAGACTTCGATTTATTTTAATGTTACTTTATTTTCAATTCCCAACACAGACATCTGCTAACTAACATAGTGCGCGTGAGTTCCAGTGTAGACAGAGCATAACATGGCCGACCGCTCTGCCTGACGCCCAACTGCAAACTGGCGACCGAACAGGTCCCACGTGACTTTACGTATTTTGACGGGCTTCTGTAATTTTCCATGGAAGGACCCGGCCATGGTATGAAAAGGGTCATCGCCTCAGAATTACAGTGATTAACAATAATCTTATGCAACCGCATAGATTATGTAACACTCGTAAGTGTCGGTGTTCATACCTTTGAAAAGGGTAAACG
The DNA here is from genome assembly GCA_023376005.1 of Doryteuthis pealeii. Lineage (NCBI taxonomy): Eukaryota > Metazoa > Mollusca > Cephalopoda > Myopsida > Loliginidae > Doryteuthis > Doryteuthis pealeii. The sequence continues at coordinate 74,526,470 of CM042169.1, forward strand.
CCCGAAATTGAACGTAATTGGAGTGACTGGAATTCGAATTTACTTACTCTGATATCACATTCCCGTACTATATCGAATCTGCCACGTTTACGCGCTCCTATTTTTTCCTTATCAAGTATCCTCTGCGCAACTGTAATCAAATTCTATCGTCAGTGAAGTCCTTTGTCCTTTACGCCTGTATTGTATAAACCCGGTTGTTCATCCATTGTTGAATAATTCCGATGATTCTATGGAGACATCTCATCCTCCTCCCTCTTTTTTCTTTTGTATATCATCATCATTTGAATAATTATCATTATCAGCATCTTTATTGTAACCGTATCCATTTAAATCTTTGGTTAATTTAGCAGATTCTTAACAATCGACGTACAATTACAACATTCCCATCTGTTCAATTTGCCATTAAATTCTTCTTCTTTTTTCTCTCTCTCTCTCTCTCTTCCTCTAGCCAAAGAATTATTATTCTAATGACACAAGTATTCGTAATTCGAGCTCTAGGTGCTAATTTGGCCATTATTAGGAACACATTTAGAATATAATGCACCTGCAATTCAGATTACGAATCATTCGACAACAAAATCTCAACTTATGAAAATAATGCCTTTTTCTTTTCAAATGTTGTTAACGAAAATCTTGAACAGACCATGAAAACGTTGAACAGTTATTCAAAAATCTATGGCCTTTCAATTCTGTGTAATTAACAAATACTGAAGCAGATGGGCTTTTGCTTTCAATAAAATACCGCAGTTCAGATGACGATCTCAAGCTTTGTGTACGTCAGGTTTCTACAAATACACAGAACACTCAACGTTCAGTTTGATAGGCGGACATTGGGAAAATATTCAATGGTCGTTCTTGTTGCATAATACAGAGCAAGCTACACATTTGTTGATTATTGCTTCCGGTAAGATTACCAGCTCACCCCTAGCAAAAACGCCTTCCAGGCGGTGTAAACATTATTTTTTGAAATATATTGCCTGAGCAGGTGGGGAGTTAAAAATATGGAGACATTGGGAAAATATGCAATGGTCGTTCTTGTTGCATAATACAGAGCGAGCTACACATTGTTGATTATTGCTTCCGGTAAGATTACCAGCTCACCCCTAGCAAAAAACGCCTTCCAGGCGGTTGTAAACATTATTTTTTGAAATATATTGCTGAGAAGGTGGGGGTTAAAAATATGGAGACAATGGGAAAATATGCTATGGTCTTTCTTGTATAATACAGAGCAAGCTACACATTCGTTGATATTGCTTCCGTTAAGTTACCACTCCACCCCCTAGCAAAAACGCCTTCCAGGCGGTGTAAAACATTATTTTGAAAATATTTGCCTGAGCAGGTGGGAGTTAAAAATATGCGGACTTGGGAAAATATTCTATGGTCTTTCTTGCTAATACAGAGTGAGCTACACATTCGTTGATTATTGCTTCCGTTAAGAGATACCAGCCCACCCCTAGCAAAAGCTTTCAGGCGGTGTAAACATTATTTTTTTAAATATATTGCCTGGGCAGGTGGGTTAAAAATATGCAGACATTGGAAAATACTCTATGGTCTTTCTTGCATAATACAGATCGAGCTACACATTCGTTGATTATTGCTTCCGTTAAGATTACCAGCCCACCCCCTAGCAAAAACGCCTTCCAGGCGGTGTAAACATTAATTTTTGAAATATATTGCCTGAGCAGGTGGAGGTTAAAAATATGCAGACATTGGGAAAATATTCTATGGTCTTTTTTGCATAATACAGACCGAGCTACACAATCGTTGATTATTTACACCCCTCAAGGCGGTGTAAAAATTAATTTTTGAAAGATATTGCTCGAGTATGTGGGAGTTAAAAATAAGCGAACATTGGGCATATTCATTGGCTGTTCTTGCATAATACAGAGTGAGCTACACATTCGTTGATCATTGCTCCCGTTAATATTAATATCCCTAAAAAAACACCCTCCAGGCGGTGTAAAGTGGGATGTGAGTCAAAAATTTAATGTTAGAGACTTGCTGGTCAATGACTACTGAATAGCCAGTTCGGTCCTCGCTGGATGCTCCGTACTTGTGACCTTGTGTCACATCGTACCCGTGGAGAACGGGTTGCATAAATACCTCGGTTAAATCCTAGTTAACGGATATAAATTCCGCCATCGTATGTCATCCCGCTGAAAGAAAAACTAAAATACTGGTGATGAATGGGGTGCTCCACATTCCCCAAACCTCCAAAACTGGAACCTCACCATCAGATAGAGTTTAACGTCATTCTCATGACATGTAGACCCGCAGCCACCGCCTTCTAGCACCCATATGATAAAAAGGGGTTGGGGCTTGCCATAAGAGCAATAGGGTTGGGAAAATCATATAGGTGCTAGGGCTTGACGTGACCAGCCGATTGATCGGAGGGGGCCTCTCCGACCGCCCGTCTAGCCCAAGATAGGACCAAAGTGAAGTATTGCATGTCATGAATTGCTCATCCACCTGGGTTCTATCCTTAAGCATCACGGGTCGCCACCCACGGCCAACAGGTGGCCCCATTGGGGGAGTCTTACCCCTCTGCAGAGGTGCAGTCGGTGCATTCTAATGCCCCACCGACAGGGCGGATTAAAATATTACCATCTCCTAACTTGTATGATCTCCCTACATACATATATGTATGCTATTTATTAACTACAGTGTCAATATTAGCTCAAGCTAAAACTCTTCAAGTTGCTATATTGCTCTCAGGTAAATTCTTGTGTTTTTTTCTTTTTATTCCCCATTATCTGTTTATTCATATTTTTCTAAAATCAGCAACACTTATTAATGTGTGCTATTCAAGAAATGCTCTCCGTGGGGTGATATAATTTTCTCTAATGTCCTGGCAGTTGGGAGCAGCACAAACACAAGGTTAACTGACTGAACAATGGTAGTATAATTGCAAGTCTTCCTGACATGTGCATCACACAAGTTATTATACTTCATTTCTTCCCTTGTTGCAACAAACAGGCTGGATATATTGATATATCTTATTATAATGGAGATTGTGGGTTTGTCTGTCTGTAACCGAAACTATATTACTATACAAATTACAATTCCCTTTGTTATTTACATCACATTCTCCATGATT
>CM042169.1:74539566-74543199 GCA_023376005.1 Doryteuthis pealeii
TATCCGATTTCATATATGATAATATACTTCCTAAAAGATATTCAAAGCTGATCACCTCACTTGATGTAATGGTAAACGAGCTCAATTGGCAGACTATTGGTAAGGAGTTGAATTCTTACTAGGCCTCCCAATATTAGAAGTATTAGATGTTCCAGTTTTAAATATGTGGTTCAATAGTATCAGTTGTCATCTCTTATTATAATGATGATTGTGTGTTTGTCTGTCTGTAACCGAAACTATGTTACTACTCAAGTAACAATTCCCTTTATTTTCTACGTCACATTCTCCATGATTTTATTTTCATTTAAACCTCAATTATTAACAGAATTGTTCTACATTAGTAATACTGTTAGCCATAACTAAAAACTAATGACATGCAATTGTATTTATATATACAACAAAATAGCGGTTTACAGTGTTAACGGGAAGGCTAATTTGCATATTGATATCTAAAAATTGATTTTAATAAATATGTGCATAGTATTATTAATTTCTAATTGTTTGGTTTTATTTTAATGAATATGTGCAAAAATCTCCATGACAAATCTTAAAAGAAATCCATTAACAAGATGCAATAACTGTAATTTTATTCTTTACTTACTAATTTAACTAAATAGTTAAATCAGAAAGATTTAGCAATAAAAGGCACTAGCGATGGAAGAGGAAGGGTCAGTTGTTCTATTTTTCAATTATACCCCCCTCTGTTTTACATCTTTTTATCTGCATTCTTATTTAGTTTTATTAGCCTTTCTAATTTAATATAATGTTTTATTACATTTAAACATACTTGCACCCGGCGGAGAGCGCATATATTTGCTAGTATATATATAAATTAAAATATTCAAACCAAGAATGATACCGATGTAAAAATGCATTTTATAAAAAATAAACTCGCTAAGTATGTGTCTGTTAGTTTCACGGAATTCGTTCATTTTTTATAGGTGTCTGAACTGATTGCTGCAAAATTAATCTTACTAGCAACAGAAAACACCCTCCTGGCGTCGTAAAAATTAATTTTTGAAAGGCATTGCCTGACAGGGTGCGAGTTAAAAATTCAATGTCAGAGGGTTTGTATCATAAGTAAGACAAATCCTCATATTTATTAAAGAAGTAAAAAAAAAAAAAAAAAAAACACAATTTGAAATGAAAACTGAGCCCCGTCCCTCTGAAAAATGTTGCATGCATTTAATAATCAAACAATTATTTGAATATTTTCCACATCAATTTTACACAAAATCGTAGGTATTTATTTATTGTAAACTTTTTAGTTAATTCTTGTTACTGTAAAAAAAGAAAAAAAGACGAGAGTAAAAAATAATTTTTTAAATTGCTTACTCAAATTGTGGGTGTATATAGCATAAGAATATTGTGACGTAATCTATGATGTAAAGCTATGACGTAGTTTTTGTTACATACAGAAATACAGACAATCTCCATTATTCATAGATAGATATGTGTAAGCAATGGCGGTGATTGGCTCTTGCTCAGCTTAAACATTCAAGAAATCGAAGTCGTTGTGGTTAACGGGGAAATATTGCACAGATTATTCAGGCTAAAGTTATTGATTTCAAAATAAATCAACCAGGAATAAATCAAATGGTTTATCAATCGATATCGATCCAATTATTATTATCGATCTACTTCTGATCTTCATATGTCCATTTCATTTTATTGATATTTATTAAGTTAATCGGATTTAAACTCAAATTTAAACTAAACTCAAGGGTCAGGCAACAAGTAAATAAAGATCTTACTAGTTCGGTCATCGTCTGAGAGAGTAGGTTAACTAATAATTACGACCAAATATTAATGTATACGTTCACGTATTATATCTGAATCCCCCCCCACACACACACACATCTTCTTATTATAATGGAGATTGTGTGTTTTTCTGTCTGTAACCGAAACTAAATCACTACTCAAGTCACAATTCCCTTAGTAATTGACGCCACATTCACCATGAATTTATCCTTATTTTAACCTTAATTATTAATAAAATTGTTCTTCATTATTTATACTGTTAACCATATCTACATATAAATAACATGCAATTGTATGTATATACAACAAAATAGCGGTTTACAGTGTGAACGGAAGGTTAATTTGCATATTGATATTAAAAATTTAATTTTAATAAATATATGCTTAGTATTATTGGTTTCTAACTGTTTGTTTTATTTTAATGAATATAAGCAAAAATCTCTTCAATTAATCTTAAAGAAATCATTAACAAGAAAAGATAACTGGAATTTTATTCTTTACTTCCTCTTTTAACTAAATAGTTTAAATCAGAAAAATAACAATGAAAGATGAGAGTGATAGAAGAGTAAGTTTCGGTTGTTCTATTTTCGATTATATCCCCCTCTGTTTCAAATCTTTATCTGCTTCTTATTTAGTTTCATTAGCCTTTCTAATTTAATTCGATATTCATTACATTAAAACTTAAATACTTGCACCCGGGGTGCATATATTTGCTGTATATATATATATGTGGCCGAGGCGATAAAGTGTTTCACTAGTGTTTCACTGTGTCTGCTGAAGTCCCGGTTTCGATTTCTGTCGGAGGGAAATCGTGTATTATACCGCTGATGAGACTTAATAAACTCGAAACAGTCTGTACGGTATTCTACACATTCGCCATCCTTTACTGGGATTACACTTGTCAAGTTCATTTTCTATAAGAAAAAGTATCGAATTTATCAATACATGCTTTTGTAAGTGCCTTCAAGTAAAAATTTTATTTATTTATATATATATATTATATAATATATATATATATATACATTATATACATATATATATATATATATATATATATATATATATAATAAATATATATATATATAGAATTAAACAAAAGGCACATCTCCTGCTTAACAATTTTATTTTGATCTTTGTCAATTTTCTGGCCAACTTTTTAATGTCTGGGTGGAATTGATGGATAAGTAAAAAAAAAAAAAAAAAAAATAGAATACATCACCCCTGATGATGGCGCTTCGAATGCCGAAAGTACTCGGAACTGAACTTTGTGGACTTATCCTCAATTCACCCAGACAAAAAGTTGGGCAGAAAATTGGAAAGATCAAAAATAAAATTGTTAAACAGGAGATATGCCTTTGTTTAACTCTACATGTATAAATGAAAGAGTGCTGCCCAAATACACACACCACCACACATATATATATAATATATATATAATAATATATTTATATAATATATATAATATTAGTTTCTGACTATCCAGCTGAAGCCCGTTTCGATTTCTGTCGGAGGGAAATCGTTAGTATATATCGCTGATGAGACTTAATAAAGTTGAAACAGTCTGTACGATTCTACACACCGAGTAATTCTTTGCAAAATTCACTTGTCATATTATCTTCTATATTTATCGATTTATGCGATATGCGCATTGTAATTGCCTTCAAGCAAAAATATACTTCATTCAACAATGCTTCTGAAATAAACTAACATCCAAAAATCTATTATATATATATAATTATAATTAAATATATATATTTATTAACAGCTAATTTAAAAAACATTAAAAATACATTATATTAATTGCACATAAACATACGTAACAAGAATACCAAACACAAATACGCATATTTATACGCACACCGCGCGTGAAAA
>CM042169.1:74543299-74563299 GCA_023376005.1 Doryteuthis pealeii
GGCGCCGTCTCTCTCTCCTCTCTCTATATATATATTATATATAGTATATATTATAAGTGTCATTTCGCATGACTTTAACGCATTACACTCACGTCACTGTCTAGAATAGGCTCAGGTCTCCTTTTAGTAAATCTAGTTGAGATGAATTTTAATAGGAATTTCACATGTGTTTTTTTTTTTTTCGTTTCTTTTTTTTAGTAGATACCTGTAAACTGATGTTTTTATTGTAATTCCTTAACATTACCGGGAGGTTGCACATTTTGAAACAGAAATACCGTTTGTAAGTTGTCCGCTAATGTGAATGACGACACGAGAAAAAAAAAATACTTTCTTTGTTACATTATTTGCTTCAAGATTAATTTACTTATGCAACATACGTTCACTATATGAACCTCTCAACCTATCGCAAAGAGTAAAAGATACATTCCTATGGTTAACAATCACAACTTAGGTTAAAATTTTTATTTTGTAAAGCGTGGTTATGATTTCTCAAGTTTGTCCACTAGGAATACGTTTGATCTCCAGTAGTTTACCTTTGCAAAGGCCTTATCGGACCGTTGCTACTGCATAAATCAGGAGCGCGGTTAAAGAGATAAACCAAAACTGTTAAGCAGCCTATAGTAAGAAGATGCACATTTTAGCCCCGCACTTACCTCACCAGTTGTATCGACATATTGAACGTCCTGGGGGGACGGAGTGCTCATTGTCACATGAATAGCAGCGCATTACAAACTTTCCTAAGGGCATACTCGACGCTCTTATAGTGTATTATAGATCCAATTGTTTATCGATTGAGCTCATTGAGACAGTCGGTGCCATAAGTACCTTTATCTTATAGAATATTAACGCTATGCTATTTCTTGCGGCAAGATATTTGTATCAAGTTTCTCTTTAAATTTGAACAATTTAGATCAGCATCCAAATTATCTTAGATTTAATTGTCCGACTCCTTTAGGATTTTGAACCGGTTGTTTACAGCTAATTAAATTGTTCGAAGAGCATAGCGAGCTTTATTCCTGCGTCTCGTCTCTCTATCTCCGTCTAGTCTTCTTTCTATATCTACTAATTTCACTCAATCAATGACTAAGTTTGTATAACGCAATTCAAGCATAAGTAGTACTGTGTGTGTCGATGTGTTGTGTGACGGGAGTTCCTCGTGTTTATGAGGTGTTGTAGTGACGCTTGCACATATATAACTATAGACTTTTTCTAAATAAAATTTTAAATATATATCCCACCACACACACACACATGTATATATGCCATTAAGCACAATATTGTCCCTAACCCAAAAAATTGTCCGACAAAAGAAGCCAATTTCCTAAACATACCGTGTTTACATATATGTTAACTAATCACTATATCTATATAATATATATATTATAATATACTTAACCTATAATATATATCCTCTCAATAAAGATTCATTATATTCTCTGTGCAGTCCATGTCGTTTCTGAGTGGGTTGTGAGCTTGCATCAACATATATATATACGTATATATATATAGCTATATTATATTTGTATATGTATTATGTATGTATGATATCTATATATACATTATATTATAATACATAATATCTTTAATCTCCTGTCTGTGTGTGTGGTTGTGTGTGTGTTGTGCTATGTGTGTGTTTATGTGTGGTCTTATCTGCTGTGAAGTTGAGCATAAATATTGCTATGTTGGGTCCAAGGAAACTTCGCATATGTATATGCCATCTGTGCGTGTGCAATGAATGAATTTACATAACATACATACAATATGATATAGTATCTCTAATATTAATATATAGTAGCTATATATTAATACATATATATGTAACATACATATATATATATACACTATATTATAGTTGTAACCATATAAAATAAGATATAATGATATCACAGCACGATATATATATCATATATTATATATAATATCTATATTATATTATATATTATTATATATGTATAACCATTCCTTCCTCCGGTGGTATTTCAATGAACATCTTAGTTTACGAACTAATTTGCTTGAGCCAAAATATAACACCAAAATATATTAATATATATCATATAACGATATACACACACATATATTATATATATTATTATAACATAGTATATGTGTGGGTGTGTGATGTGTGTGTGTGTGTGCGTTACCTAGCATATAAAATATGGTGTAGTATTTTATTCGGAATATAATATATGTATATATATATATATATATATATATATATATATATATATATAAATATATAATATATATGACATATGTGTGTGTGTGTTTAGGTTGTGTGGTGTGTGCAAATATCACTACTGTCAGCTCGGTGTGTGAAGCCTTGCATCTATATATTGTGTTAGCGTGTGGGTCTGCGTCGACAGGCTGTTTGCATATTTCTATGAGAGTCCCTCTATTGGATAATATTTATATATATATATTACATAATTATTGTATATTAGTCATAATGACCATTTATAAGAGTATCAATTGCTCTTGTATGTGGTTTGTTTCTCTTCTCTCTCTCGCTCGTCGGCTCCCTCTGTGGTGTGTGTGTGGTCAGATGTGTGTGTGTGGTGTGTGTTCTTTTTGTGACAGAAGTATGAAATTATTCTTTTGATAAAAATAAAACTTTTAATTTTCCTGCCTGATTTTCTCTTATCTGCAGTTTGTCTCATCTTTTTTTTGGGATAGCCATATTGTCTTAAACTAATGAATAACGACTAAAGAATGCGATGATTATACTTTTTTTGTATTCACACGAGGTAGAACATTAGTTTATGCTTCGACACGGTGTAGCTCACGGGGGAATTACTTTCTCCGACCGTAAATTACCCTAAAATCAGTCGTCTCAGACATTGTGACAATCATATTTATAATGTATCATTCTTATTGCAGTTAATAAACTAAGAAATACAATTAGGATTTCGAAGGATTTTTTTTTTAACCTGTATGAGAAATTTTTTACTGAGAATGTCCTTACTGTATAAATGATACTTATACTACTTTCCCATCTTACTTCTCTAGTTAAATCTAATAACACTTTCTATATCTAACGAAAAAAAAAAAAATAAAATAAAAAAAAAATAAAAAACAATAAAAAAAATTGAAAATTTATGGGCAAATTTAGTTTGGCCCAAAACCAATTACTTGCATTTTTATGCTTTGTAGATGAGTTTGGCATATATGCGTACAATCTAAGTGGACAAAAAATATATATATATACTCAAATTGAGTTTAGAACAATTCCACCAGGACTTGACACAGCGTAATATTTTACGCGTACCTATTGCTTTACAACGTGTAAGATTACATACTCGCACTGGCCGTACCCGCTTTGTCCACCCCAATAAAACGTCCCTTTCCCCTACAGAGTGTGGCTGTGCAGTTTAATTTTTTCAATGATAAAATTTTTGGTGCAAGAAAACTCATATGACGTAGCTGAGCATGGGATGGAGATTATAATCGTAATGGTAGCAAATATATGCACTCTCCGGGTGCAAGTATACTAATTAATAAAAAAAAAATATTATATTCATGTTGAAATATAGAATGGAGTGAACAATGATTCAGAATTTCTCGATAAATGGATGCATTTGGACAGAGGGGGGAGATATGAATCGGAAGATAGAAACCAACTTTGAAACAGACTGTTTCAAATCCATTTCCGCTTAACTACCCGTCTTTCAGTGGTAAATTTCACTATAATTTAACTGACTTTTAGCATAAAAATAAAGGATAGACAAAAGAATATAGAATTATCGAGTTTCATTTCTTTTATGGTTAAATAGATTTCTGTTTAAATATCTCCCTCGGAGATTTTTGCATTTCATAAATTATTAAAGATAAAACTCCAACAATTAGTAAATCACACTTATTATTGGAAGCTCATATATTCTTATTAAAAATTTCATATATTTCTTTTAAAGATCAACGTATGCAGCTATTACGCTCTTTGCCCATTCTCACACTGGTAATCCTCTTATTCATCGTTGAATATATAAAATTCATAATTGCATGTATTAGTGTGTAGATATGTTGTGTATACTCAAGTCTAATCGCGATGTACTTAACTTAATGTGTGAGCTAATAATTGTATCCGGTTTAAATTATAATACAAAAAAATTAAATGATCATGACGAGAGGTAGATGGTAAATAACAGAGAACGGGGAAAGTGGGTATATTCTATATATAAGCGATCTATGTTTCGGGTTACAGACAGATGCACCCACAATAACTGCTCCTATTATACAATAAGAGATCTATCAATAATATCCTACTGTTTGTTGCAACAAGGGAAAGAAATGAAGTATAAGATTAACTCGATGTGATGCCACATGTCAGGAAGAACTTACGCATTATATCTCATTGGTTCAGTCAGTTAACCTTGTGTTTGTGGCTTGCTTCCAACTGCCAAGGCACATTAGAGAAATTATAATCACCCCACGGAGACGCCTTGCTTGAATACGCAGCTATCATTTGGAATTAAGTGTTGCTGGATTTTAGAGAATATCGAATGAGAGACAGATTGAGAGAGCTGGGTATTAAAAGAAAAGATAACACTACGGAATTTACTGAGACGCAATATAGCATATCTGAAGAGTTTTAGCTTTCGATGCTAATATTGACACTGGTAGTTAATAAATAGCATACATATATGTATGTGCGGAGATCATAACAAGTTAGGAGATGGTAAATATTTAAAATTCCGCCTGTCGGTGGGGAGAGCATTATACATATGCACCTGATCTTAGAGCACCTTGCAAGAGGGTACGACTTGTTGGCCGAGTGGGGTGGCGTACCTCTGTCGATGCTTAAGGATAGAGCCTCCAGGTAGATCGAGCCAATTCCAGGGAACCGTGCCAGGATACTTCACTTTGGCCCTATCTTGGTCTTAGAACCGCGGCGGTTGGATGAGGAGCCCATCTCGCGATCTAATCGGTCTGGATCTCACATGAGTCAAGCCCACTAGACATGTATGATTTTCCCTAAACCCTATTGCTCCTTATGGAGCCCCAACCCCTTTTTATCATATGCGTGCTAGAAGGCCGTGGCTGCGGGTCTACATATTATGGGAATGACAGTAAACATTATAGATTGGTGAGGTCCACGTATTGTTTAGGAGGTTTGGGAACTGTGGAGCAGCCCCATTCATCCCAAGTAATTTTTATGCTTTTTTTTCGAGCGAGGGTTGCATAGCGACTGTGAGATTTATGCTCCGTTAATCTAGGAATTTAACGTAAGGTCCATTATGCGAACCCGTTCTCCACGGGTACGAAGTGACACCAGTCCACAAACCTATCGGAGCCATCCCGAGACCGACACTGGCTTATTGCAGTGACGCTAAGTCATTGACCGAGCGCAAAGTTCCTCTAACAATTAAATTTTTTACTCACAATCCCACTTGTCCAAACCGCAAGAGCGTTCGCATCCTCCCGGCCTCGAGGAGGGCTGTGTTGTTTAGGAGATAATGTAAGATAAACTTGGGGACGCAAATGATGCACTCAATTCGTAATGTGTACTGTCACTTTCTGAATTATTCCAAAGATACAGCCACTGAATGATGGTCGCGCCAAATGTTCCGCCGTATATTTTTAAATCCCACATACTCCGGGCAATATATTTCTACACACAATAATTCAAACAACCGCCTGGAAGGCGATTTAGTTGCTACGGGTGGGTAGGTTCTGGAAATGCTTAACGGAAGCAATAATCAACACCTCGATGTGTAGCTCGCTCTGTAATTATGGTCCAGTAGATCTATAGAATATTTTCCCTGACGTTATTTCCCATGATATCAATAATATTATAAATGTCTGCATATTTTTAAATCCTCCAACCTTCTCAGTTGCAATATATTTCTAAAAAAAATAAAAGTTTACACCGGGCTGAAGTCGTTTTTTTGTATCTAGTGGTAGAAGCTGGTAATTCTCTTATACACTAGCGAAGCAATAATCAACCAATTGTGCTAGCTTTGCTCTTATTTACAAGCAGACATAGCAATATTTCCAATGTCTCTATAATTTTTATAACTCCCACCTGCTCAGGCAATATATTTCAAAATAATGTTTACATACCGCCTGGTAAGAGGTCGTTTTGCTAGGGGCGAGCTGGTAATTACTTAACTCGAGGAAGCATATAATCAAATCAAATGTGGTAGCTTGTCTGTATTATGCTAATAACAAGATAATGACCACATTGAACACTTTTCACACAATGCTCCGCTCATCAAACTGAACGTTGAGTGTTTCTGTGTAATTTGTAGAAACCTGATCGTAACTCAAAATGGTTGAAGATCGTTCAATACTGACGAGCTAGCGTAATTTATTATTGAGAAAGCATAAAGTCCGCCATCATTCGGACATTGCAGTATTTGTTAAATTATCAACAGAATTGAAATGGACACTAAGATTTTGAATAAGCACTGTTAGTCAAAAGATAATACAGATTAAAACACGAATCTCTACATGGTCTGCTTCAAGATTTTCAGTTAACCAAAAACATTTGTAGAAAAGAAAGGCAATAATTTATAAGTTGAGAATTTTGAGTTGTGATCAGGAGATAGATGACGTAAATTCTGAATTGACAGACGCATTATATTCTAAAATGATGTCTAAATAATAAGAGCAATTTAAGCACCCATAAGATCTTCTGAAATTTACGTAATAAATTTTGATGTCATATAGTAAATATAATTCTTGTGGCTAGATGGAAGCATAGACGAGAGATGATGATTGTTTAGAGAGATTGAAGAAACTGTCTAGAGAGTAAAAAGAAATGGAAGCTAGTAGTAGTAAGAGAGAGAGATAAAAAACAAGAAGAAAATTTTAATGGCACAATTGACACAGATGGGAATGTTGTAATTGTACGTCGATTGTCTACAGAAATCTGCTAAATATAACCAGAGATTTAAATGGAAACGTTACAATTAAAGTGATGGCTGTGATATATGATAATATTTCAATGATGAATGATGGATGATACAAAAGAAAAAGAGAAGGAGGATGAAAAATGTCTCCATAGAATCATCGAATTATTCAAGATCATTGGATGAACAAAGCGGGTTTTATACGAATATAGAGGCCGTAAGGAAAGAAGCTCACTGACGATAGAATTTGAATTACACGTGCGCAGGAGGAACTTGATGAGACGAAAAATAGGAGCGCGTAACGTAGACACAGGATTCTCGGGAATATACGTAACAAGGACTTATGATATTAGAGTAGTGAGATTCGAATTCTAGTCATCTCAAAATACGTTCAGTTTCGGGCGTTTACCTCTGTTCAAAGGTATGAACACACAGACACATATAACGAGTGTTACATAAATCTATCGGTATGCATAAGATTATTGTTAATCCCTGTAATTCTGAGGGATGACCCTTTTCATACCATGGCCGGGTCCCTTCCAGGAAAATTACAGATATGACCCGTCACACACATAAGACGTAATAGCTCAGCGTGGACCTATGTTTCCGAGATATCGCCAGTTTGCACAGTGGTGCAGTACACAGGCTAAGCTACGGTCGTATGTCCAAGTTGGACTATTATAAAGCTCTGAGAGACGCACTTGAGACTTACTCATGTAGCGCGCTATGTATAGTTAGAGCAATGTCTGATGGCTAGGCACGATTGAAAAAACTTATACATTAAAATAGTAATCGATAATGTCACTAGTGATCTTCCATTTATCTAAAAACTGAACAAAAAAAATAAACAATGTCTTTTCTAGAAATAAAGCAGAAAATCCCTAGTAGAATCATTCCAGACCGAATCTTCTCAAGTATGATGTCCATGACTCTATCGAGACTGGGATGTCAAGACCAAGTTGGTAGATGAATAGTAATACGAATACCGAAAAAGTACGATCAGCAATAGCTAAAAAGCGCCAGAAATATGCAGATTAAAAGAAATACAGGTATCTGGCCAACAGAAAGTATTATTTTTTTTAGTGCACTAGTGAACAAGGCGCTATAGCAACACGAGCTAGAGGTTGGATATCACAAGACTTTTAAAAATTAAACCAAACAAAGAACGAAAAAAAGAAATAAGAAAAGAAAAATGACAGAAAGACGAGGCGACAACTTTGTGATGTAGTCATACGTGGTGAACTGCAACAATCGGAGTAAGGTGAGTTCGAATCCCAGTCAACGCTATTACGTTTTCACCTTTCGGGTAAGCCCTTAGAAAAAAGTATGAATTCCCTCCCTGACCAGCTAGAAGTTTAGAATGTACCCTTAAAAAAAAAACTAAACTATAACAACAAACAAGAAGAGGAGAGTCTTGGATGTTGTGTCTAACGAAGCCGGACTGCAACATCTGTTCCACGATAAATGCCTGTTTCTTTTAAACTGCTTTTGCAGTTGATTCAACCATGGCATCAGGTCACTCCTGCTCGATAACCAATGGTTTGTGTTTTAAATTTTCCCTATCATCAACACGGTATTGTTTTGGAGAGTGACCATAAATTCTGATTTCGAGTTTAATGCACTTAATTCTTGTAACAACTGTTCAGATCTTGTATATTTTTTGATAAAGAAAAGATGAAGCTTGTTCAAGTCAATTATTTGTCCTTAAAACACCTTATTTGGGAAAAAACTCATATTTATGTGCACCTTTATAATACAACATGAATGTGATTGCATTTTAATGAATTCTCACACGGCTCAGAGATTGTCTACAGATTATATCATCTATAATGTTTTGCGTTGTCTGGTGTGTCTTGTATCGTTTCTGGAAACGTCCAAAAGGGTGAGTCTGTTATATGATAGGGCTGATTAGCATTCTACGCAATTTAGAGAGCATGGGACCACTCCCTTACAATGGTCACGTTTTAAAACACAATCTAAAAAAAAAAAGAAAATTTTTTTCTTCTACTTATTGTTATAACTTGTACCTACTATTGATGAAATAATTTCCTGTCTATTTTTGCATCGGGTTGAATTTCTCAGTGAGTTCAAATTAGTGTCAGGAATTTATAAACATTCTACTTTTCGTTTATTAACCAGCGTCTATTAACTGATGTCTATGTTATTTAAATCGTTAGAAAAACGATGACTAGAACACATCGTATTTCATAGTGCGGTTGATTTGGTTTGTGCCTCTGTTTTGTTATTTAGGCCCGCATATCAAACCTCAGTGGGTCATGTAAATTATGCCGCTAAAGTTTTGACAAATAAATCAAATTCTTTATAGAAGTATAATAAATTTTTTATAAATGCATTTTCTATCTATAACCCATAGATGGGACCTATCAACAGGTACTAACATTACTCCGGGTCAGAGTGGAACCAGGGGCAATGGTGATAGAATAGCGGAGTGCTCCACATTCCCACCTTACAAATAAACTGAGCCTCTCCTATCAGATAGAGTTTAACGTCATATCTCAGGTCATGTAGAATCCGCCAGCCATTCGCCTTCTAGCACCCAATAATGATAAAAAAGGGTTGGGGCTTTACCATAAGGGCAATAGGTGTTGGGAAAATAATAGGTGCTAGGGCTTGACGTGACACAGCCGATTGATCGGAAGGTGGCCTCATCTCGACGGCCGTTCTAGCCCAAGATTAGAGGGAGCAAATTGGTAGGTAATGCATGTCATGAACACTGCTCATATATCCACTGGCATCTACTCACACTATAGACATAATCACGGGTCGCCTACACTACGGTACAACAGGTCTGGCCCCATTGGGGGGAGTTCTTACCCCTATTGGCAGAAGGCTGCAGCCGCGTGTACATGTCTATAAACGCCTCAGCGTACAGGGCGGTTCCTAAGTGCCGGTTTGAGTCTCACTAGACGATGCAACATATCTTTTACGACATTAAACTTAGAGTACAATTCTCTTTTTCAGAATCTATGTAGAGTACATCAGTCTAAAAATATGCCTCGAATAGTTTTCAGTAATAGTCCTTACTATCTGAAGTAATATCTTTAATTCACGAATAAATAATGATTTAATAATTTAAACGTTAGCAAAACAGACTAGATTGTCATACCTAATGAGGTTGAGTCTCACTGAGTGGTGCACATACTTTTTAGATATTCTACGTAAGAGTAAGTTCTCGTGGCAGATTCTTGACTGAGACCAATCAGCTAAAAAAAATATTGTCGAATTAGTTTGTTCTAAGTAATAATCTTACTTTCCTGGGTAGTATTTCTTTCTATTTCAGAAAAATTAGATTTTGAATACCTATATAGTTCGTAGGTCATAATGCCGGAAAAAAAATGGAAACTAACTTACAACAGCAAAATACAACGATGTACTTTTTTTACCCATCAATAGATTAATCTTTCAATAGTGAGTGCCATTATAAGGCGAAACAATGTTTACTCATGTATTAATATCTATATATATATATATATATAATATATATATATGTAATGTATGTATGTAAGTAATGTATGTATATATTAATAATTTGTAATTATATAGTAAATATACTATTATATTATATTTATATCAATGTGTGTTGTGTATGTGTGTAGAGTGATGTGTGTTGTGTTGTTTGTATCTGTGAGGCGTTGTGCCGTTTGTAGTCAGTTGTTCCTCTGTGTATCCCCCAGCGCACTCTCTTCTACTCTCTCATCGTCCCTCTTCTCATCTCTTCTTCTCTCTCTCTCATCTCTCCTGTCTATCTCTCTCTCTCTCTGTTACTGTCTTTCACGTGTATCTGTCTTCTTTCTATATATATATATATTCAATAAAGTAAGAGAAAGAGTGAATGTGTGTGTGTGTCTGCAGAGAGAGAGAGAGAGCATCAAAGAGGGTTCACAGGACGAACAGAAAGAAGAGCACGCAGAGAGAGGGAGAGAAAGGAATGGAGTGGAACACAACGACGGGAAAGAGGAGGGAGAAAGATATAGATTGAAAGATGAAGTTTAAAAAAGAGAGAGAGAGAGAGGAGGAGACAGAGAGAGGGGGAGAAAGAGGAGAAAAAGAGAAGAGGGAGTGGGAGAAGGACGAGAGAAGATATAGATTGATACAGATCAATAAAGAGAGAGAGAGAGAGGGGGGAGAAGAGAAAAGAGAGAAGCAGTGGGGAAGTGGGAGAAGGAGGAGAACAGATATTAGATTGATAGAGTAAATAATTAGAGAGAGAGAGGGAGAGAGAATAACTATTATCATGAAACAAATATAGTGTAGATATATATATATTACATATATATATATATACATAATATATATATATATATATATAGAGAGGGAGAGAGATAGAGAAGAGGGGGGAAGAGAAAAAATATTAGTGCTATATATATATATATATATATTTATAGAGAGAGAAAGATACGAGAAGAGAGAGAGATGGAGAGAGAGAGAGATTGAGAATGATATGTTATATAGAGGCAATAAGAGTCGAGATGCGAGGGGAAAAAGACAGCGGATTTATATCAGTGTTGGTAACAATACAACATAACTTATTATTGGCTAGTATATAATATCAGAGAGTAGAGAGGAAGAGAGATGAGAGAGAGAGAGAGAGTAGAGAGAGAGAGAGAGAGAGAATTTTGTATGTATATAACCAGTTAACCTACCAGGATTATCATCTTATTGAGGGTGATTAAGCATTGTAAGTGAACAAGCGTTTAATTGCACTATTCAAATATATATATATATATATATATGGAAACGAAATTGGTGCATTATTATCAAGTAGAGTTATATGCTACTATATAATATAAAGAGAGAGGAGATTTATGTATATATGTTTGTATTCTAAGATGAAGGAGACCAAAGATATCTGTCTGATGAGAAAGAAAAACAAAGAAAATGAAACTACCTATATATTACGAGACCAACTGAAATCGTCGGAATATAATCTTGCCAACGAGACAGTGCAGATGTCATCAAAATGCTTTGGATATGAATAATTCGGTGTGATATCCCACAAGCTTCCTTAATTTTGCTACTATTCAAATCAACTTTTCCTTTGCGAATATTTAAGTTAAGTAAGCACATGTAAAACCTTTTTCCTTTTCCTGAGCACAAATTTTTTCTGAGAACGCAATGAGACCCAATCATCAGATAATCATATCAGGTTTCTTCTTCTTGATTATTTTTTTTGCGTTTGGTAATCATTTAACAAAAAAAAAAAAAAATAAACTAAAATAAAATAAATAATGAAAATAAAGTTTCCTAATTCGGGTTTTTCCCCCCCAAAAAGTAAACAAATTTTGGCAGACTGACTAGATTTTAAATGTTTGTTCGCTTTTTTATTTAGTATTTATTTATTAATTTATTTTTTTTTATGTAAAAAACACTTTTTGGTCTGGCATTTTGTTTTTTTGTCGACTTTTCTCTTTTTTTTTTAGTCTCCTGTTTTTCTTTTCTTTTATTTAAAAACTTTTTTTTCTCTTTTCTTTTGTGTTGTTAAATCAGGGCGCAAGAATTGAATGAAGGAACGTCTTATCGATCAGAATCTTCTGAGTTTGTCGTTACGACTGTTTAATCAAAACTTTTGGTAATTTTCGTCCCCTTTACCGAATTGAAAAAAGTTGGAAGTTTGCGTTACTTGTATAAAGCAGTTACGTCATCTTAACTATAGAGAAGATAAAAACACTATATGATACCAATAAGAAAGGCATTATCAATTTAACAAAATTTAAGTATACGGTCAATTAAGTATGGGTAGGTACTTCTATTTTATTTTATTTTATATTTTAGTATCCATGTAATAAAATATTCCCCAAAATTACATTATGATTCCTCCACTTTTAGTGTTATAGACACACACCAATACACCACACACATCACACATTATATACTATAAAATACGTATGGAATTATATTTTATATAGTATATATTATTATAAGATATATATAATATTAGTAATAATATATATATTATAATATATGATTAACTAGCATAATATATGACACCTCCGGGTGCAAGTATTTAAGTTTAATGTAAATAAAGAGTATATGTATTAAATTAAAAAGGCTAATGAATACTAATATATAAGAATAACGATATAAAAATGAATTTGAAACAGAGGGAGTATAATAAAGATTTTGATAAGCAGAAGGGGTTATTATATAAAAAATGGATCAACTCGAAACTTACCTTAACATCACACCTTCGTCTTTCATTGCTATTTTTTCTAGATCTAAGTATCTTAGTTAATAAGAGGAAGTAAAAGAATAAATGTACAGTAAAATATTTTATCTTGTTATAATGGATTTCACATTTAAGATTTCATGTGAAGATTTTTGCTGATATTATTAAATAAAACCAAAACAGTTTAAGAAATCAAATATACACATAAGCAACATCTTTTATAGATAATTCCGATTTTTATTAATATTTATTATGTCTAAATTTATCCTTCCGTTCATATTAAACAATGCACTTCTTTACAGAGTTCTTGGGCTGTTAGCAAAGTTTTCTTGCCCTTTCTTTTGTGATTGTTGATTAGAAAATACTGGTACAAAAAATCCACTATTTATTTGATATGTAATATAAATACATTCTCTCAGAATACGATATTGGCATGTTGTCAAAGTATGTACACATACGTTAACAGTATTAATAATGTAAGACAAAATTTTAAATTAATATATGAGGTTTAGATAAAAATAAATCATGGATGAACTATGTGATGATCAATAATTAAAGAGAATTGTTGACTTTAAATTGGAATATATTTTATGTTTCTGGTTGACACGACAGGAAAAACCCGAGCACACAAATCAATTAAGATCATAATATACTATTAGTCATTTCATTGATTTTGAAGGCTGTGTGTGGAACGAGAGAGAAGATTTAAATTAATATATAAGCTCACCACTTGACATTTAATAAACCTTACTCGCCCTTTTTTTTTTGTAGAGCGCTTATTTGTCTCGTTTTTTCTATTTCGTCCACTTACTTCCTTCTTGTTAACAAAAACTGTTTATTTTCTATTTTCAAAGTTTTACACGGACCTTTCTCTCAAGAATCTGTGAGTAAAATTCGATGTCTTAAGGTTATTTCACTATTAACGAATGAAAATATCAGAAATTGCGCTACTTAATTAACCTTTCTCGTGATAGTTGCAATACATAACTAGTTTCTCTAACCGAGGTTCTTCTTCTTATTATTACTCTGGGGGGTTCTGTTTAACATTAAATGTAAATTAAACAATTAAATAGCGGAAATAATTTTATCATTTTTTTCCTAATTATTATAATATTACATTTAATTAATAAATCTTCATACTGAATTATTTTGAGATAATAATACATCCATGCGATAGAGTCCTGTATACATTTTGATAAAAGCTAGGAGAAGCGAACGTGAAAGAGACAACATTGATAGTAATGTTTGAATTAAACGATTAAAAGTGATATCGATATTAAATTCATTTTATCAACATCATACATCATTTTCTTTTTCTATTTAACACATCTATTTTCCTCATATAATAATATATCATATATTAATTTATATACATATTATACTATATATATTATATAATATATATATATAATATATAGTATGATATTAGTAGATGAGAGAGATGTTGAATTAATATGTTGTGTGTGTGTGTGTGGTGTTGATGTGTGTGTGTGAGTGATGATAGAGAGGGAATAGAGAGATTTATAGGTAATATGATCAAACACTGATCATAAGAAAGCGTTTCAGCCCTCATTTCTTTTGCTTATGTATTGGTCTGACATTGTTACACTTTTTTTTTTGAGTGCTTTTTCTTTTTCTGGAGTCCCAGTTTTACTTCTGTTATTTGTGTACTTTTTTTAACATTCCTTTTATTAGATCTTTTTATTTGTTTTGTTAAACAAAGTGCAAGAGATTAAAGGAAGCGAACGTCTTATCAGACAAAAAATCTATTCTAGTATTGATTTGAACTGGACGTGTTTCAACAAACCTTGTAACATTTCCGTCCCACCTGTAAACGTAACTTTAGAAAAGAGTAGGAAGTTATGGCGTCACTATTACACCAGTTTTATTCTATCGTCCTCAATATAGAATAAAAGAGAAAAGACTCCGATATGACGGAAATAAAGTCATTCGTTTGTGTTTAATTTTGTGATATGCCTTAATTAAGTATGGTGGAGTATATACTTATATATTAATATATATATATAGATATCATATAGATAGTATATATACTATATATAAAACATCTATACTATAGTGACTCCTCTATATATAATATATATAGCTTTTTAATGTACACAAGCAAAATGTTGTTTAGTCGACCGCGGCGGGGAGCTTCAATGAAAAAACCCTCACCGCAGGAAGAGTTTGAATTGTATAAAAATAGGTAGAGACCCTGGGGGAAACATCAACCAGGAAAGAAAAAAATTTTTGAAAAAGAAAGATCCAAGACTATTCGTAACCAACAAAAACTGACATTTATATTGGTTAAGGACAATCAACGGGCAATACGATAATATATGAGACCAATAACGCATAATAAACACTATTTAATATAGCAATATGACTGACACTAAACATCGGTAGATATAAGTAATAACACATATAATGTATATCATTAATCAACCGAGCTAGAGCCACGATAATAAAGATAATCTACTGAGTCAGCACACACCCTCAACTCACTTATGCTTTCGCATTGAAGCTCTTCAGGGCTAAAACTCCTGACTCAGAAGTCACGAAAAGGGAAGACCAATTAAATACTACTCAACCTACATATACTGTTATTCCTAACTCTGTTGAAATCTGCGTTAATGATCGAATAATTATCCATAATTAAAAAAAAACAAAAGAAAAAAAAATATAGTTAATCATACTCAAATTAAAATTATTTTTTTAAATAAAACAATTAAAACTAGTAGCGTTCCTGTGTTTTTAAAATTGGTCAGTTGTATTTGATAATTTAAAATGATTAATGTGGGTTAGTAAAGTATTTATTGTCTTTGCTCCTTTCTTCTTCAGTCGATTTTAGCCAGCTGAAGAGCTTTATGCGAAACTAATCTTAGGTGTTACCGTCCTGACTTCAAGTAGATTTCTTTTATTATATATATATATAATATATATTATTATATAAATATATATTTAATATATATAAAATCTATATATTTATAATGAACTGAACAAACTCAATAATGTGTTGAAATGGCGAAGGCCGACTATATTTTTAGGGTAGATATGTGCTTTATAAAAGTCATGATCACCTAATTTGTTTAATTAATTAAATTATATAATTTAAAAGAATTTAGGTGTGCATTATCGGTTTCAAATGTAAGGTAACAAATCGAGGTAAAAAGTCGTCTCTGTCAGTGTTACATTTCAGCCTAATCCGCTACTATGCTGCAATTGATGCTTAATGAGCCTTGTGGGCCAGTGGCTTTTTGTTACGTGATTCGAAACCTCACTGTGACAACTGATCCAGGACTACACTGGAACGAGCCGACTACTCTAACAATTACACCTAGCGTAAGCTTCACTCACAAAATGTATATCGCGACTTTCTTAGGGTCGACTTATAGCACGGAGATATAGTGAAAGTCTAGCATAATATATAACAATAGTGTTATTGCCAATAGCGCGGGAAGGCCACGAACAATTTTTTTGGGAGATTATATGTGCTTAATTAAATGTCATTATACTAAAAATTTGTTAATTAATTAATTATAATTAAATTAGGTTCATGAACTTAAATTAAGCACATAATCTTCACAAATAATTAATGTAGTAAAATATATTATATGAATATATATTATCAAATAATAGGCGAAACTCATACATGTAATTACCCATAATAAAATTTATTTCGAACAAAAATATTGGTGGCCCGACATCATAAGTCTAAGTTGAATTAAACCCGCTCCCCAAGTTTTTGCCTCATAAACGAATGGGTCTCAATTCACTATGAACAAGCCATTATCAAAAAACCACAAAGATGGATATATGTAAAATTCAAAACAAAAACAAAAAAATTAAAAAAATTAAATAAAAATATATATATTTTTTATTATGAATTTTAATTGTATTTATTTGTTTATGTTTGTAATTTACATTATATTTCAAGTTCTTTGGGGATTTTTGTGTATATGTACTTGTTCGATATAAAGTGAATGAAGACCCATTTAGAGGCAAAACTTGGGAGAGCCGGGTCTTTAAATCAATTTATAGATTTAATTAGGGCCTCACAATTTTTGTCGAAATAAATTATTATGGGATTACTGTATTGAGTTCGTCAGCTTATTTATTGATTATGATATAACTATATATATATTATTATAATTACAATATTTTGGGAGAGTTATGTGCTTAACTTAAGAGTTATTAACGCCAATTTTAAATTATAATTAAGTTAATTAACAAAGTTTAGTTATGATCTTTCAATTAAGTAACAAATTACTCCTCTCACAAAAAATTTGTCGGCACTCTCTTTACGCCATTTCATAAAAACGACACGCAATGTGTTAGTTCGCTAGTCAGTATCTCAGATGGCATATAGAGAATTATACAAAAAGTGCGATATACCATTTGGGAAGCACCATGTCACTGAAGTGCTAAAATTGTTTCAGGAAGGTGGTCACGGCCATGTCAGATCCATGACCCAGTAGGAGTCTCCCGAATACTGTCGATACAAAGCTAACTGCACCAGTGTTATTGCCTATGCTTTGGGCAAATAGGCTGACACATGCTACATACAGAGATCGGGACTTTTCTCTACCGTTTGTATAATACGGCATCTCACAACTTTAAACCGATACTAGCCCACTCTAATTCTTTATATAATTAATATAATTAATACAAATTAGGTATTGAGCTTTTTATTTCTTAAAGCCATAATCTCACAAATTGAGTCGCCTTCGCCCAATTTCATAACACTTGTTTGTTCACTTCATATAATTATATAGATTTTTATAATATATATATTTATATAATAACATCTACAAATCTATAATTACTACTAAAAGATAATCTACTGAGATCACAACGTAACCTAACTATTCAAGTTTCCGACATAAAGCTCTTCAGGCGCTAATCTTGATTGAAGAAGAAAAGGAGCAAGACCAAATAATTACTACTAACCACATTATCATATAAATTTCAATCAATAATATCATTACAATGTGACCAATAAAAACACAGAACGCTACTAAGTTTATTGTCTTATGTAAGAAAATTTTAAATTTCTATAGTTCAACTGATTTTTAATTTTTTTTCTTTTAAGTTACATAATTATTTTAAATTAAGCTAGATTTGACAAATGCAATAAAATCATATTAATGTGGCTTAGTAGTTATTTAGTCGGTCCTTTGGCTCCTTTCTTCTTCTTCACGTCATGATTTTATAGCCCTGAAGAGCTTTTATGCGACTTAATAGTAATAGGTTATTCGTCTAGGACTCCCAGTAGATTCGCTTTATTACGTGTGCGCCTTTCTAGTGGGTTTATATGATGAATCATATTATGATTTACAATATAATTTTGATGCATGTCCATATGAATTGGTTTTTTCTTCTTTGGGCCAAATCTATACGCAAATACGATTATATTTTTGTTGTACGGAATATCTTGGTCTTTTCCTTCTTTTTCAAAATTTTTTTTCTCCTGGTTGATGTTTGGTCCGTTATTCCTTGTACAATCAAACTCTCTGTGCCGGGCGTTTTTCTCTCCGGCAAGGATCTACCAAACATGCTTGGTAAATTAATTATATATATATATATATATATTATATATATATATATAATATATATACTATATATATATATATATATATATATATACTATATCCACCATACTTAATTAAGATATCAAAATTAACAAAACGAATAACTTTATTTATTCGGTATCGAATTCCTTTTTATATCTCTATTGAGACGATGAATAACTGGTTAATAAGTTTACGCAACTTCCTACTTTTTTCAATTCGTTAAAGTGGGACGAAATTTACAAGGTTTTTGAAAAGTCGTAAAAAACTCAAGAAGATTTTGATGATAAGACGTTCGCTTCATTTAATCTTGCACTTGTTTAACAAACAAAAAAAGATAAAAAGATTTAAAAAAAACAAAAACAGAAGTAAAACTGGACAGAAAAAAGAAAAAAGGACAAAAAAAAGTAAAAATGACAGACCAAAAAAAGTAAAAAGAAAGGGCGAAACGTTTATTAGATAGTGTTGATATATTAAAATTATCCCTCTGTATCACACACACCACACACACACACACACACACACACACACACATATATATATATATATATATATATATATATAATATATTATATATATGTATATATATATATATGAGGAAAAAATGAGTAAAGAAAAGAAATTTAGATGGATAAAATGAATTAATCGATATCACTTTAATCGATATCACTTACACATGTGGTTGTCGGTCCGTTTATCAAAATGTATGATATACGCTATTATTATTATTAAAATAATCAGATGAAGTTGAAATAATGATAATAATAATAATAGGAAAATTTAAAAATTCCGTATTTTTTTGTTTAAATTGATTAACAGAACCCCCCAAAAATAATAATAAGAAGAAGAACTGTTGAAATATATTTACTATCACGTAAAGGTTAATAAGTTACGCAAACTTCTTATATTTTCAATTCGTTAAAGTGGGACCGAATTTACAAAGTTTTTGAAAAGTCGGGAAAAACTCTAGAAGATAAAAAGATTTTTTTTAAACAGAAGGAAAACTGGACAGAAAATAGAAAAAAGGACAAAAGTTAAAAAAAAGGGCGAAAAGGTTTATTAGGTAGTGTATATATATTAAAATTCTCTCTGTATCACACACACTCAAACATGAAGATATATATATATCTTATTATAATGGAGATTGTGTGTTTTTCTGTCTGTAACCGAAACTATATTCCTACTCAAGTCACAATTCTCTTAATTATTGACATCACATTCACCATGATTTATTTTATCTAAACTCAATTATTAATAAAATTGTCTTACATTATTAATACTGTTAACTATGTGTACATACTGACACATGCAATTATATTTATATATACAAACAAAATAGCGGTTTACAGTGTGAACGGAAGGCTAATTTGCATATTAATATAAAAAAATCGAATT
>CM042169.1:74568299-74570799 GCA_023376005.1 Doryteuthis pealeii
ATTTATTTTAATGTTACTTTATTTTCAATCCCCAACACAGACATCTGCTAACTAACATAGCGCGCGTGAGTTCCAGTGTAGACAGAGCATAACATGGCCGACCGCTCTGCCTGACGCCCAACTGCAAACTGGCGACCGAACAGGTCCCACGTGACTTTACGTATTTTGACGGGCTTCTGTAATTTTCCATGGAAGGACCCGGCCATGGTATGAAAAGGGTCATCCCTCAGAATTACAGGGATTAACAATAATCTTATGCAACCGCATAGATTATGTAACACTCGTAAGTGTCGGTGTTCATACCTTTGAAAGAGGTAAACGCCCGAAACTGAACGTAATTGGAATGACTAGAATTCGAACTCACTTACTCTAATATCATAGTCCTGTACTATATCGAATCTGCCACGTTTACGCGCTCCTATTTTTTCCTCATCAAGTATCCTCTGCGCAACTGTAATCAAATTCTATCGTCAGTGAAGTTCTTTGTCCTTTACGCCTCTATTGTATAAAACCCGCTT
Organism: Doryteuthis pealeii; assembly: GCA_023376005.1. NCBI lineage: Eukaryota > Metazoa > Mollusca > Cephalopoda > Myopsida > Loliginidae > Doryteuthis > Doryteuthis pealeii. The sequence continues at coordinate 74,568,818 of CM042169.1, forward strand.
GTTCATCCATTGTTGAATAATTCCGATGATTCTATGGAGACATCTCATCCTCCTTCCTCTTTTTTCTTTTGTATATCATCATCATTTGAATAATTATCATTATCAGCATCTTTATTGTAACCGTATCCATTTAAATCTTTGGTTAATTTAGCAGATTCTTAACAATCGACGTACAATTACAACATTCCCATCTGTTCAATTTGCCATTAAATTCTTCTTCTTTTTTCTCTCTCTCTCTCTCTCTCTCTCTCTCTCTCTCTCTCTCTCTCTCTCTCTCTCTCTCTCTCTTCCTCTAGCCAAAGAATTATTATTCTAATGACACAAGTATTCGTAATTCGAGCTCTAGGTGCTAATTTGGCCATTATTAGGAACACATTTAGAATATAATGCACCTGCAATTCAGATTACGAATCATTCGACAACAAAATCTCAACTTATGAAAATAATGCCTTTTTCTTTTCAAATGTTTGTTAACGAAAATCTTGAACAGACCATAAAAACGTTGAACAGTTATTCAAAATCTATGGCCTTTCAATTCTGTGTAATTAACAAATACTGAAGCAGATGGGCTTTTGCTTTCAATAAAATACCGCAGTTCAGATGACGATCTCAAGCTTTGTGTACGTCAGGTTTCTACAAATACACAGAAACACTCAACGTTCAGTTTGATAGGCGGACATTGGGAAAATATTCAATGGTCGTTCTTGTTGCATAATACAGAGCAAGCTACACATTTGTTGATTATTGCTTCCGGTAAGATTACCAGCTCACCCCTAGCAAAAACGCCTTCCAGGCGGTGTAAACATTATTTTTTGAAATATATTGCCTGAGCAGGTGGGAGTTAAAAATATGGAGACATTGGGAAATATGCTATGGTCTTTCTTGTATAATACAGAGCAAGCTACACATTTGTTGATTATTGCTTCCGGTAAGATTACCAGCTCACCCCTAGCAAAAACGCTTTCCAGGCGGTGTAAACATTATTTTTTGAAATATATTGCCTGAGCAGGTGGGATTTAAAAATATGCAGACATTGGGAAAATATTCTATGGTCTTTCTGGCATAATACAGAGCGAGCTACACATTCGTTGATTATTGCTTCCGTTAAGATTACCAGCCTACCCCCTAGCAAAAACGCCTTCCAGGCGGTGTAAACATTACTTTTTGAAATATATTGCCCGAGTATGTGGGATTTAAAAATATGCGAACATTGGGCCTATTCAGTGGCTGTTCTTGCATAATACAGAGTGAGCTACACATTCGTTGATCATTGCTCCCGTTAATATTAATATCCCTAAAAACACACCCTCCAGGCGGTGTAAAGTGGGATGTGAGTTAAAAATTTAATGTTAGAGACTTGCTGGTCAATGACTACTGAATAGCCAGTTCGGTCCTCGCTGGATGCTCCGTACTTGTGACCTTGTGTCACATCGTACCCGTGGAGAACGGGTTGCATAAATACTTCGGTTAAATCCTAGTTAACGGACATAAATTCCACCATCGTATGTCACCCCGCTGAAAGAAAAGCTAAAATACTGGTGATGAATGGGGTGCTCCACATTCCCCAAACCTCCAAAACTGGAACCTCACCATCAGATAGAGTTTAACGTCATTCCCATAACATGTAGACCCGCAGCCACGGCCTTCTAGCACCCATATGATAAAAAGGGGTTGGGGCTTGCCATAAGAGCAATAGGGTTGGGAAAATCATACAGGTGCTAGGGCTTGACGTGACCAGCCGATTGATCGGAGGGGGCCTCTCCAACCGCCCGTCTAGACCAAGATAGGGCCAAAGTGAAGTATTGCACGTCATGAATTGCTCATCCACCTGGGCTCTATCCTTAAGCATCACGAGTCGCCACCCACGGCCAACAGTCTTACCCCTCTGCAGAGGTGCAGTCGGTGCATTATAATGCCCCACCGACAGGGCGGATTAAAATATTACCATCTCCTAACTTGTATGATCTCCCTACATACATATA
>CM042169.1:74575799-74578299 GCA_023376005.1 Doryteuthis pealeii
CCCCAGCTATGTCGTCTCAGATTTTCTTTTATTCATGTTTGTTTAATGTCTTGTTTTTAGTTTAAATAAACAAGAATTACGACAAAAATCTATCTATATTATTTTGTTTATCTATCTCTCTCAGTCTGTTCCAAACTATATATCCATCTTCATATCTAAACAAGAATTACGACAAATTACGATAAATAAACAAGAATTACGACAAATTTCTATAAATGAACAAGAATTACGACAAATTTCTATAAATGAACAAGAATTACGACAAATTACGATAAATAAATAAGAATTATGCCAAAAAAGAGAAGCCCCCCGCTCTAAAATACATTTAATGCCCTAAGTTGGTTGTTTTCTTTCAAGTAACACCGACATAGCTGGGGACGTTATTTTAATAGTCACCGGGTAGCGGTTTCTGAAGCAGGCGACCGGGATGCACTTCGTCATGAATTACCGGATTTTCAGCAGGCACCGCTTAGCGTTTTTTTAGGGCAGGATGACAGGGCGCATTTATGCAATATTCACTCAAAAGTCTCCCAAATATATACACTGCCTACTTTTGTGACAACCCTCACTTCTTCCTCATCTGCCCTTTGATTTCCAGTTCAACCAAATTCTTTTCCAGTGCTCCACAGCTTCCTCGGTTCTCTGGCAAGGTCCATGTATTTGTCTATTTTTTCGCTTTCTTTTATTTTCATTCGGTGATCGGCTGGGACGGCAAAATCCACGAGATGGCAGGTTCTCTCTTTCTTGTCAATTAATACTAGGTCCGGTCTCCTGGCAGGGATTAGGTGATCCGTCTGTACATCGAAATCCCAGCGAATTTTGTGCATCTCGTTCTCTAGGACAGGTTTAGGTTTGTGCATATACCATTTGGTTGTATGGTGAAAATTGAATTTCTTGCACAGTTCCCAGTGGATCACCTTTCCCACAGAGTCGTGTCTAGTCTTGTACTCTCTTTGTGCTAGTTTGCTGCATTTGCTTATTATATGATTGGCTGTTTCGTCTTTATTTCGACACATTCTGCACTTGCTATTCTGCTGCGTCTTATCTATTTTTGTCTTCATATAGTTTGTTCTAATGGCATTGTATTGTGCTGCGATTATAAGGGATTCGGTTTCTCTTTTGAGGTTTCCTTGTACCTCAATGTGTCACGCCCTGTTGTCACCTCAGATAAATAATGGCCTGGAACCAATACAAATAGTCTTTGACAAGAGACGGACATGTGTTGGCCTAAATTACTGCTAAATTGTAATTATTATGGATTCAGTGCGAATATTCCCTGTAGTGGCAGCAAAGGGAGTAAAATTATGCAGAGAATGGCGTATTGGATGGAGAAGGTTGGAAGGTAGATGTATTATGCATGTTTCTTTACTTATCTTTCTCATCTGCCCCCCCCTTTAAAAGGGGTCATTAAAAACGTAAAATATGAAGGCCAATACTGAAGGTCAGTATGAAGTTTACTTTCCCCGATCCATTATCTCCTCCTGCAGATCGGCATTCTTCGACCAACCTTTCTAAACCCTTACACCCCTACATCTTTATCCTGGTTCATCATCCCTACCCTGTCTATCACTCTGCTGAACTACACAATCTTTTCGGTAATTATTGCAAGTGGACATGTGCCCGTATCGATCGCAGAAAATTTTTCCCTGAAACGCCATCCAGTTGACATGGTAACAACATTCAGGTTCGGTGTTTTTAAATGTAAATGTAACTCTCTGTAAAATGTCAGCTGTCATCAGGCGAGCCTCACAAAATTCTGTGTCATTTTGGCCTTTCGACTATCCACCTGACACGTTTGTTCCATCTCAATCCACTCCTATTTTCGTGTCACCCATCCTATCCCTTTCTCTATCTACGAGTCTGTCTGTCTGTCCATCTCTCTCTGTTTGTCTCTAGCACTGTCCCTCTATCTATTTGTCTATCTCTCTCTCACGTCTCTCTCTCTCTCTCTCTCTCTCTCTCTCTCTCCCATTCACACTCTCTCTCTCTATTTGTCTATCTCTCTAACGTCTGTATCCCTTCTCTCTCTCCCTCTCCCTCTTTATTTGTCTATCTCTTTAACGTCTGTACCCTCCTCTCTCTCTCTCTCTATATATATATATATATATATATATATATATATATATAAAGATAAACCTAATGAGTCAGATATACCTACTTAGAGTTTCGCTTAGTGCTCTTTTTTTCACCCAGGGGATGTTGGTAGTATATTTTTACAATGAAACTATTTGCCGGGGTTTTCTTGACACAAGGGTTTACCAACAGGTTTAGTATATTATATATATATATATATATATATATATATATATATATATATATATATAATTTTCATTTAACTAAAAATGCCATAGCAAGACGACAACTACTTCTGAAGAAGAGATTTCATCTCGAAACATTAATATTAAGAATAAATCACAGTTAACAAATAACACCCTTGTTACCTTATTTCTTTCTTTACACCTGCATTGTGATAGCCTTCAAAATCAACCTCCAAACCAAT
>CM042169.1:74588299-74618299 GCA_023376005.1 Doryteuthis pealeii
GCTGTTTGGCTGTTACCAATAATAAGCCATTATCGACTTTACTTACTACTGATACGATGAGCACCACGGCTTTCCTCAGGTGTTTCTTATCGAACTCGGGAACCTTCTAATCCAGTGGTTCCCAACCTTTATATATTGGAGGTGCGAGCACCCCTGGTCGGAAACCCCTGTTCTATTCGAATTCAGGCACCTTCTCGTCGAACCCAGGAGCCTTCACGGAACATCGAACCGAATTCTTTATTCAAACCACTGACATAGAAATCTGTTAAAGAGAAAAAATAAGTTTAGAAAACTGTGTTTAAAAACACGAGTTTTAAAAAAAATTAAAAATTAAATTAATTAAATTGATTATTTTTTTTTTTAAATTGAGTACCTATAAACAATGCATAGAAATAAATGTCTTCGGCATAAAATAACCCAACAAAGGTTGACATGCTAAAATCCAACCAACTAAGCTGTTACGACCTGTTTAAGGGTCAATAAATAATTACTCAACACGGAGATAAAATGTAGAGAACATTCAGCATATCTCAATGTACAAATGAGGAGGGTTTCCTTGTTACAGCGTACACGAAGACATGTATCTGCTACTTCTCACTTGAGTAGCTTTGCTCTGCTAAATATGCCCTTTGGGTAAGTCCATTATTCTTGTCATACGTGAGCCACCTACACCACTAACTTATCAGGTACTACAACTTTGGTCAAAGTGAACCTGTGTAACGTAGGGGTTTGTTTCTTTCACGGTATCAAATCGTATCCTCGTACGGTCGTTTGTTTACAAACACACCCAGATCTAGCAGTCAGTCTTCGAGCCCCAAAATTCTTCCACACACTTCTTTTGGTCAAGGGAAAGATATCACTTACGCAGGCGGCGTGCTTTTCGTTACGGCCAATTTGACTTGTTGACAAGTATATATCTCCAGTCAAGGATCTGTTTCCGTTTGTTTGTTTAATGGCTTTCATTATGAATTCCATTACGATTTCTTTGGCGTATAGTAAATAAAGATGTGGACATTATTTCTTGCTTTTCATGAATTTATTTTCTTAATGAAAGTTATTAAGAGAGAGAGATAGTCGGCCTCCTTAAATATGTTTTTAATGATGCTCTTAACTTCGTTCCAATTATCAGGCTTCACACTTAATATATGTTTTCAACTTCGTCCAGTGTAAAATATTAGATCTCAAGTTTCACACATCAGCGACACCAGGACCCCCGTCTACTGTCAAGCCAACTCCACGGCCACAGACTCAACTGGTCTTCCTCCCTCGGTCTCCAGGGCTCTACTACTCACAAAATCTATGATTCCCTCATTATATAGAAATCGAAGTCGATTTTTCTAGAATCTTCTGGAACCTTTCGAACGTTCTAATCGTTCTACCAAATTACACGTGTCACTTAAGAGGTCGACGGGTCAACCATCCTTTCTTCTGACAAACCGATTAAACTAAATTTTACTAGCATAATCCCAGACTTAATGGCTCCGAATAGACTCAAAGGTGCTAATTAGTTTTACATTGCTTACCCACTCCCGTATTAAGGTTTCTCCGTGTCTGGCACAAAGCCACAAATATGGTGTTCCTAGGTCTATTATGCTACACCTGTGTGTAATGACAATGAAGAGTTACCCTAAACTCATCAGAAGTCATGACTGGAACCTCACTATCATATGTAATCGAGTATATTTGCAGCGCGTACGCTTCTGAAACTTAATCTTCGCTTTGATTTAGATATTGACTAGAAGCGGCTACCCGGCGTCGCCTGGGTAGAGGGGGTAAAATTGTAGTCTCACTGATCCATTATATATATTTACCAACCCCTCCGCACGAGCAGGATGCGACACAAAGTCAATTACTTAAGCGGAGTTTATCAGGTTTGAATTTAGAGTTTTCCTTCTCCTAGACCGGTTTCCTAACCATAGTTAAAGAGCCCAGTCTGCCCTACTATTTACCCATAGCTGAAGGGAGAGTAGGATTCATACCTTTCGCAAGGGTATTAGCGCTAAGTGAAATGCAATTACCACGTCCAGGGTTTGAACATGTGGCGACGAGTCCATTTCCCAAGACTTTAACCATTTGACCACGCCCTTCCTTCATTGCAGATCCATTATAGTTGAATTGCCTGTTGGATTCTCGTAGGAAGCCCCATAAAAAAAGAACTTTCGTTGATCCAGCCATTCTGAAAAAAGAAAATTAATGTCTCCTATTTAAAATATTAAATGCCAAAAAATATTCCATTCTGTTATCATTTAAATTTTATTTCTTAATTATCTTCACAAATATAAATCAAATCTTTATTATTTTGGCTCGAAATAGTGGTAGAATACTGGAGCATTTGAATTATATGATGTTCAAATCAACATTCAATGAGTATCTATACATTAATACGCTTGTTCCTCAATCTTCCGACCGTTATCATACTGGATGGAACTTTTAACTTAAACTCACTTCTAGTTATAAGATGTTCAAATCAACATTCAATGATTATTTATACATTAATACGCTTGTTCCCTAATCTTCCGACCGTTATCATACTGGATGGAACTTTTAACTTAAACTCACCTCTGATTACAAGATGTTCAAATCAACATTCAATGATTATTTATACATTAATACGCTTGTTCCTCAATCTTCTGACCGTTATCATATTGTATGGAACTTTTAACTTAAACTCATCTTTAATTATAAGATGTTCAAATCAACATTCAATGATTATTTATACATTGATACGCTTGTTCCTAAATCTTCCGACCGTTATCATATAGTATGGAACTTTTAACTTAAACTCATCTTTAATTATAAGATGTTCAAATCAACATTCAATGATTATCTATACAGTAATACACTTGTTCCTAAATCTTCCGACCGTTATCATCCTGGGTGGAACTTTTATCTTAAACTCACCTCTAGCTATAAGATGTTCAAATCAACATTCAATGATTATTTATACATTAATACGCTTGTTCCTAAATCTTCCGACCGTTATAATATTGGATGGAACTTTTATCTTAAACTCACCTCTATTTATAAGATGTTCAAATCAACATTCAATGATTATCTATATATTAATACGCTTGTTCCTAAATCTTCCGACCGTTATCATCCTGGATGGAATTTTTAACTTAAACTCACCTCTAATTAAAAGATGTTCAAATCAACATTCAATGATTATCTATATATTAATACGCTTGTTCCTAAATCTTCCGACCGTTATCATCCTGGATGGAATTTTTAACTTAAACTCACCTCTAATTATAAGATGTTCAAATCAACATTCAATGATTATCTATATATTAATACGCTTGTTCCTAAATCTTCCGACCGTTATCATCCTGGATGGAATTTTTAACTTAAACTCACCTCTAATTATAAGATGTTCAAATCAACATTCAATGATTATTTATACATTAATACGCTTGTTCCTAAATCTTCCGACCGTTATCATCATGGAAGGAATTTTTAACTTAAACTCACTTCTAGTTATAAGATGTTCAAATCAACATTCAATGATTATTTATACATTAATACGCTTGTTCCTAATCTTCCGACCGTTATCATCCTGGATGGAACTTTTAACTTAAACTCAACTCTAATTATAAGATGTTCAAATAAACATTCAATGTTTATCTATATAATAATACGCTTGTTCCTAAATCTTACGACCGTTATCATCCTGGATGGAACTTTTAACTTAAACTCACCTCTAATTATAAGATGTCAAATCAACATTCAATGATTATCTATATATTAATACGCTTGTTCCTAAATCTTCCGACCGTTATCATCTTGAATGGAACTTTTAACTTAAACTGACCTCTAATTATAAGATGTTCAAATCAACATTCAATGATTATCTATACATTAATACGCTTGTTCCTAAATCTTCCGACCGTTATCATCCTGGATGGAACTTTTATCTTAAACTCACCTCTAATTGTAAGATGTTCAAATCAACATTCAATGATTATCTATACATTAATACGCTTGTTCCTCAATCTTCCGACCGTTATCATCCTGGATGGAACTTTTAACTTAAACTCACCTCTAATTATAAGATGTTCAAATCAACATTCAATGATTATCTATACATTAATACGCTTGTTCCTAAATCTTCCGACCGTTATCATCCTGGATGGAACTTTTAACTCACCTCTATTTATAAGATGTTCAAATCAACATTCAATGAGTATAAATAATATTATGAATATTTGTAGAGTTTATGCTTCTGAAATTTGATCTCCGCTTTGATTTCGCTATCGATTGCATTTACTGGAGTAATATAATTATTAATATGTCAACATATTCGAATATATAGTATAATATAATAATACAATCCAACAGATGGTAATTCGGTTTACTCAAGGCGAAGTGTCGCCTATCCGGAAATTACTAGATACTTTCAATCTGACTCGAACGTCTCAGTGACCTCAAACGAAACGTAGTTTTAAAGTTCAATAAATAATAAATAGATGCTCGTATATTTGAATTTTGAAGACCTACATTTTATGCAAAAAATAAGAAACACCAGATCGTACATGAATTATTGGAGGCGCACGGAAAAGCAATTCTTTAATTTCTAGGCATGAAATAACTCTGCATGGTTTGAAATGCCGTTAGAATTAGGCAATTATTCGAGCTGCATTAAATAAATCGACACTATCTGACATGCAATAAAATAAAATATGGTTTCAAGTATTCTTACCTAATACTAATAATTTATATTATATGGTTTCAAGTATTCCTATCTAATACTAATAATTTATACACAATTATATGGTTTCAAGTATTCCTATCTAATACTAATAATTTATACACAATTATATGGTTTCAAGTATTCCTATCTAATACTAATAATTTATACACAATTATATGGTTTCAAGTATTCTTATCTAATACTAATAATTTATATTATATGGTTTAAAGTATTCCTATTTAATACTAATAATTTATATACAATTATATGGTTTCAAGTATTCCTATCTAATACTAATAATTTATACACAATTATATGGTTTCAAGTATTCCTATCTAATACTAATAATTTATATACAATTATATGGTTTCAAGTATTCCTATCTAATACTAACAATTTATACACAGTTATATGGTTTCAAGTATTCCTATCTAATACTAACAATTTATACACAGTTATATAGTTCAAAGTAACTATTCTTTATTTAATAATAATAATTTGATAATTTCCTTGAAGCATTGTTAAGTATATTATGATTTATTTATATTAAGAAGGCAATTACAATGCATATAAAAAAAATAAAATAATGTCCAGTGTCTTATCAATTTCGAGGAAACTTCATCTTCATCTTCTTTTTGTTTTTGAAATGGAAGCAGTCTTGTGTGTTTTTTGTTTTGGACGTTATAAATAAAATATTAACATAGGAAATAGAATTCTAAATGCAAAATTCACTTCTCATTCTCCACATCAAGGTTTAATTTAATCCTCGCGTGTTGTGTAATGGTTATCGTCGTAGTAAATGGACACAGCGACCCGAGTTCAAATCCTGCACGGGACTGTTTGCATTTCAAATAGGGCTAATACCCTTGCAAAAAGACAGAATTCAACTATTGTCTATCCAGCTATAAATAGTAAAGCTGACTGGGGACTTTATGCAAAGAGTCTTGGAGAAGGAAATCTGAGTTCAAACCCAGTAAATTCTACTTATTGAGTTACCGAATTACTTCCACGGCTGGAGCAAATTTTCTTGTTATTTTTTTTTTACCTCTATGATAGGATATTTCAAAGTTTACTCTCTATCTACCTAAGGACACATTCTATTCAAATAAAGTCCTATCATTATTGTAAGGCCTTCTGCTCAATTACAATAAACTAATCATAATTTCTTTTGTAATTTGATCGCAGTGGTATGAGAGACGCTGTATACAGTACATGGTAACGACACAATTGGTGTGTGGCTTTCTGTGGAATTATATATATATATATATATATATATATATATATATATATATATACCAATCCCTCCGCACGAGCAGGATGTGACACAAGGTCAGTTTCTTAAGCGGAGTTTAACAGGTTTGAATTCAGAGTTTTCCTTCTACTAGACCGGTTGTCTAACCAAGGTTAAAGAGCCCAGTCTGCCCTACTATTTACCAATAGCTGGAGAGAGAGTAAGATTCATACCTTTCCCAAGGGTATTAGCGCTAAGTGAAATGCAATTACCACATCCAGGATTTGAATTCGGGGCGACTTAAACCACTTCACCACGCGCTTCCTTTCTGTGGAATTATAGAGTGTAGAACGGGGCCGCGTACATACACAGATATAAGCCTGTAGTTAGGGGGCACCCCACCCAAGTCCAAATGGACGGAGACACAGCTTGTCTGGTGTGTAACTGTAGATCTCAGATGAAAAAGAGAGTTAGTTTCCCGGGTCTGTGTTTTACTGGCTAGGTTGCAACGTCCCCTTTGCCAATTACGACCGCAACCAAATAAGAGAAAATAATCGCTACACTGTAAAGATACTAATTAGTATAGATAAGGCATATAGATTATGTCTCAAGAAGGAAAAAAATAGAGGGGACAAATAAATAATTAACTCAACAGGTCTTTGTTGAGAGGGCGGGTGGCAAAAAAGAAGAGAGTCCTACGCCTTCTCGCAGTCGTCGTCGTAATCTTTAGCAGCTAATGTCGCGACACTCGTTCCTGCCGTCACCCCACTTCTGGGTGTTGCCTTTAACTTATACTCCGTTTCCCGCTATCATCCGGGCGTCTGTGCCCCACACACGGGACTATCAACCCAATCCCTGCCGCTGGAATGCTCGCAGCTATCATCCGGTCACCTGGCACTTATATACGTGAGTGTGGCATCGCGACTCCGGTGCCCGCGCCAATGTGTCCCCCTTTTGCATTCTGAAGGACGTGGGTTCGACTCTAGGTCAGTCCTACACGCCAGGCAAAACCTAGCCCGCTTCCTTCGAGAATACGGCAAGCCTTCACGCCCGCCACTGTCCTCGTGTTCCCTGTCACACCGTGCTGCATGAGGTAGGTCTGTTCTCTCACTACAGAATATATGAGAACTATAATGTTTGTTTGCGGTTTCGTTGGATGTTATGGCATTGTTGGGTTATTTTATGCCGAAAACATTTTGTTTATTCCTTCTTAATGGGTATTGAATTTTTTCTTAAACTCAAATAAAAAAACAACATTTTTTAACTCAGTTTCTTTTTAACCTATTGATGGTACCCTAACAGGTACTACCATCAACACTTAAATCTAAATGTTTGAAACTAAATGAGAAGGTGAACATTCTCTTCAAGAACACCATTTTGTTTTCGATTTTTATCGTTCCATGTTTTTCCTCATTTGATTATATTTATTTGATGACGTTCGGGGGGGGGGGGCGTGGTCGTTTTCCCCCATAGGATTCCTAGTGATTAGGATCTTCGCCCGAGCAGAATTTCTCTACTCATGATTTTATCGTTTACTTGCTAAAAGTCAAACAAACAACAACAACAACAAACAGGATTTTAAAATACAAAAAGAAAAGAAAAATGAAATTAATGTGTTTTCTGCTTCAAGTTTCCAATTAAAACACACGCGAACTAAAATTATGTTTCCCCCCAGAGAAAGAAAAATATTCAAGGTTTATAAGGGAGAGGTCCTAGCTAAAAGTTGAGGTACCTTAGTATTTAGAACAAACATAATGTTATGCACTGGATCATACAGTATTTAGTATACTAGTACATTCAACTCCATGTGAGCCAGACATATTAACTCGCAACAGGTAGACGGTTCGCGTAATCGTTCCGTAGTCTTTGCGGAGTTTTTTAAATTTTGATTTTATTTTATTTTCAAAACAGAATATGCATTTTCAAAATTTATTAAAAAAAAAAAATGTTTAAACTCCGGCTCCGAAATTGAACGTTTCGTTTGTACCACTTTTGTCTTATAACGGTTCTCTCACACCGTCTCTCTATCATACACACCTCGCTCTTGATGAAGACCACTTCAATAAAGGGTCGAAACAGATTTCTGTCAGCGTATTTTAACATCATATGTTTGTTTTTTTCTAAGACATTTATTTCATACTGTCGGATTCATTTCCATTCACTTTTTTTTTTCATATATATATATATACATATTATATATATATATATATATATATATATATATATTATGTTTGTGTGTGTGTGTGTGTGTGCATTAACAAAACAATCCAGATGATTTTAACCAGTAAATGGTTTCCAAAAAGCAAATGGACTGGTCACGTTTGAATGTACATTTTTCTGAAAATATTTTTTTGTGAGTCTTTCGCACTTTTTCTGATATTTTTTCATGACGATGACCTAAGGTCGAAACAAGTTGAGAAATATAAAAGAAATAAATATTCCTGTGTATCTTATGATTTTTTTTTCATACTATTTAGTATATATTAATTATATTATATATATATATATATATATATATATATATATATATATATATATATATATATATATGCCATCTGCTGAGCCTCCACAGGCAATGGGGATTTATTTATGTTTTACTCCATTAGCCTTCGACCGTTCCGTGTCTGTAACCGCAAGGCAGCGGAGTAGGTTATTTTTTTTGTTTTTTGTTTTGTTTGTTTGTTCTTGTTTGTTTGTTTTTCTCATATCTTATTTGTTTCCGCAACATTAATCGTATTCAGATATATAAGATCCACGGGAACATTATTATTATTATTATTATTATTATTATTATTATTATTATTATTATTATTATTATTAACATTAAAATTCTAATATTATTAAAAAGTGTTTACAAGACAAATGATAAAGTAATCGTCTATGAAGTATATTCGACAGATATAAACGGTCGAATGTGAGACGCCTCACCAACAAAGGAACTAAAGAAAGTTATAAAAGAAACGCCAATAATAAATCATATATATATATATATATATATGTGTGTGTGTGTGTGTGTGTGTGTGTGTATGTGTGTGTGTGTGTGTGTGTGTGTGTGTAATATAAGTATTCGCGTATGCTTCTAAACTATTTACCTAAGAATTAATGAAAAAAATGCAAAAAAATATTTTTTTAAAGTTTTTTCACAATGGAAAAAAGAAATTTTTTATGAAAAACCTTCAATGGAAATTTTTGAGGCCTTGAATTAACATATATGAAGATATTTGGGCGAAGATGATAGGAAATGTAAAAGTTAAAAATCAAAACCGAATAGAATTAAATAGATATCTTACCTTTGTAAAGTTCTGTTGAGAAATGAATTGACTTGCTTATTATAGCCAATTTTGTCTGTTTTATTTCCGGTTTACATGTAACTTAAGTTATATTTGAATTTAAGATAGAAACGGTGAACTGGAGATTTTAAACAATTATTTTTAGTTGTAACATATATTGCAACTCAAAAGATTTGTTTAAAATCTTCCAGTTGACCGTTATTATATATACTAGCAAATATATGCACCCTCCGGGTGCAAGTATTTAAGCTTTAATATAATAAAATATCATATTAAATTAGAAAGGCTAATGAAACTGAATAAGAATACAGATAAAAATATTTGGAACAGAGCGAGTATAATCGGAAAATAGCACAACTTTGAAACTAACTCTTCCATCATTTTCCATTACTCCTGTCTTTCAGTGGTAAATTTTCCTAATTTAACTATTTAGTTAAAATAGGAAGTAAAGAATAATATTACAGTTATTTCTTCTTGTTAATCGATTTCTTTTAAGATTTATCTCCAAGATTTTTGCTCATATTCAATAAAATAAAACCAAACAATTAGAAATCAATAATACTAAACATATATTTATTAAAATCAAATTTTTAAGATCAATATGCAAATTAGCCTTCCCATTCACACTGTGAACCGCTATTTTGTTGTGTATATAAATAAAATTGCATGTTCTTAGTATGTAGATATGGTCAACAGTCTTAATGATGTAAAACAATTTTACTAATAATTGAGGTTTAAATAAAAATAAAATCATGGAGAACATGGTGTAAATAACAAAGGGAATTGTGACTTGTATAGTAATATAGTTTCGGTTACATAGAGACAAGCCCACAATCTCCATTATAATAAGATAAGATATATATATATATATATATATATATATATCATTTTTTTTCAAGGTTGTTTTGTTTTGAGCATAACGTCTAATATGCAGCTCTGAAATCCATGGTAACAAACGTCTTTCAATTGTATAGTAAACCATATATATATATATATATATATATATATATATATATATATTATATATATATATGGTTTACTATACAATTGAAAGACGTTTGTTACCATGGATTTCAGAGCTGCATATTAGACGTTATGCTCAAAACAAAACAACCTTGAAAAAAATGATGGGGAATTTATATATCGGGATATATTGTATTTTGCTGTGTTTATCCGCGCAAATCCCAAATATTTGTCATAGCTGCTGTATGCGTCCTCGTGATTGACCCTTTTCTGTTGGTCACACAACTGGTCTCCAGGTTCACGGATGTCATTAGAGCTTCTTAATCGTAACTCACTTAAATTATCACTTGGACCACAAGAAATTTAGGCACCCCTTTTGCTTTGCTGATTTATAAGTACATTTTTTTCATTAACACCGTCAAGATCCGGCTGTTTGTTAGAGGTTAGAGTTAGGGGTCAGGGGTTAGGGTTAGGGGTTAGTTTTATAATTTTAAAAAATCCCTAAAAATCTTATGTTAACGAACAACCGGATGTTGACGGTGTAAATGAAAAAATGTACTTATGTATCAGCAATGCAAAAGGGGTGCCTAAAGGTCATATAATCCTATCAGTTTGATAGCGAGGAACTGCACAGGTCAGAAGTGGTGGTGGTAATAATATTAACTAGCATGACTTGTGCATATACCACAGTATGATAATTTAATTATTACAACGTTTGATATATTTATTTAAGAGCTATTGCTAAAGTGTTCAATATGTAAAAATTGTGATAATCATGATTTGACTTTCTTTCACTTTTATTTTCCTTTCCTTCTTTTCATCTTTTAATCAGGTTCGATTAAAACAGATTAGGGCCATTGCTTCCGCCCACTCACCCTCTCTCTCTCTCTCTCTCTCTCTCTCTCTCTCTCTCTCTCTCTCTCTCTCTCTCTCTCCTTTCTTTATTTGTTTATTTCTCATTATATTTTCTGGGTAGCATGTCCTTTCTTTCCTTTTCTGTATAATACAATCGAAATTGTCCATTATGTATCAGAGGTAAAACTATCATATTATTTTCAAACGTATTAAAAGCAATCCTATATATATTATTAATTAATCAATTTAAATAAGATTAAAATAATTGTAATAGTTTTAAATACGTTCTTATATAATTTCGAGGGTGTTTCTAATTGTTGTAACCTAACAAAAGTTTCTAAATGAGAAATAACCAAATGGAAATTGGAAATGAAATGGAATCTTTATAACATTAAAAAAATACAATACTCGCCATTGGCGTGAAGAAGGTAAACCACTACTAGTCAGTATGATACTCCCGTATTTATGAGGATTGTGACACACCAATTAATGTTCATTGGCAGAGCATTTAAAACTAATCTCATCTAATAGACTGCAGAGGTGCAGTCGGTGCCTTCTAACGCCCCAGCCGACAGGGCGGTAAGTGTTTGTGTATTTAAGCATATATTGTTGAAAACAGTCTACTATAAGCTCCGGTTAACCTTGATTATAACAATACCAGTAATAAAATAAGGATGCATGGAGTTTAGGGTAGGTAAAGTTTCTTACCGTAAACTGGGTTAGTGAGCATAATAGAGAAGATTAGCCTAGGCCTACGGGAGGTCTCAAACTTCACCTACGATGTATAAGATGCAGGGCAATTTTTTAAGCCAAAAGTTTGGGAAAAAGTGCGTCCCATATGCCAAATAGGAAGCGCGTGGTGTAATGGTTAAAGTCATGGGAAATGGACTCGTCGCCCGAGTTTAAATCCTGGACGTGCTAATTGCATTTCACTTAGCGCTAATACCCTTGGGAAAGGTATGAATCCTACTCTCCCTCCAGCTATGGATAAATAGTAGGGCAGACTGGGCTCTTTAACCTTGGTTAGGCAACCGGTCTAGAAGAAGGAAAACTGTGAATTCAAACCTGTTGAACTCCGCTTAAGAAATTGACCTTATGTCACATCCTGCTCGGGGGTTGGTAAATATGCCAAAAATTTGTGTTCAGGAGTGCATACTTTGGCTAGTTTTCTTAGCAACACAAATAATCCTAATCTTCTGTCATGAGCTCTGTCATTCACTTTTTTTTCAACTGAGAGGGGAGGGGGTATCCAGCACATTTTATTTTAGTTCTTAAAGCTCTCATGCAAATTCCGGCATACGAGAATCACGCGGTTTTGCATTGTGCAGAACACAGGCGATTTTAAGTCGTTTTCGTCGGTGGGGGGGGGGGGAGAGACTGTGTCCACTACAATTTTTTTGTTGGTAAACATCCAGCAGTAGTAAAAACTTAATTAATAAACTTAATAAAAAAAACATATCTAAAGCAGAAATATATATAAATCCATGTACAGGGTGGTCCAAAAGTCTTGTCACTCTATACATATTTTTTAGAGGTAAGATAATTTCAGAATGTAACACCACATTCTAGAAAATAATTTAATTTTTATGAGGATTGGGACCCGTTAATGTTCATAAACAGACCATTTAAAACTAATCTAATATTTTATTACATTAAGCCTTAATATTTTATTACATTAAACCTTAACTACTTGTGTCCAGGGGTACATACGTTTGCTAGTTTTCTTCACAACTAAATTCCTTGGCAACCATTTGCTAAGAAACTGAAAAAATGTATTTAAAAACCACTGCTGGTGGTATAATACGACTCAGTCAGCATAATACTCCCATATTTATGAGGATTGGAACATACCTATTAATGTTCATAGACAGGGCATATATTGTGTTGGCATCCGTCCGTCAACTAAAGACGATGGTGTAGTGTCCACATTTTGTTTAAATTTGCAACTGCGTGAGTGGCTGAACAGACCAATTTTTGAATGGCAGTCTCTGGTGCAGTGACTGCAAACAAACAGTGATGCTTGCTGGAGTTGCTGTTGTCTCTCGTTCCTTTTGGCTCTCTTTTCTGCGGCGGCTACACTCCCCTCTCTTTCACTCCTTCTCGTTCCTTGTTTGACGAGGAGGCTGCCAAGTCGCACGTTCTTTTGCAAAAGCCTCCCATGTGTTGGTGTTAATGTGGCATATAAAACTAATCTAATCTAATATTTTATTAATTTAAAACTTAAAAATTAGTGTCCAGGGGGGCGCATACTTTTGCTTGATTTCTTACCAACACAAATTCCTAAGCGGCCTTTTGCTAAGAAACTGAAAAAAAAAAGAAGTATCTAAAATGGCTACAAAAAAATGTGAATAAAAACCAGTGCCACTGACTGAAAGGTGTTAATCTCCTAACATCTTAATTGACACGAACTTGATTTATTTTTTTGTTATTTGCGCTGGTTTTGAAAATCTCTGCCTATTGCTGATTGGTCCAATCCTGCATTGGTTTTATACATATCCACAGGCAGAGACTTCTCGAAATCTCTGATTCGCCAAAGCTGCTACAAAGATGGCGGCCCGAAAAGACAACACTCGCAGACGTTCTTTTCCACAAAAACTGTTTAAGTAAACTGTGATTCCCCTTCTATTTTCACTGTCATTATCACATTTAGTAATTCCCATATCTTCTCTTCTCCATCACCCATCACTCTCTCTCTCTCTCTCTCTCTCTCTCTCTCTGTCTCTCTCTCTCTCTCTCTCTCTTGTTTCTTGCATCGCTATGGCGATTCCACTGATGAGAATGAAGATTAGAAGCGGGAAATTCTCGTTTGCTGTGAAATGACTCCACCAGATAACACTCTAATCAAAATGGCTGAAAGTAGAAACGATTGGTCGCTGCTCTTACACCCCACACCCCACACTCCTCTGTTCCAGTCAATTCTTAGATTTCTTCTTTCCGGTCTTCTTTGATGACTTCTTCTTCTTTCGCCTTCTCTTTTCTTTTCTTCTTCTTCTTCTTCTTCTTCTTCTTCTTCTTCTTCTTCTTCTTCTCTTCTTCTTCTTCTTCTTATTATTATTATTATTATTATTATATTATTAATTATTATTATTATTATTCTCTTCGTATCTTTAATCTTCTTTCTTCTTCTTCTTCTTCTTCTTCTTCTTTTATTTATTATTATTTATTATTATTATTATTATTATTTCTTTATTATCTTTATTTTCTTCTTTTTCTTCTCTTCTCTTCTTCTTCTTCTTCTCTTTTTATCCTTTATTCTTCTTCTTCTTCTTTTCTTTCTTATATTATTAATTATATTTAATTCCTTTCTTTTATTTTCTTCTTTTCTTCTTCTTCTCCTTCTTCTTCTCTCTTTGTTCCCTTCTTCTTCTTCTTCTTCTTCTTCTTCTTCTCTTATTATTATTATTATTATTATTCTCTTTGTTATCTTTTATTTTCTACTTTTTCTTCTTCTTCTCCTTTTTTCTTCTTCTCTTTGTTATCCTTTATCTTCTTCTTCTTCTTCTTCTTCTTGATTATTATTATTATTATTATTATTATTATTTATTATTTTATTATTATTATTATTCCCTTTGTTATATTTTCTTCTTTCTTTTTCTTTTTCTTCTTCTTTTTCTTTTTCGTCTTCCTCTCTTCTCCTTCTTCTTTTTTTATTCTGTCTATTCTTCGTCTCATCTTTCTCTTATTCTTCTTTGCTATCTTCTTCTTCTTCTTCTTCTTCTTCTTCTTCTTATTATTATTATTATTATTATTATTATTATTATTATATTATCTTAGTTATCTTCTAATTCTTATTTCCTCTCTTCTTCTTCTTCTTCTTCTTCTTCTTTCTTATTTATTATTATTATTATTATCATCTTTTATTTTCTTCTTTTCTTCTTCATCTTCTCCTTCTTCTTCTCTCTTTGTCATCCTTTATCTTCTTCTTGTTCTTTTTCTTATTATTATTGTTATTATAATTCTCTTTGTTATATTTAATCTTTTTCTTTTTTTTCTTTTTCTTTTTCTTCTTCTTCATCATCTTCTTCTTCTTCGACTTCTTCTTCTTTTTTTTCTCCTTTTCTTCTTCTTTATTCCTGTCTGTTCTTCGTCTTCATCTTTCTTTTGTTCTTCTTTGCTATCTTCTTCTTCTTCATGTTCTTCGTTTTCTTGTTGCAAAAAGAAGAAAATGAAAGAGAAAAGAGGAATACTGAAAATGTTCTTGCTTCCAGATTTTTGTGACATCGTTAACGTGTTAATGCACTCATATAACACTCTCACAATATATATATATATATATATATATATATATATACTATAAACATATATATGCATCATATATAATAAATACGACTATATATTATATAGTATATATCATAAGTTCTATAGTCCGTACCGGCCCTCACACCAACTCAGCGCTCTGAAGTTTAGCAATCAATGTGAGAGTCTGGTACCGCGAGGACCAAGATAAGAAGCAGGAGGATGTGAGTGCGAGTAAGGTGTGGCCGCTCCCAACTGTGTCAAGTACCACGATAGTGAATACTCAAATGTGTACCGCCTTGGGTCTACGTGTATGAAAAGAGGGACCTGATTATTATTCCCATGCGAGATCGTTGATATCCGGCAAGGCCACCCCTTAACGACTGGCCGAAAAGAAGAAGAAATGATAAAATCTCAGATGAATGAAAAATGATTACATATGAAGTAGAACCCAAAACCGGTGCTCCCTTCCAGAGATAGTTCCTTTCCTGCCGGACCGAAAATACCGCCCAGCCAATGCACCTATGAGACATCGGTGTGACGGTGCAGAGCCAGCTTCTCAACTTCGTTTTTGTGTTAGAGGAACATTATCTCTCGCTTTGTAAAAAATAAAGGAAAGAAAAGGGAAACTGTCTCTATTTACTAGGAATCAGGTCGAAAGAGACAAGATAACTTAATAAAAAGTCTCAGTTAGTGAATTATCAAACTTTTTCCGTTTATTGTGGGTACAGAGGAATACAGATAAGAAAAAGTAAGAGACCACAAAAGGTATGTCAAGTTATGTGCATTTTTGTTGTTAAACACTTTCAAATTAATGAAAACATACATTTCCTAATTAACGAAAAGTAAAGCCCCGGATTTTGGTTATATCCACAGATTATTTGTCTCCATTACCCAACCTGAAAAAACTATCTAAGTAGCAATACGCTGACTGTTGCAAAAGATCTATTTCACAAACACCTCAATGGGCCACGCCCTACAAAAAATCAAATAAAATATAAATCATTACCCACTAGATTATGGCCATTTGAATGTTAAGTTAGTTAGGGCTGTGGTCATCAGCTTTTTATTAGTGCCTGTGCGTAGATATGCCAATCCCGGAAAATTAAGTCATAAACTAAAATACCCTGAAATTTTGGTTCTAAGGAATATTAAGTTGCCAAAAGTGTCTTAAGTACCTATTGAGTTGATAAGCATTAAACTTAACAGACAAGTACAAACAACATTTTCAAACATAAAGGCTATGATATATATAATGATGAGTCGTTGTCCATTACAAAAAACAACGGAGAGCGGAATTCGCCAGAGTTTGGTGCAAAAAGGAAGACGTTTAGGTTCTGTTCTAGCTTGTGAGGTTTTCTTTCAGAGAGAGAGAGAGAGGGGGGGGAAGAAAGAGAGAGAGAGAGAGAGAGAGAGAGGAGAGAGAGAGAGAGAGAGAAGAGAGAGATGAGAGAGAGAGCATTCAAAACTGTTCATATCATAAGGTCACGTCCATTACTATCATATTGCGCGTTGTTCGCTGACCAACCGAAAAGAGAGCGATTGGTGGTCCCGGGAGGGGGCATCCTGTTTTCGCTCTTCTGGCAAAAATTTGGGGACTTCCGCCTTTTTCTTTTTCAATCTAGTTCAGGGGCCATTGACCTGGTCCTGGCGACATACATTAACTGTTAGAACTAAAACTACTGTTCTTATCTTTTTTTTCTCTTCTCCAGAAATTCGAATTAACATTTTCTTTTCAATCCAAATCCTCCGTAGACCATAATTCTACTTAGCAACAACATAGTCCTGCCGTTATAGACGTTAAACTGCGTCTATTGGGTGAATTTTCAAGTTCTGGAATAATACTTAGCTAGACTGGCCAGTCAGAGAGGCTCTACTCCGATCGAATCGGCAGTACCTCCAAACCCTAACACGTCATATAATTGTTTTGACCCTATTGCCCTCATTAGTAACCCCCATCCTGTTTTTTATTCATTATGCAGTAAGCATTGCGCGGCTGCAGGTTTTGTATTGATCTGGGTATAAGTAAAAATTGCATCTAAATAGTAAATTATTCGAATTCTGGAGCTCTGATGAGTTATGCTAACTGTACCGCTGGTCATCACCATTTACATCCAGCGTCCATCCCTGAGTGACCCGAGGAAGTGGTAGTACCTGTTAGGTCCCATCAAGATGGGTTAAATAGAAAAAAATGAAGTTTTTTAAAAAACCACTGAGTTTAAAAAAGATTGAAACCATGGAAATTTATGAAACAAATAGAACGAAAAGAGAAGAGATGAAGCATTATATAATATATATATTATATATAGTTCGATTACCGGTCATCGCCACTCTAGCGAGTGTTAGCATCAGTCATTATGCCGGTAAAGAAAGTAATGGATGTAGGTATGGCGCTCCGCTCAGACGATAGAACATTCCTTGGTCTAGCACGTTGAAGGTAGATCACGTTGAGCTACACGACTTGAAGCTCACGACGGATGTCTTTACTTTTTTTACTATAGTATACTTTAGAAAGACTTATTCTGACCAGTCGCCAGTCACTCTCTCTCTCTCTCTCTCTCTCTCTCCTTCATCTCTTTCTCTCTCACACACACACTGTATATATATATATATTAATATATATATATGATATATATATGTATATATACTAAGCAAACTTGCGTTAATTCCTGAACCATTGCAGTTTTGGTGGTTATGATTATTCAATGCAAACCTTCAGTAAAAATAATGCAACG
The DNA here is from genome assembly GCA_023376005.1 of Doryteuthis pealeii. NCBI lineage: Eukaryota > Metazoa > Mollusca > Cephalopoda > Myopsida > Loliginidae > Doryteuthis > Doryteuthis pealeii. Next base: position 74,606,300 of record CM042169.1, read on the forward strand.
TATAACACACACCACCCACACATCCACACCAACAATATCAATATATATACTATTATATATATAAATATATAATATACATAGAAAGTCTGCATTAATTCCTGACCATGTGCAGTTTAGTCTATGATTATGTTTCAATGCAAATCTTCAGTTTAAACAAATGAACCACACACACGCACACCCGTATCACAATATATAATATATATATATATTATATATATAAATATATATATATATATAGATAGATGAGATAGATAGATAGATACGATACTAAGAAGACATGCTATTATTCTCTGACCATTGGCAGTCGTAAGTTATGATTAATTTTCCAATGCAATACCTTTAGTAAAAAATGAATGCACACGTAACACACACACATACACTACACACACATCACACACCACCACACACACACATCACACAACACACTGTGGTGATACATATATATATATATAATATATATATTACATAGTATATATAAGATATGTAATCTAAGAAAGACTGCATTAACTCTGACTTGGCGAGTCTTATTATGATTTATTCATTCGATTGCAATCTTCAGATAATCAATGCACAATGCACTTAATAATCAATAGATAATATTATATTCCCTGCCAGTAATACGCATAAATCTGGACTACTGACAATCCGCTTTCAATGAATTTTCATTGTTAAATACACAATATGCCACATAATAGGCGTTTCTTTTTTTTACATTATTCAATAAAATACGGATAATCTATCAGTAGCACTTATTATTACTCCTGACTACAGCAGTTCTTTCTTTCTTATTTTCAGCGAATTCTACACAAAAACAAGTTGGAGCGGCGCTCTCCAGCGTAATGGTTATAGTCATAGGAAAGGTATCTCGGCGCCGTGCTCAGAAACAAATCCCTGGATCAGACGTTTGAGTTCTACTCATGTAGTAAGATCACGAATACATCTCTTCTTGCCAGTCGTCGGTGGCGCTTGAGTCGGTATCGGCAAATCAGCGAGGGGGTCCATGGATCCTCTTTCACTAGACCAGGAGATTGTTTATTGGTCTGAAGTGTTAGCTGACACAACCTACAATCAGCTCTTAGCTTTCCCGTACAGATCGCCTGTGCCTCATGCCAGCTGCGAGCTTGGTGAGGGCGACAACTAAGAAACTTATATAATATTATATACAAATATACTAACAAGCAACATTCACACATAACATATCACAATTATTATATATATATATATATATATTTGAGAGTTTTATTGAGTGCATTAACACTTAAACGATGTACAAAATCTGAAGCCAAGAAACATTTCAGTATTCCTCTTGTCTCTTTCATTTTCTGTCTCTCTTTGCAACAGAAAACGAAGACATGAAGAAGAAAGAAAGCATAGCAAGAGAACAAAGAAAGATGAAGACGAGAACAGACAGATAAGAAAGAAGGCAGAAAAAGAAGAAGAAGTCGAAGAAGAAGAAGAGAGAAGAAGAAGAAAAGGAAAAGAAAAGAAGAAAACAATTAAATATAACAAAGAGAATATAATAACAATAATAATAAGAAAAAGAACAAGAAGAAGATAAAGATGACAAAGAGAAGAAGAAGAAGAGAATGATGAAGAAGAAAAAGAAGAAATAAGTATAAAATATAACTAATAATAATAGAAGAAGAGAGAAAGAAGAAGAAAGAAAGAAGAAGAAAAATAAGATTAGAAGATACTAGTATAAATATAATAAATATAATAATAATAATATAAATAAAGAAGAAGAAGAAGAAGAAGAAGAGAAGTATGCAAAGAAGAATAAGAGAAAGATGAAGACGAAGAATAACGAACATAAAAGAAGAAGAAGGAGAAGGAAGAGAAAAGAAAAGAAGAAAGAAAAAGAAAAAGAAGAAGAAAATAAGAAAATAAAATTATATAAAATAAAAAATATATGAAGAAGATAAAAGAGAGTATAAGATAACAAAGAGAAGAAGAGAAGAAATAGTTAAAGTACAAATAATAATAATAATATATAATATAATAGAAGAAGAAGAAGAAGAAGATAAGAATCAAAAGAACAGGATAGACAAAGACGAGAGAAGAACGAAGAAAGAAGAAGAAATAAAAGATAACAAGAGAATAATAATAATAATAATATAATAATAATAAAAGAAGAAGAAGAAGAGAATAGATAAGAACGAGAAGAAGAAGAAGAAGAAGGAAGACTAAAGAAAAGAAGAAAATATAAAGAATAAGAAAGTAATAATAATAATAATAATAATAATAAAATAATAATAGAAGAAGAAGAAGAAGAAATGAAGAAGAAAAAGGAAGATTAAAGATAACGAAAGAATAATAAAATATCTAATAATAATAATAAAATAAATAATAATAATAAGAAAACGAAGAAGAAGAAGAAGAAAAGAAAAGGAGAAAAAGAAGATAGAAGAAGAAAGAAGCGAAGAAGAAGCAAGAAGAAGATCATCAAAGAAGACGGAAAGAAGAAATCCTAAGAATTGACTGGAACAGAAGAGTGTGGGGTGATGGGGTAGTAGAGCAGCGACCCATCGTTTTCTACCTTTCAGCCATTTTGTTAGGAGTGTTATCTGTGGGAGTCTGTTCAAGCAGAACGAGAATTTCCCGCTTCTAATCTTCACCTTCTCATCAGTGGAATCGCCATAGCGATGCAAGGAAACAAGAGAGAGAGAGAGAGAGACGAACAGAGAGAGAGAGGAGAGAGAGAGAGAGAGAGAGACGGACAGCAGAAACGGAAGATAGATAGAGGAGAGGTGTGGGTATGGGAAACGCGGAGTATGGGAATTACTAAATACGGCTGTATAATGTGCGAATGACAGTGAAAAGCAACTAGAAGGGGAATCACAGTTTACTTAAACAGTGTTTGGTAAGAAACGTCTGCGAGTGTTTTGTCCTTTTCGGGCCGCCATCTTTGTAGCAGCTTTGGCGAATCAGAGATTTCGAGAATGCTCTGCCTGTGGATATGTATAAAACCAATGCAGGATTGACCAATCAGCGATAGGCGAGATTTCAAAACCAGCGCAATAACAAAAAATAAATCCAAGTTGTGTCAATTTAAGATGTTAGGAGATTAAACCTTTCAGTCAGTGGCAACTGGTTTTATTCACATTTTTGTAGGCCATTTTTAGATACTTCTTTTTTTTTTCAGTTTCTAGGGACAAAGAGCAGAGACCTTAGGAATTTGTGTTGGTAAGTAAATCTAACGCAAAAGTATGCGCCGACCCTGACACTAATTTTTAAGTTTTAAATTAATAAAATATTAGATTAGAGTTAGTTTTAATGCCACATTAACAACCAACATGGGAGGCTTGTGCCAAAAGACGTTGCGACTTGAAGCGCCTTCACTCGTCAAACAAGGAGGAGAAGGAGTTGAAAAGAAAGAGGAAAGTAAGCCGTCCCAGAAAAGAGCCAAAGAAAGAGAGACAACAAGCAACTCCAGCAAGCATCAACTGTTTTGTTTTGCAGTCACTGCCAGAGACTTGCCGGATTCGAAAATTGGTCTGTTCAGTACCACTCACGTACAGTTGACAATTAAACAAAGTGTGGACACACCCATCGTCTTTAGTCTGACGGACGGGATGCAACACATATAATATGCCCTGTCTAATGAACATTAATAGTATGTTCCAATCCTCTAAAATAGGGAGTATTATGCTGACTGGAGTCGTTCTGATACACACAGAGTTGGTTTTAAATACATTTTTTCGTTTCTTGCCAAATGTTGCCAAGGATTAGTTGTGAACGAAAACTCAGCAACGGTATGTACCCGGACATGACACAGTAGTTAAGGTTTTAATGTAATAAATATTAAAGGCTTAATGTATAAAATATTAGATTAGTTTTAAATGGTTGGTTGTATATGAACATAACGGGTCGCCAATCCTCATAAAATTAAATTTATTTTCAGAATGTGGTGTTACATTCTGAAATTATCTTACTCTAAAAAATTATGTATAAGTGACAAGACTTTTGACCACCTGTACATGGATTTATATATATTCCTCTGCTTAGATATGTTTTTTTATTAAAGTTATTAATTAAGTTTTTCACTACTGCTGCGATGTTTACCAACAAAAAATTTGTAGTGGACAAGTTCTCTCCCCCCCCCCGGCCTCACACCGACGAAAACGATTAAAATCGCCTGTGTTCATGCACAATGCAAAACGCGTGATTCTCGTATGCCGGTATTTGCATGAAGAGCTCTTAAGAACTAACGAATAAAATGTGCTGGATACCCCTCCCTCTCAAGTGATAAAAAAAGTGATGACAGAGTCATGAAGAAGATTAGAGCATTATTTGTGTTGCTAATAAATCTAGCAAAGTATGCACTCCTGAACACAAATTTTTTGGCATATTTTACCAAACACACCCGAGAGATGTGACATAAGGTCGAATTCTTAAGCGGAGTTTCAACAGTTTGAATTCACAGTTTTCCTTCTCTGACCGGCTCCCTAACCAAGGTTAAAGGGCCCAGTTTGCCTACTATTTATCCATAGCGAGGAGAGTAGATCATACTTTCCCAAGGGTATAGCGCTAAGATGAAATAGCAATTAGACAAGTCAGGATTAAACTCCGGCGACGAGGATCCATTTCCGCAAAACGTTTAACCATTACACCACGCGCTCCTATTATGCTGGTACACTTGGTGGAACTTTCCCAAAACTCTTTGCTTAAAAAATTGCCCTGCATCTTGATACATGTAGGTAGAACAGTTTGAGACCCACCATGTAGGCCCTCGAGGCTAATCTTATGCTACTTATGCTCCACTAACCCACGTCTTACGGTAATAAACTTTTAGCCTGACCCCTGAAAGAACTCCATGCATACCATTATTTTATTCTGGTAGTAGTTAATAATCAGAGGTTAACCGGAGCTTATAGTAGACTGTTTCAACAATAATATGCTTAAATACAGCAAACACTTACCGCCCTGTCGCTGGTGCGGTTAAGAAAGGCACCGCATGCACCTCTGCAGTCTATTAATGAGAATAGTTTTAAATGCTCTGCCAATTGAACATTAATGGTTGTGTCAACATCCTCATAAATACGCGGGATATCAATGGACTAGATGTGGTATTACCTTCTTCACGCCAAATGGCGAGTTTGTATTTTTAATGTTATAAAGATGTCCATTCATTTACCAATTTTCCATTTGGTTATTTCTGCCATTAGAAACTTCTTGTTAGGTACAACAATTAGAAACACCTCGAAATATTAAGAATAATTTGAAAATATATACATTATTTTAATCTTATTTTAATTGATAATTAATATATATAAGGATTGCCTTTAATACGTTTGAAAATAAATGATAGTTTTACCTCTGATACATAATGGACAATTTCGATTGTATTATACAGAAAAGGAAAAGAAAGGACATGCTAACAGAAAGAATATAATCGAGAAATAAACAATAAAGAAAGGTAGAGAGAGAGAGAGAGAGAAGAGAGAGAGAGAGAGAGGAGAGAGAGAGGGAGGAGAGACGAGAGGGGTGAGGCCGCCGAAGCAATGAACCCTTAATCTGTTTTATCGAACCTGATTAAAGATTTGGAAAAGAAAGGAAAGGAAAAGTAAAAAGGTGAAAGAAAGTCAAATCATGATGTATCAAATTTTACATATTGACACACTTTAGCAAAGCTCTTAAATAAATATATCAAACGTTGTAATAGATTAAATTATCAACTGTTGGTATATGCACAAGTCATGCTAGTTAATATTAGTTACCACCTACATTCGACCTGTGCAGTTCCTCGCTATCAACTGATAGGATATATGACACCTTAGGCACGCCCTTTTGCATTGCTGATATCATAAGTACATTTTTTCTTTACACCGTCAACTCCGGGTTGTTCGTTAACAAGACGATTTGGTATTTTTTATAAATTTAATAAACTAACCCCTTAACCTAACCCTGACCCCTAACTAACCTTCTAACAACAGACCTCTTGACGGTGTTAATTGCAAAAAAACGTACTTTAAATCACAAAGCAAAAGGGTGCCTAATTTATTCTTGTGGTCCAAGTGATAATTTAAGTGAGTTTAGATTAAGAAGCTCTAATGACATCCGTGAACCTGGAACCAGCTGTGTGACCAACAGAAAAAGGGTCAATCACGAGGACGCCATACACGCAGCTATGACGAAATATCTGGATTGCGCGGATATAACAGCACACAATACAATATATCCCGACTATTTAATAAATTCCGGACAGTCATTTTTTTCAAAGGTTGTCTTTGTTTTGAGCATAACGTCGTAAATATGCCAGCTCTGAATCCATGGTAACACGTCTTTAATTGATAGTAAACCATATATATGATATAGTATAATAATATCGATAATAAATTGTCTATATATGTATAATATAATATAATACTAACTTATCTTAATTATATCNATTAAATGGAGATGTGGGCTTGTCTCTATGTAACCGAAACTATATTTCTATACAAGTCACAATTCCCTTGTTATTTACACCATGTTCTCCATGATTATATTTATTTAAACCTCAATTATTAGTAAAATTGTTTACATCATAAGACTGTTGACCATATTACATACTAAGAACATGCATTTTATTTATATACCAACAAAATAGCGGTTACACAGTGTGAATGGGAAGGCTAATTTGCATATTGATCTTAAAAAATTGATTTTAATAAATATATGTATATTATGATTTCTAATTGTTTGGTTTTATTTTATTGAATATGAGCAAAAATCTTGGAGATAAATCTTAAAAGAAAATCGATTAACAAGAAGAAGATAACTGTAATATTATCTTTACTTCCTATTTAACTAAATAGTTAAATTAGGAAAATTTACCACTGAAGACAGGAGTAATGGAAAATGAGGAAGAGTTAGTTCAAAGTTGTGCTATTCCGATTATACTCGCTCTGTTCCAATATTTTATCTGTATTCTTATTCAGTTTCATTAGCCTTTCTAATAATATGATATTTATTATATTAAAGCTTAAATACTTGCACCCGGAGGGTGCATTATTTGCTAGTATATATAATAAACGGTCAACTGGAAGATTTTAAAACAAATCTTTTGAGTTGCAATATATTGTTAACAACTAAAAATAATTGTTTAAAATCTCCAGTTCACCGTTTCTATCTAAATTCAAATAAACTTAAGTTACATGTAACCGGAAATAAAACAGACAAAATTGGCTATAATAAGCAAGTCAATTCATTCTCAACAGACTTTACAAAGGTAAGATATCTATTTAATTCTATTCGGTTTTGATTTTAACTTTTCATTTCCTATCATTCGCCCAAATATCTTCATATATGTTAATTCAAGGCCTCAAAAATTTCCATGAGGTTTTTCATAAAAAATTTTTTTCCATTGTGAAAAAACTTTAAAAAAAATATTTTTTTGCATTTTTTTCATTAATTCTTAGGTAAATAGTTTAAAGCATACGCGAATACTATATTACACACACACAACACACACACACACACACATACACCACACACACACACACACACACACACACAATATATATATATATTATATATATGTGTTTATTGGGTTTTCTTTTATAACTTTCTTTAGTTCCTTTGTTGGTGAGGGTCTCACATTCGACCGTTTATATCTGTCGTTATACTTCATAGACGATTTTATCCATTTGTCTTGTTAAAACACTTTTTTAATATATTAGAATTTAATAATTAATAATAATAATAATAATAATAATAAATAATAAATAATATAATAAAAAATTTCCCGTGGATCTTATATATCTGAATACGATTAATGTTGCGGAAACAAAATAAGATATGAGAAAAACAAACAAACAAGAACAAAACAAACAAAACAAAAAACAAAAAAAAATAACCCTCCGCTGCCTTGCGGTTACAGACACGGAACGGTCGAAGGCTAATGGAGTTAAAACATAAATAAATCCCATTGCCTGTGGGAGGCCAGCAGATGGCATATATATAATTATATATATATATATATATATATATAATATATATATATATAATATAATATATATACTAATATAGTATGAAAAAAAATCATAAGATACACAGGAATATTTATTCTTTTATTTCTCAACTTGTTTCGACCTTAGGTCATCGTCGTTGAAAAAATATCAGAAAAAAGCTGCGAAAGACTCCAAAAATATTTTCAGAAAAATGTACATTCAAACGTGACCAGTCCATTTTGCTTTTTGGAAACCATTTACTGGTTAAAATCATCTGGATGTTTGTAATGCACACAACACACACACACAAACATATATATAATATATATATATATATATATATAATATATATTGTATTATTATTTATATGAAAAAAGTGAATGGAAATGAATCCGACAGTATGAAATAAATGTTCTTTAGAAAAAACAAACATATGATGTTAAAATACGCTGACAGAAATCTGTTTCGACCCTTTATTGAAGTGGTCTTCATCAAGAGCGAGGTGTGTATGATAGAGAGACGGTGTGAGAGAACCGTTATAGACAAAAGTGGTACAAACGAAACGTTCAATTTCGGTGCCGGAGTTTAAACATTTTTTTTTTTATAAATTTTGAAAATGCATATTCTGTTTGAAAATAAAATAAAATCAAAATTTAAAAAAACTCCGCAAAGACTACGACTATTACGCGAACCGTCTACCTGTTGCGATAATATGTCTGGCTCACATGGAGTTGAATGTACTAGTATACTAAATACTGTATGATCCAGTGCATAACATTATGTTTTCTAAATACTAACGTACCTCAACTTTTAGCTAGGACCTCTCCCTTATAAACCTTGAATATTTTTCTTTCTCTGGGGGAAACAAATTTTAGTTCGCGTGTGTTTAATTGGAAACTTGAAGCGAAAAAACACATTAATTTCATTTTTCTTTCTTTGTATTTTAAAAATCCTGTTTTTTGTTGTTGTTGTTGTTTGACTCAGCAAGTTAAACGATAAAATCATGAGTAGAGAAATTCTGCTCGGGCGAAGATCCTAATCCACTAGGAATCCTATGGGGAAACGACCACGCCCCCCCCCCCGAACGTCATCAAATAAATATAATCAAATGAGAAAAACATGGAACATAAAAATCGAAACAAAATGGTTTCTTGAAGAAGAATGTTCACCTTCTCATTTAGTTTCAAACATTTAGATTTAAAGTGTTGATGGTAGTACTGTTAGGGTACCATCAAAGAGTTAAAAAAGAAACTGAGTTAAAAAATGTTGTTTTTATTTGAGTTTAGAAAAAATTCAAACCATTAAGAAAGAATAAACAAAATGTTCGGCATAAAATAACCCAACAATGCCATAACATCAACGAAACGCAAACAAACTTATTAGTTCTCATATATTCGTGTAGTGAGAGAACAGACCTACCTCATGCAGCACGGTGTGACAGGGAACACGAGGACAGTGGCGGGCGTGAAGGCTTGCCGTATTCTCGAAGGAAGCTGGCTAGGTTTTGCCTGGCGTGTAGGACTGACCTAGAGTCGAACCCACGTTCCTTCAGAATGCAAAAGGGGACACCATTGCGCGGGCACCGTAGTCGCGATGCCACACTCACGTATATTAAGTGCGCAGGTGACCGGATGATAGCTGCGAGCTTCCAGCGGCAGGATTGGGTTGAGGCCCGTGTGTGGGCAAGAACGCCCGCGATGATAGCGGGAAACGGAATAGTAAAGGCACACCCAGAAGTGGGGTGACGGCAGGAACGAGTGTCCCATTAGCTGCTAAAGATTACGAACGACGATGCGAGAAGGCGTAGGACTCTCTTCTTTTTTGCCACCCGCCCCTCACCAAAGACCTGGTTGAGTTAATATATGTGTCCCCTCTATTTTTTATCTTCTTGAAATAATCATTGCCTTATCGTATACTAATTATATCTTTACAGTGTAGCGATTATTTTACTCTTATTTGGTTGCGTGTAATTGGCAAAGGGGACGTTGAACTAGCCAGTAAAAAACACAGACCCGGGAAACAACTCTCTTTTTATTGAATCTCATTACCACACCAGACAAGCTGTGGTCTCCGTCGCATTGGACTTGGTGGGTTGCCCCAACTACAGGCTATATCTGTGTAGTACGCTGGCCCCGTTCTACACGAATCTTCTATAATTTCACCAGAAAAGTGAACAGCGTCTGGTGAATCGTGCGTTCAGTCCGCCCCGAATCAAACCTGGAAGTGGTTAATTGCATTTCACCTAGCGCTGGCAATACCCTTGCGAAAGGTATGAATCATTACTCTCTCTCCAGCTATTGCGTATAGTAGGGCAGACTGGGCTCTTTACCGCTTGTTAGACAACCAGGTCTTCTAGTTAGAAGGAAAATCGAATTTCAAACCTGATTAAACTCCGCTTAAGAACTGACCTTGTTGCACATCCTGCTCGTGCGGAGGGAAGTGGTATATATACACTATAGCTAAGCCCTATATATAGATAGTCCGTATATATATAATATATTCACAGAAAGCCACACACCAATTGTGTCGTTACCATGTACTGTATACAGCGTCTCCTCGATACCACTGCGATCAAATTACAAAGAAATTATGATTAGTCTATTGTAAATGAGCAAGAAAGGCCTACAATTAATGATAGGACTTTTATTTGAATTAGAATGTGTCCTTAGGTAGATAGAGAGTAAAACTTTGGATATCCTATCATAGAGGTAAAAAAAAATAACAAGAAATTTGCTCCAGCCGTGGAAGTAATTCGGTAACTCAATAAGAGAATTTACTGGGTTCAACGTCAGATTTCCTTCTCCCAAAGGACTCTTTGCCATAAAGTCCCCAGTCAGCTTACATTTATGGCTGGTAGGACAATAACTTGAATTCGTCTTTTTTGGCAAGGGTTATTAGCCCATTTGAAATGCAAACAGTCCCGAGCATGGATTTGAACTCGGGGGCGCTGTGTCCATTTACACGACGATAACCATTACACAACCGCGAGGATCTAATTAACCTTGATGTGGAGAAATTGAGAGGTGAATTTTGCAGTTTAGAATTCTATTTCCTATGTAATATCATATTATTAAACGTCCAAACAAAAAAACACACAAGATGCTTGCCATTCGAAAAACAAAAAGAAGATGAAGATTGAAGTTCCTCGAAATGATAAGACATGGACATATTTATTTTTTTGTTATTATGCATTGTAATTGCCTTCTTAATAAATAAATCATAAAGTATACTTAACAATTGCTTCAAGGAAATTATCAAATTATTATTATTAATTTAAAGAATATGTTACTTTGAACTATATAACTGGTATAAATTGTAATAGTATTAGATAGGAATACTTGAAACCATTAACTTATAAATTGTTAGTATTAGAAGGAATACTTGAACCATATATTGGTATAAGAATTAGTATTGAAGGAATACTGAAACCATATAATTGTGTATAAATATTATATTAGGAATACTTGAAACATATAATTGTATATAAATAGTATTAGATATGAATACTGAAACCATAAACTGTGTATAAATGGTAGTATAGATAGGATACTTGAAACCAAAATTTATATAAATTATTAGTATTAGATAGAATACTTGAACAATAATTGGTATAAATTATAGTATTAGATGGAATACTTGAAACCATTAATTTTATATAATATTAGTATTTATATGGTTAAAGCTATTCCTATTAATACTAATTAATATATACCAATTATATGGTTTCAAGTATCCTATCTAATACTAATAATTTATACACCAAATTATATTGTTACACTATTAATAATTTTATATCAATTATATGTTCAGTATTTCTAATACTACAATTTATACACAGTTATATGGTTTCAAGTATTCAATTTAATACTAAAATTTATATACAATTATAAAGTTTCCTATCTAATACTAATATTTATTACAAATTTCAATATTCCTATCTAATACTATAATTTACACAATATATGTTTCAAGTATCCTATTAATACTAACAAATTTATACACATATGGTTTCAAGTATTCCTATCTAATACTAACAATTTATACACAGTTATTAGTTCCAAAGTAACTA
>CM042169.1:74623299-74628299 GCA_023376005.1 Doryteuthis pealeii
CTCCTAGCTGCTGTATGCGTCCTCGTGATTGACTCTTTTCTGTTGGTCACACAGCTGGTCTCCAGGTTCACGGATGTCATTAGAGCTTCTTAATCGTAACTCACTTAAATTATCACTTGGACCACAAGAAATTTAGGCACCCCTTTTGCTTTGCTGATTTATAAGTACATTTTTTTCATTTACACCGCCAAGATCCGTTTGTTTGTTAGAAGTTAGAGGGGTCAGGGGTTAGGGTTAGGGTTTAGTTTTATAATTTAAAAAAAATAAAAATCGTCTGTTAACGAACAACCGGATGTTGACGGTGTAAATGAAAAAAATGTACTTATGTATCAGCAATGCAAAAGGGGTGCCTAAAGGTCATATGATCCTATCAGTTTGATAGTGAGGAACTGCACAGGTCAGAAGTGGTGGTGGTAATAATATTAACTAGCATGACTTGTGCATATACCACAGTATGATAATTTAATTATTACAACGTTTGATATATTTATTTAAGAGCTATTGCTAAAGTGTTCAATATGTAAAAATTATGATAATCATGATTTGACTTTCTTTCACTCTTTTTTTCCTTTCCTTTCTTTTCATCTTTTAATCAGGTTCGATTAAAACAGATTAGGTTATTGCTTCCGCGCACTCAACCCCTCTCTCTCTCTCTCTCTCTCTCTCTCTCTCTCTCTCTCTCTCTCTCTCTCTCTCTCTCCTTTCTTATTTGTTTATTTCTCGTTATATTTCTGGGTAGCATGTCCTTTCTTTCCTTTTCTGTATAATACAATCGAAATTGTCCATTATGTATCAGAGGTAAAACTATCATATTATTTTCAAACGTATTAAAAGCAATCCTATATATATTATTAATTAATCAATTTAAATAGATTAAAATAATTGTAATATTTTAAATACGTTCTTATATAATTTCGAGGTGTTTCTAATTGTTGTAACCTAACAAAAGTTTCTAAATGAGAAATAACCAAATGGAAATTGGAAATGAAATGGAATCTTTATAACATTAAAAAAATACAATACTCGCCATTGGCGTGAAGAAGGTAAACCACTGCTAGTCAGTATGATACTCCCGTATTTATGAGGATTGTGACACACCAATTAATGTTCATTGGCAGAGCATTTAAAACTAATCTCATCTAATAGACTGCAGAGGTGCAGTCGGTGCCTTCTAACGCCCCAGCCGACAGGGCGGTAAGTGTTTGTGTATTTAAGCATATATTGTTGAAAACAGTCTACTATAAGCTCCGGTTAACCTTGATTATAACAATACCAGCAATAAAATAAGGATGCATGGAGTTTAGGGTAGGTAAAAGTACTGAACGTAAGCTGGGTTAGTGAGCATCATAGAGAAGATTAGCCTAGGCCTACAGGAGGTCTCAAACTTCACCTACGATGTATAAGATGCAGGGCAATTTTTTAAGCCAAAAGTTTGGGAAAAAGTGCATCCCATATACCAAAAAGGAAGCGCGTGGTGTAATGGTTAAAGTTATGAGAAATGGACTCGTCGCCCGAGTTTAAATCCTGGACGTGCTAATTGCATTTCACTTAGCGCTAATACCCTTGGGAAAGGTATGAATCCTACTCTCCCTCCAGCTATGGGTAAATAGTAGGGCAGACTGGGCTCTTTAACCTTGGTTAGGCAACCGGTCTAGAAGAAGGAAAACTGTGAATTCAAACCTGTTGAACTCCGCTTAAGAAATTGACCTTATGTCACATCCTGCTCGGGGGTTGGTAAATATGCCAAAAATTTGTGTTCAGGAGTGCATACTTTGGCTAGTTTTCTTAGCAACACAAATAATCCTAATCTTCTGTCATGAGCTCTGTCATTCACTTTTTTCAACTGAGAGGGGAGGGGGTATCCAGCACATTTTATTTTAGTTCTTAAAGCTCTCATGCAAATTCCGGCATACGAGAATCACGCGGTTTTGCATTGTGCAGAACACAGGCGATTTTAAGTCGTTTCGTCGGTGGGGGGGGGGAGAGACTGTGTCCACTACAATTTTTTTGTTGGTAAACATCCAGCAGTAGTAAAAACTTAATTAATAAACTTAATAAAAAAACATATCTAAAGCAGAAATATATATAAATCCATGTACAGGGTGGTCCAAAAGTCTTGTCACTCTATACATATTTTTTAGAGGTAAGATAATTTCAGAATGTAACACCACGTTCTAGAAAATAATTTAATTTTTATGAGGATTGGGACCCGTTAATGTTCATAAACAGACCATTTAAAACTAATCTAATATTTTATTACATTAAGCCTTAATATTTTATTACATTAAACCTTAACTACTTGTGTCCAGGGGTACATACGTTTGCTAGTTTTCTTCACAACTAAATTCCTTGGCAACCATTTGCTAAGAAACTGAAAAAATGTATTTAAAAACCACTGCTGGTGATATAATACGACTCAGTCAGCATAATACTCCCATATTTATGAGGATTGGAACATACCTATTAATGTTCATAGACAGGGCATATATTGTGTTGGCATCCGTCCGTCAACTAAAGACGATGGTGTTGTGTCCACATTTTGTTTCAATTTGCAACTGCGTGAGTGGCTGAACAGACCAATTTTTGAATGGCAATCTCTGGTGCAGTGACTGCAAACAAACAGTGATGCTTGCTGGAGTTGCTGTTGTCTCTCTTTCCTTTTGGCTCTTTTTTCTGTGGCGGCTTCTTTCCTCTATTTTTTACTCCTTCTCGTTCCTTGTTCGATGAGGAGGCGCCAAGTCGCACGTTCTTTTGCACAAGCCTCCCATGTGTTGGTGTTAATGTGGCATATAAAACTAATCTAATCTAATATTTTATTAATTTAAAACTTAAAAATTAGTGTCCAGGGGGGCGCATACTTTTGCTAGATTTCTTACCAACACAAATTCCTAAGCGGCCTTTTGCTAAGAAACTGAAAAAAAAAAGAAGTATCTAAAATGGCTACAAAAATGTGAATAAAACCAGTGCCACTGACTGAAAGGTGTTAATCTCCTAGCATCTTAAATTGACACGAACTTGATTTATTTTTTTGTTATTTGCGCTGGTTTTGAAAATCTCTGCCTGTCGCTGATTGGTCCTATCCTGCATTGGTTTTATACATATCCACAGGCAGAGACTTCTCGAAATCTCTGATTCGCCAAAGCTGCTACAAAGATGGCGGCCCGAAAAGACAACACTCGCAGACGTTCTTACCAAAAACTGTTTAAGTAAACTGTGATTCCCCTTCTAGTTGCTTTTCACTGTCATTCGCACCATTATACAACCGTTTAGTAATTCCCATATCTCCCTTCTCCCATCACCCCATCACTCTCTCTCTCTCTCTCTCTCTCTCTCTCTCTGTCTCTCTGTCTCTCTCTCTCTCTCTTGTTTCTTGCATCGCTATGGCGATTCCACTGATGAGAATGAAGATTAGAAGCGGGAAATTCTCGTTTGCTGTGAAATGACTCCACCAGATAACACTCTAATCAAAATGGCTGAAAGGTAGAAACGATTGGTCGCTGCTCTTACACCCCACACCCCACACTTCTTCTGTTCCAGTCAATTCTTAGATTTCTTCTTTCCTGTCTTCTTTGATGACTTCTTCCTTCTTCTTCTTCTTCTTCTTCTTCTTCTTATTTATTATTATTATTATTATTATTATTATTATTTATTATTTCTCGTTATCTTAATCTTCTTTTTCTTCTTCTTCTTCTTCTTCTCTTATTATTATTATATTATTATATTATTATTATATTATTCTCTTTATATCTTTTTTTTCTTCTTTCTTCTTTTCTTTCTCTTTCTTCTCTTTGTTTCTTTTCTTCTTCTTCTTCTTCTTCTTTTTCTTTATTATTATTATTATTATTATTATTATTCTCTTTATTATCTTTATTTTCTTCTTTTTCTTCTCTCTCTTCTTCTTCTTCTTTTTCCTTTTCTTCTTTTCTTCTTCTTCCTTCTTCTCATTATTATTATTATTATTCTCTTGTTATCTTTATCTCTTCTTCTTCTTCCTTTTCTTCTCTCTTGTTATCCTTTATCTTCTTCTTCTTCTTCTTCTTATTATTATTATTATTATTATTATTATTTATTATTATTATTATTATTATTATTATTTGTTATATTTATCTTCTTCTTTTTCTTTTCTTCTTCTTTTTCTTTCGTCTTCCTCTTCTTCTCCTTCTTCTTTTTATTCTGTCTATTCTCGTCTTCATCTTTCTCTTATTCTTCTTTGCTATCTTCTTCTTCTTCTTCTTCTTCTTCTTCTTCTTCTTATTATTATTATTATTATTTTATTATTATTATTATTATTATTATCTAGTTATCTTTAATCTTATTTTTCTTCTTTTTCTCTTCTTCTCTTCTTCCTTCTCTTATTATATATATTATTATTATCATCTTTATTTCTTCTTTTTCTTCTTCATCTTCTCTTCTTTTCTTCTCTTTGTCATCTTTATCTTCTTCTTGTCTTTTTTCCTTATTATTTTATTATAATTCTCTTTGTTATATTTAATCTTTTCTTTTTTTCTTTTCTTTTCTTCTTCTTCTCATCTTCTTCTTCTTCTTCTTCTTCTTTTTTTCTCCTTTTCTTCTTCTTATTCCTGTCTGTTCTTCGTCTTCATCTTTCTTTGTTCTTCTTTGCTATCTTCTTCTTCTTCATGTTCTTGTTTTTTGTTGCAAAAAGAAGAAAATGAAAAGACACAAGAGGAATACTGAAAATGTTTCTTGGCTTCCAGATTTTGTGACATCGTTAACGTGTTAATGCACTCATATAACACTCTCACATTATATATATATATATATAATATATTATATATATTATAATATATATATAATATATATATATATATATATATATCATAAGTTCTTAGTTTACCGGCCCTCACCAACTCAGCGCATGAGTAGCACAGGGATCTGTACGGGAAAGTAAAGAGCTGATGTAGGTGTGTCACTCCACTTCAGACTCAAAAACAATCTCCTTGGTCTAGTGAAAAGAGGATATACCCCTCGCTATTGGCTGA
>CM042169.1:74630799-74640799 GCA_023376005.1 Doryteuthis pealeii
CGTGTGTGTGTGTGTGTTAATTGATAGATGTTATATACTGACATCAGGATTCTATATGTCATATAGCGGCTTCTTCAAACTCACGCTGCTAAATCGTGTATCTGTATACGTTGCGGGTATATATGGCCACGTGGCGTGGTATGTAGTAGCCAGACTTAAGAAACCACAACACATGGGTATAGTAGGAGTTTTGACTTTATTTCTCTTCTCGGCTGTACGTGGTGGGCGGCGGGCGTTGACAATCACTACTACTGCTGCTGGGATGGTGAGGTAAAGGGGGCTGGTGGGTCCCACAGCCGTTGTCTGCAATGGACCGCGAGCGTATGTCGCTCACTTGTTCTCCGTCTGCTGTCTCCTGTCTGACTGACCTGTCGGTTCGAACCCTCAGGCCTTTTATATTGATAGGTACTTCTACGCATCTATATCTTTTGATCTGATAACAGGCATTTGTTAAATATTTCTCCATGTTTCTTTGACCGGAAAGGCTCGTTTCCGTTTTTTAACTTCTTTGTTCGCTTTTACCGGGAAAAAATTCCTTTGTCATTTTTGTCGTCTTTTCTTTGTTTAATTTAACCGGAAATTCCTATTTCCGTTTGTACAATATACAACATGTGCAGTACCTGTTATAACAGAAATAAGATATCTTTTAGGATTCACACTCCTTACTAACACAATACATCCACTCACCAACAAAACAAATAAAAAATTAAAAAATCATATAGGTGCTAGGGCTGGACGTGGCCACCCGATTGATCGACGAGGCTCTCCGAATGCCCGCCTAGCCGAAGAAAGGGCCATTGTGGAGTATTGCAAGTCATGAACTTCTCATCCACCTGGATTCTATCCTTAAGCATCACGGGTCGCTTTAATGCCGATAAAGTTTTGAAATAAATTAATTCTTAATCGATAATACATTTTTTTTATAAATACATTTTTCTATTTAACCCATAGATGGGACCCTAACAGGTACTACCACTCCGAGTCAGAGTGGACCAGGGAGCAATGGTGATGAAGGGGTGCTCCACATTCCCCAAACCTCCAAAACTGGAAACTCACCATCAAATAGAGTTTAACGTCATTCCCAGGACATGTAGACCCTCAGCCACCGCCTTCTAGCACCCATATGATAAAAAGTGTTGGGGCTTGCTATAAGAGCAATAAGGTTGGGGCAATCATATAGGTGCTAGGGCTTGACGTGACCAGCTGATTGATCGGAGGGGGCCTCTCCGACCGCCCGTCTAGCCTAAGTAAGGTTGTAAGTGGAGTGTTGCAGATCATGGACTGCTCATCCACCAAGACTCCGTCCTTAAGCATCGCGGTTCGCCACCCACGGCCAACAGGTGGCCCCATTGGAGGAGTCTTACCCCTCTGTAGAGGTGCAGTCAGTGTATTCTAACGCCCCAGCCGACAGGGCGGAATATACATTTGCGATTCATTTCGAAAATAACGAGGGTGACAGAAAATAAAAATATTCAACGAAGGAGTTAACCCCCCAATTAAAACCTATTTAATCGCCCCAGCGAAAAAGCAAAATAACGTTATTCCCGACAAGGACAGGCCATTAGCGTCTCAGAAATTCAGAGATGGAGAATATTAAGCGTTGAGGCCCTCCAGTAATTTATTGTTTATTTCAGTCTTGGTGAATACAGCTTCAATCTAGATAGTTTTTCATCGCTGCTGGTATTTTGAGAAAAATTAACGTTTGCCCCATTGTATATTTCTGTCTCGGTAAATACAGCTTCAATCTAGAGGCTTTTTGAACACAGCTGGTATTTTGAAGAAAATTAACGTTTGCTCCATTGTATATTTCCGTCTCGGCAAATACAGCTTCAATCTATATACTTTTTAGGTACAGCTGGTATTTTGAAGACAATCAACTTTTTTTTTTAGTATTCATTTCTTTCATGGTAAATACAGCCTCAGTGAAGATTCCTTTTCAGCACTACTGGTATTTTAAAGGAAATGGACGTTTAATTCATTCTTCATTTCTGTCTTCGTAAATACAGCTTCAATCAATATCGTTTTTCAGCACAGCTAGTATTTTGAAGAAAATTAATGTTTCATTAGTTCTTCATTTCTCTATTGGTAAATACAGCTTCAATCTAGATACTTTTTGAGCACAGATGGTATTTTGAAAAAAATTATGTTTCATTCATTTGTGTCTTCCTAAATACAGCTTCAATCGTTATCGTTTTTCCGCACAGCTAGTATTTTGAAGATTAATGTTTTATTCATTCTTCCTTCTGTTACATAATCTATGCATAGATTATTGTCAACCCCTGTATTTCTGAAGGGATGGCCCCTTATCATATCACGGGCGGGACTTTCCATGGAATATTACAGAAAGCCCGCGAAATACGTGAAGTCACGTGGAACCTGGTTGGCTTTCAGTTTCAGCTTGGACTTCAGGTAGATAAGCCCTATCTGCCTTAGCTGGGACTCACATGCGCACATGTTTAGTTAGAGAAATATGTTTAGTTAAGTAAATAAAGGTTTAAATAAATAATATGGTTTTGTGGTTGATGAATGTCTTGGCAACAGGACTGACCTAGAAGAAGAAATGAATCAAGGACGACCAACCAGCAAGACGAAGTCCAGACGCTAGAAGAAGAACGTAAGATACCAAAGATGAGCAGAAGAATAATAGAAGTAAAGAAAGGGTATACAACAATTCCTCTCTTGGTAAATATAGCTTCAATCAAGATACTTTTTCAGCACAACTGGTATTTTGAAGAAAATGAACGTTTGATTCATTATTTATTTCTGTCTCGGTAAATACAGCTTAAATCTTGATACTTTTCTTTTTAGGTACAGATGGTATTTTGAGGAAAATTAACGTTTTGTTTCATTATTCATTTCTCTCATGGTAAATACAGCTTAAGTCTAGGTAGATTCTCATCTCAGCTGGTATTTCGAAGCAAATGAACGTTTCATTCATTATTCATTTCTGTCTGGGTAAATACAGCTTCAATCTAGATACTTTTTCAACACAGCTTTTATACCGCCCTGCCGGCTGGGGCGTTAGAATGCATCGACTGCACCTCTGCAGAGGGGTAACACTCCCCCAATGGGCCACCTGTTGGCCATGGGTGGTAACCCGTGATGCTTAAGGATAGAGCCCAGGTGGATGAGCAGTTCATGACATGCAATACTTTGGCCCTATCTTGGGTTAGACGGGCGGTCGGAGAGGCCTCCTTCGATCAATCGGCTGGTCACGTCAAGCCCTAGCACCTATATAATTTTCCCAACCCTATTGGCCTGATGGCAAGCCCCAACCCCTTTTTATCATATGGGTGCGAGAAGGCGGTGGCTGCGGGTCTACATGTCCTGGGAATGATGTTAAACTCTATCTGATGGTGAGGTTCCAGTTCTGGAGGTTTGATGAATGTGGAGCGCCCCTTCACCACCATTGCTCCCTGGTCCACTCTGACCCGGAGTGGTAGTACCTGTTAGGGTCCCATCTATGGGTTAAATAGAAAAAATGTATTTGTAAAAACATTGTATTATCGATTAGGAATTGATCTATTTCAAAACTTTATCGGCATTAAATGGCCCACTGAGGTTGATATGCCGTAAAACAAAACAAACCAAACCAAACAGCTTTTATACTGAAAAAAAATGAACGTTGTATTCCTATCTTATATGCACACATACACATATACATATGCACACACATACATATACACACATACATACACATACACATATGCATACATATACACATACACACACATATATACATATGCACACACACACATAAACATATGCAGACACATACACGCACACACATACACATATACATATGCACACACACATGCACATACACACACAAATACAGACACATACACACACACACATACATACACACATAAATATATGCACACACACATACATCCACACACATACGTACGCCATTCTTTATGTAGCCCTTTCACCCGTTGTTTTTTTGTGTGTGTGTGTGGTGTGTGTGTGTGTGTGTGTTTCAATTGTGGGTACTTCCGAATTTAGGGGGCCAGATGACGACAGTGCTGTGAGCACATCACATGTCGAATGGACTTATAAGTTGAGAAGGTACTCTCTCCCCTTTCTTCTCAGAGTGAAGTGAAGTGGAGTATAGACCCTTTTGTCTCATTGCGACTGCTCGAAAGACAGAAGGCCTCTACCCACTACTTTTTTCTTTCTTTCTCTCTCTTCTTTCTTTCTTTCTTTCTTTGCAGCTTCTTCTTCTTCTTCTTTTTCCTTATTTTCTGAGGCGATGATATCGAACACAAAACCAATCCGTTATCCATTTGTGATTCATTTCGAAAATAACGAGGGTGGCAGAAAAGGAAAAGATACCACGAAGAAGAAGGAGTTAAAAGCATGATCACGCCCTCACTCCCTCTTTAACCGCCCCAGCGTAAAAGCAAATTAACGTTATTCCCGACAAGGATAAACCATTAGCATGTCAGAAAGTCGGAGACGGGGAATGTCAAGCCGTGAGGCCCTCCGATCGCCCACCTTAAGGTCAACCGGACACCTACTGACATAACATGTCCGACTGGTGTCAAGAAAGCAAGTACGTAATAGCATTATGGCGAAGGTGAAAGTGGATATTCTACTTCAGCTCTCGTCTTCTCGTTTCTTCCAATGGCTGGTTCCTCCTGTTCCCCCCATTCCTGCTATGATATTTTCCCCAGAATAAAAATTAAATTTAGGAATCTTTCTGCTGGAGTCGGTTTCTCAAAACGGCCATTAACATCATTGTTCTTATCGAGCTGTTATTTATAATAAAATTACAACACTTTGTCCCCAACTGATTTTCTGCCCGGTCAAATAACACATTTGATATCTAACCTGTTAACTGCTCAGAAAGCTTGCTACCAAGGACAAGTCCACTATTAATATTATTAATCTTAATAAGCATTTTCAAGGTTATATCATGTTAACCAATAATTTTAAATCAAATTCTAACTTAACACACAAACCACACAAATGATTGGTTTGGTTTGTTTTGTTTTACGGCATATCAACCTCTGTGAGTCATTTAATACCGATAAAGTTTTGAAATAAATTAATTCTTAATGGATAATACAATATTTTTATAAATTCATTTTTCTATTTAACCCATAGATGGGACCCTAACAGGTACTACCACTCCGGGTCAGAGTGGACCAGGGAGCAATGGTGATGAAGGGGTGCTCCACATTCCCCAAACCTCCAAAACTGGAACCTCACCATCGGATAGAGTTTAACGTCATTCTCAGGACATGTTGACCCGCAGCCACCGCCTTCTAGCACCCATATGATAAAAAGGGGTGGGGCTTGCCCCAACCGACAGGGCGGCCACACAAATGAGTTTAAAATTGGGGTTTAAAAAAACATACCCATCCAGAATTAATAAAATAAATCGTCTTCGGTCTGTAGCAATTGTCTGTCCTTAGTGAGAAGGACTTGAGTAAAAAAGGATTATCTCCCTTTAGCGCGATGGTCTCGCCATTAGGTGACGCTACAATACGTTTTGTACTGGATTATTTGGATTATTCAGACTTGTTTCTTCATGTCTGAAAATGACCCTTAAATTAAGATCCCAGGTAACCTTGTGCTGACTTTTAAAAACAGACTCAAGCGCAACTCTTTTTTTTTGTCAAAAAATCTATTATGGCCATGATCGTCTGTAGTAGTTGCCGACGCAAAGAGAGATAGAGAGATGTTTATAATAACAGAATCGGCATAATTAGATCTAGTAAACTTATGACACTCTCACCTGTAAGTCAACTGTCAAACTTTGGAGAGGAAAGAAAGAAAGGTTGGATACTGAGTATTTTAAACAGTGCGGGAATCTCTCTCTCTCTCTCTCTCTCTCTCTCTCTCTCTCTCTCTCTCTCTCTCTCTCTCTGGTAAAACTAGGATGGACTAGACGAGTGGTGTCTCTGTCCATTAGCCCCCTAAAATCAGTAAGTGACTCGAATATTCTTTACGAAGTGTTTTTTACTTCCCCAGGACTTTCGTCCTCTCTGTTTGTATCTTGTCATGTATATCATGTTACATGTACTGGGACAATAAAGTCTGTATTGTTGTCATATCGTACCTCTTTGTTCAGATTTAATTATATATACTAGCAAATATATGCACCTCCCGGGTGCAAGTATTTAAGTTTTAATGTAATAAAATATTGTATTAAATTAGAAAGGCTAATGAAACTAAATAAGAATACAGATAAAAAGATTTGAAACAGAGGGAGTATAATAAAAGATTTGAAACAGAGGGAGTATAATAAAAAATGGAACAACTGAAACTTACTCTTCCATCACTCTCGTCTTTCATTGTTATTTTTTCTAATTTAAGTATTTAGTTAAAAGAGGAAGTAAAGAATAAAATGAGTTATTTTATCTTGTTAATGGATTTCATTTAAGATTCATTGAAGAGATTTTTTGCTTATATTCATTAAAATAAAACCAAACAGTTAAAAATCAATAATACTAAGCACATATTTATTAAATTCGATTTTTTAATATTAGTATGCAAATTAGCCTTCCGTTCACACTGTAAACCGCTATTTTGTTGTATATATAAATATAATTGCATGTTGTCAGTATGTAGACATAGTTAACAGTATTAATAATGTAAGACAATTTTATTAATAATTGAGGTTTAGATAAAAAATAAAATCATGGACAATGTGATGTCAATAACTAAGAGAATTGTGACTTGAGTAGGAATATAGTTTCGGTTACAGACAGAAAAACACACAATCTCCATTATAATAAGATATATATATATATATATATATATATATATATATATATATATATTAACTTACCATGGAAGTTTTCTCTGAAGCCTTCTAATGTGTTATAAGAACCAGTTTTCGCTACACAAGCCAAAACTATACCCAATCAATTCTTATAGGTCTAACACTTAGTTTCCAACTGATTTCTGCTCGGTCAGCTAAGATGTTTGATATTTAACCCACTGAGAAATTAGCTGCTCAGAAAACTTGCTACCAAAGAGAATCCCCTATTAATGTTATTAATCTTAACATTTTCAAGGTTATATTATGTTAACCAATTGTTTTAAATCCAATTTTATCATAACACATCTACTACTAGTTTATATATATATATATATATATATATATATATTATATATATATATAATATACCAAGCGTGTTGGTAAATCCTCGCGGTGAGAAAAAAAACAGCAAATAGTTTGATTGTAAAAATATACTACCAAACATCAACCGGGAAGCAAAAAAATTTATGAAAAAAAGAAAGGACCAAGATAGTCGTACCAACCAAAAGTAATCTATTGGTACAGCATTTTGTCAAAAGAAAAAACAATATATATGTATATATATGTATATAAGATATATATATATATATATATATAGTCATATAACCGCTAGGAGAATAAGCTAATTAGTAAAAAGTGCTCAATACCTAAGTAGAGCAAATAATAAAGATAAATCTAATGAGTCAGACGAACCTACTATTAGTTTCGCTTAATGCTCTTCAGGGCTAAGATCTGACTCTTCAGATCTTAGCCCTGAAGAGCAGACGCTAAAATAATCTCCTTGGTCTAGCGCAAGTGAAAAGGGGATAGACGCCCTCGCTGATTGGCTGATACCAACTTTAGGCCGCCCCAACGACTTTACTTTTACTATGTATTAAATATATATATATATATATATATATATATATATATATATATATATCGAGTTACCTTTTCTTTCTTTCTTGGCAACTGATTTTTACCTGTAGATCTATTGTAAAACAATTGCCGTGTGTTTATCTAATGCATATTCTAACTGTATTTTCCACAATAAAGATTACATTATTCCTTCATCACTGACAATTTCTTTCCATCGGGATTTTTAATCCTAATTGGGAAGACATTTACAATGCAATTCTATATTAAAACGCTTTCCAATGGGCATCTATTGTAATATCCATTAGGGATACATTTACATTATACATATAATCGCCTTATTTCTTTTAAGTAACGACTCCATCAAATATTGCCTTCTGGTCATCCTATTCCTCCTTGATTTTCAAAGAGATACGAGAGTAATAGTTTATGCCGTTCGTATCTCTAATAACATCATTTAAAATTCTTTTACTTATTTTACTTCTCTGAATGTTTGAGATGAGGCTTGATTATTAGTATTATCTGTGTTATTCGGCTTATTGTCCTCATCTTCATTGTTATCTGTATGATTATATACTATTTCTCTGAATGTTTGAGATGAGGCTTGATTATTAGTATTATCTGTGTTATTCGGCTTATTGTCCTCATCTTCATTTTATCTGTATGATTATATACTATTTCTCTGAATGTTTGAGATGAGGCTTGATTATTAGTATTATCTGTGTTATTCGGCTTATTGTCCTCATCTTCATTGTTATCTGTATGATTATATACTATTTCTCTGAATGTTTGAGATGAGGCTTGATGATTAGTCATCTGTGTTATTCGGCCTATTGTCCTCATCTTCATTGTTATCTGTATGATTTATATACTATTCTCTGAATGTTTGAGATGAGGCTTGATGATTAGTATTATCAGCGTTGTTCGGCCTATTGTCCTCATCTTCATTGTTATCTGTATGATTATATACTATTTCTCTGAATGTTTGAGATGAGGCTTGATGATTAGTATCATCTGTGTTATTCGGCCTATTGTCCTCATCTTCATTATTATCTGTATGATTATATACTATTTCTCTGAATGTTTGAGATGAGGCTTGATGATTAGTATTATCTGTGTTATTAGGCCTGTTGTCCTCATCTTCATTGTGATCTGTACAACGTTTCGGCCGATGTGCCCTCCGGCCTTCTTCAGGTATTTCTTGTCGGACTCTACTTGTAAATGTATTATTTCTCTGAATGATTGAGATGCGGCTTGATGATTAGTATTATCTGTGTTATTCGGCATATTGTCCTCATCTTCATTTTTATCTGTACAACATTTCGGTCGATGTGCCCTCCGGCCTTCTTCAGGTATTTCTTGTCGGACTCTAGTTGGAAATATATTATTTTTCTGAATGTTTGAGATGAGGCTTGATGATTAGTATTATCTGTGTTATTCGGCCTGTTGTCATCATCTTCATTGTTATCTGTACAACGTTTCGGTCGATGTGCCCTCCGGCCTCAGCAGAGGTATAGACAGGAAACTTCTGTGTGTGTGATTCGAACCCTAACAAAGCAGTTTCCTGTCTATAACTAGCTGATTATGTATACTATGCCGAAATATACATACATAGATTGACTTTTTCTTGATTTGTTTACGCCTTACATTTGAACAGATATTCTTGCCTAATTCCTTAATTATCAACTAATTACTTTTCAAATTATGTATTACTTCGGTTCGGATCGCAAATTCTGCCTCGCTCAGGCGTGGGGATAAAAGTAATTGGTAATTTGCTTGAAGCATTGTTAAGTATGTTATAATATATTAATAATTTGAAGGAAAATACAATGCGTATGAAAAATAAAAACAAAAAGATGTTATTTTTGTCGTATCTTGAGCGAGGCAGAATTTGCGATCCGAACCTTTGATGATGAAGTTCATGCTTCGAAATCGATAAGACAAAAATAACATCTTTTTGTTTTTACTTTTCATACGAATTGTATTTCCCTTCAAATTTTTAATATATTATAACATACTTAACAATGCTTCAAGCAAATTACCAATTACTTTTATCTCTACGCCTGAGCGATGCAGAATTTGCGATCCGAACCTCTGATGATGAAGTTTATGCTTCGAAATCGATAAGACAAAAATAACATCTGTTTGTTTTTACTTTTCATGCGCATTGTATTTGCCTTCAAATTATTAATACATCATATATATATATATATATATATATATATATATATATAGAACGTGTCCATAAGAATTGGCGTCTCCCGCTGAATTTGTCAAACCTTTACACCCTCCTCTCTTTGGAAATATATTTGTGAATATGTAAATATATGAAATAAGTATTAAACTATCAAGCAAGCACTTGGGCGATTT
>CM042169.1:74642838-74650338 GCA_023376005.1 Doryteuthis pealeii
ACCACGCTTGATCTTATATGTGGGGATGAGAGAATTTCTGCACAGTATTACTAGCTGGAGGATGCTCAATAGTATTCTGTAGGATATTGGAACTTGTTGTAGTGAGTTTCACCGTTTCGAGTTCTGTCGGAAAGGTGAAAAATACTGGTAAGATTTTAATTATGGGTGTATATTTATATTATATGCAATGGATGTTATTCTGTGATCATATTAGAGCGATGTGTGCGAGATGATTTATACGAAGCAACTGTTTATTCTGATAATTTTAAAAAGGCTGTTTCCGCTTGTCTCGTTGATGAGACTTTAATAGATAGTTAGAATACAACTGACATTGTATTTACGACTGTTGCTACCAGATAGTGGGTTCAAGTATTAGATTTATTTTTTCTGCGACGAGTTCGCGATGGATGTCAGTGGGATTTGGTTTATCTTTGATCATTAATCATGATTGACGAAGGGAAGAGGTTTTGTATTATGAATTTGAAATCGCTACTTATAACGCAATTGTAACTGACTTCAAGGCAAAAATATAATATAATAGTATTATAATATATATATTATATATTAATGATGACTGAAGAGTTTGTTTTTGAGTCCTGAATAGAAGCGCTTCTTCTTGTTTCCTCACATCTCTTCATCTATCCTACCTTCACGTTCCCTTCTTTTCCTCACTTTAACCATCATCTACAGATTCGTGTGCTGTCATTACATTCTTACATTGGCCATGTCTCCGGTTATCTAATCCCGGGAACTTTGTGTTTCACAGGCTGTACACTTCTTCTTATTTTTGTTACGTTTTACAATACCGAAACCTTCTTCTACTACACTATCTATTTCCACAGAGCACCTTACCATTCACTATATACCACTTATTCTCCATTCACAGCTCTCTTCTCTCCACAACACAACATAACATATATATATATATATATATATATCTATATATATTCTCCTTTCTAATCGCCTCTCATTCACATATACCTTTTCTTCATATTCTATTTGGAGGATACATGCTCCTCTAATTTGACAGCTCTCATTCTCTAATTTTGAAAATAAATTAGTTAATAATAATTAATGAAATTCACGGCTCGGGTCATTACTATTCTCTTCTAACTGTATTTACAGTTCTGCCTTCTTCTAAACAAGTCCGAGATCTAAATGTTCTAATTCATAACAGCTCCCTCTGACACTGACTATCACTTCTCGTATCTATTATGCGTAATTCATCTTCTCATGTATCACGCAGTTTACTAGACATGGGCAGCCTATCTCACTATTCATATTCGTCTTGTTTGCTTCTGCGCTGTTGCTTGTGTGTGTGTGTGGCGTGTGTGTGTGCGTGCTCTATTCGTGTTTCTCTGCTCTGTGATATAGATATGTATACAGAAATTGTTAATCAGGTTGTAACCACACACTGTCTCACACACCTCACTACCACATCATTCTTCTCAATGACATCTCCTTCTTCCACATACCTGTCTATCTCCATTAATACGGCATTTCATCTGTCGTTTCTGTGTTGTGCTGCTGTGTGTTTGTGTTTGTGTGTGTAGTGTAAGTGTGTCTTTGTGGATAGATACTCGTATATTCTCTTCTCGAAATCTGTTCTCTCTGCCATCTTCCGGTTTAAACGGTCGGGAGTTGTAGTGTTCATGTCACATGACACTCTGTTTTCTATACGGAGACACATCCATGCTATCATATTTATCACCTCACTACACTTCATCTCTTACTACTTCATACTCTACCATATATCTATTATTCTTCATCTTACTCTTCTCATACCCTATACCCCTACTATATTATACAACAAACTATCTATTCTCATCTATATACTCACTACCGGCTCTCTTCTTTTCGTGCAATACATGCAAAATATGTCATAAACATACAATATATTCTTGGAAGTCTTACATTTAGAATAAGTAATGTTTAGTACTGTGCTATCTCTACATCATGATCTCTTATATCGATATCATCACTTATACTTTCCGATATTCACCTTACACAGGTCGTATTAATATAGATATCACATGTTCCAATCGGATTTATTGACTTTAAACAACTTTGTTAATATAGGCTTTCTCGTTCTTTACTTCGCTTGTTCTGTTCGTCAATTCATCTTTCATTCGCACATTCTTCTCATACATTAGAATCTCGTTACTTCATCTTACTTCGTACCAATAGATCGCTAGACGAACTACACTCATCTTTCTTCACATAACACATACAACTGGACTCGATTCTAACTCACACTTGTGTCTAAGTTTGATACTCGCTAATTCAATGTTTCTTCGTATCATATCGTAATTATAAATTCTTTTAATCCATTTACTTTTACTTTCTCTTTACTCATTTTTCCTCATATTTGTCGGATCTCAATTCCTTTTCCATTACTACTTTATTCATACTATACTTCTCTATTCTAACTTCTCATTACTATCTTACTCAGGCAATATAATGTCAACGTTATATGGTATATAACTTACTATAAAAGGCGATTCTCTCTTTCTCTAATTAACGTAATCTTACTATGCATGTACTCTATCTATTTTTGTCTATGTTCGTTTACTCTTCTGCAGAGTTATAATATTTGTTGTTCATACTTCATTTTCGAACAGATTCTCCTCTCCACCTATTCTCCTCCTCTCTCTCTTGCAATATGGGCCTTGTACAATGTGAATGGTTTTCGGCGTTTTTGATGATAAACGTAACCGCCATTTTGTAGAAAGATAATGGACTCCTATAATATCAAACAGAAAATAAAGGATGGCCTTCAATTTTCTTTCAGAAGAAAAAGCAATTAAAATTGAAACATTATTTCCGATACAACAAATAAAAGAAAAAATAAACTTACAAAAATAAAACACATACTTGATTAAAGCTTTAAAATAAACTATCGGAAAATAGCATATATATATATATATATATATATATATAATATAGTAAGATAAATATATAAAGGTTTTACATATCCATTTATTAGGTGACAAAGGAACATTCATGACCATATTGGTTTCATGCGAGGCACTCATCATATATATATATATATATTATATATATATATATATATATAATATATATATATAAAGTAAGTAAAGTCGACAGGGCGGCCTAAAGTCGGTATCAGCCAGTCAGCGAGGGAGTCTATCCCCTTTTCACTTGCGCTAGACCAAGGCGATTGTTTTTAGCATCTGAGGTGGAGCGCCACACCTACCATCAGCTCCTTACTTTACCGCATAGATCCCTGTGCTACTCATACTCTGAGTTGGCGAGGACCGGTATCGAACTAGGAACCTTGTGGTTTCTATTCGAACGCTCTAACGACTGAGCTAACCCGGCCCCTAATATAATAAGATAAATATATAAAGGTTTTATATATCTATTTATTAGGTGACAAAGGAACCATATTGGTTTCATGCGATGCAATCATCAGGTGAAGATTTGAAACTATGCCGGAGCGAGGCTAAATTTATAGTAAAAATTAAGAGAATTTCGAACAGTCTCCACGACACAGGAGCAGCCGAACCGATTTAACATCACGGAAGTAACCGAAAAAGAAAAAAAAATTCAAATATACGGCGTTCCTCAACTTCTTAAACAACAGATGATTACAATATCGCCGTGGGATAAGTACTATAAAAAAACACCTAGTACTTTCAATAACTCTGAGGATGGAATTTTATTTTCCGAGAATATTTAGAATTAAAAAAAAAAAAAAATTAAATAAATATAATTTTCAACACATATTGCATTGTAAATTGCCTTCAAATATATATATATATATATATATATATATATATATATATATATATATGTAAACAAGGTTTGTTTAGAATGGCTTTTTGCCGATAATTTTTTGGGAGAATAAGTGCTTAATTGGAGTCGTACCTAATTTTGAAAATTAATTAATTAATAATGAATTAGGCGGGAATACCTATTAAATGTATGGCTAAACAAATCGAGAAAAAAAACAATCTCTGTATGTACATTTCGGCCTATTATGCCTCATCAGCAGAGCTATAGATCGGAAGACCGCCCTGTGCGTGATTTGAAACCGGACTGCCAAGCTGAGAGGCCGTTCCATAACCCTACACTAAACGGACTTCTTAGATTTTATGATTTGTTTAGAGTAGGTTAATATTCCTCTAGTGACTTTTATTACACGACGATATGATAAGTTGTAAACACGGTTTGTTTTGGAATGGCTTTTTGCCGATAATTTTTGGGAGACTAAGTGCTTAATTGGAGTCGTACCTAATTTTGAAAATTAATTAATTAATAATGAATTAGGCGGGAATATATATATATTGCATTATATATATATATATATATATATATATATATATATATATATATATATATGGGAGTAAATTATGAAAATTAATCCAACAGTGTATGTAGGAAATGTAGAACAAACACGGGATGTTACAA
Organism: Doryteuthis pealeii; assembly: GCA_023376005.1. NCBI lineage: Eukaryota > Metazoa > Mollusca > Cephalopoda > Myopsida > Loliginidae > Doryteuthis > Doryteuthis pealeii. The sequence continues at coordinate 74,647,273 of CM042169.1, forward strand.
TGGATGGAAATTTATTAGTCGTAGTAGCGATGTTCAAATATTTCGGTTTATAAAGAAACCTTCTTCAGGGCAATGAGGCTAGTCATGGAGAAAAAGATGATTCATGCATTTAGAAAGATGCTGGATGTTTTAAACGTATTGAGTTTGGAAATTGTAGATGCATTGTCTAGATTCCATTGTTCCAATAGGGCTAAAATAGCTCCTAGCAAACGAAATGTAATTCCTATCGTCGTCATCACAGTTTATACCAGCTGAGCATGTTACTCTCGCTTCCTGACACCCCTAAACACAGCAATGGTCAAATTTCACTTCTGGTCTAACCAACTTGCTTTTTTCTCTCTCTCCCAGTATCATTCACTATCCATTTTTTTATCATCGCTCGGCCACGCTTTATGCAAATTCAGACTGGTCTCATCCGTGTCTCTGCCAACAGCATTTCAGCTACGAGGAGGTAGCGAGTTCAAATATCCCTGGCCACTCGCCACACTCATCACCTTTGCACAGGCCAAATATATCCTGATGCGCTTTGTTTGTGGAGGCTGGGAATCCGCTCGTCCACAGCTCTGCCCTTCAATTTCAAAGTAAATCGAAGTCTTGTGTTTATTATCTAAAAACTAACAATGACACAAGGCTTCTGATAACGAGAAATCTAACAGAAAACCAGACCGAAGTCCCCAAGTCAACACCAGACGCAAGATCTTAAAAGATGCCAGACCAAGTCAAGTCAAGATGATAGAAATACCAAAGACGATCAGAAGCAAAGCCGGCCAGAAGAAAATACGACCAGATATAGAAGAAAGAAAGAGATATATAACATTATAATTACTAGCAAATATATGTACCCTACGGGTGCAAGTATTTAAGTTTAATGTAATAAAATATTATATTAAATTAGAAAGGCTAATGAAACTAAATAAGAATACAGATAAAAGATTTGAAACAGAGGGAGTATAATAAAAAATAGAACAACTGAAACTTACTCTTCCATCACTCTCGTTTTTCATTGTTATTTTTTCTAATTTAAGTATTTAGTTAAAAGAGGAAGTAAATAATAAAATGACAGTTCTTGTTTCTTGTTAATTTAAGTTTCATTGAGAGATGTTTGCTTATATTCATTAAAATAAACCAAACAGTTAGAAATCAATAATACTAAGCACATATTTAATAAAATCCCATTTTTAATATCAATATGCAAATTAGCCTTCCCGTTTACACTGTAAACCGCTATTTTGTTGTATATATAAATATATTGCATGTTGTTAGAATGTAGATATGGTTAACAGTATTAATAATGTAAAAGAATTTTATTAATAATTGAGGTTTAAATAAAAATAAAATCATTGGGAATGTGATGTCAATAATTAAGGGAATAGTGATATGAGTAGTAATATAGTTTCGGTTACAGACAGAAAAGCACACAATCCCCATTATAATAAGATTTAGTGCCAGTGAAGAAGGCGCTATGCAACACAACAAGAGACTGCATGCTGTAAAATCCAACCAACTAACCAACAAACCAATAAGACACTTTGATAAAAATATATTTTCGGAAAATATTGATGCATGTTTAAACCAGCCCCGCTATACAGATAGGATGTCACACACAGGTTTGAATTCGATATTTTCTTTCTCTTAGATTGGTTGTTATGCTATGGTTAAAGAGCCCAGTATGTCGTACTATTATTCCATATCTGAATGGAGAATAGTTGGCTGCCCCATACCTTTCCCAATGGTATTAGAGATATGTAAAATTCAAACAGCCTCGTCCAGCATTTGAATTTCGTTCGTCATGTGAATTTTCTACGACGATGAGCAGTAGACGACGCCTCCGTAAAACTTTATTACTATGATATAAAATAAAGTATACTCATATGATAACATCTAATGATATATAACTTGGCAGTTATTTTATTTAAAACTTTCATATTTTTGAGGTCAGTTAACTTTGAACTACGTATCTTTGAGGCATAACACAGATTCCCAAAGATATGTGGGTCAATATTTTGCCCAGAGAATCCGAAAATGCGATAAAAAAAGTATTAAAGCCAGCCAATTTTAAGTTATTGATAATTTCTGATCTTTTCATAGCAAGATCAATATCCCGATATGGCACTGCATCTATGACAACATTTTTTTTATTATTATTATTTCACATATACTGAAAAGTATTTGTACACAGAAGATAGTTTGATTTCTTTCTCAGAACAAAAATATATACCAAATAATTACCATTTATGAAATTGTATTGAGATTTTATAGCGGAAGCTATAACAAAAATTCTACTCGATACGTGGTTCAAAGTTAACTTACCAGAAAAAATATAAAAGTTTTTAATAAAATGAATTAGTGCATTATATATCTTATTTATTATATCAACACTGAAAATTTCATTGAATTCGGTTAACCGCCTATCGGCTGGGGTGTTAGAATGCACTGACTGCACCTCTGCAGAGGGGTAAGACTCCCCCAATGGGGCCACCTGTTTGCCGTGGGTGGGGACCCGTGATGCTTAAGGATAGAGCCCGGGTGGATGAGCAGTTCATGACATGCAATACTCCACTTTGGTCCTATCTTGGGCTAGACGGGCGGTCGGAGAGGCCCCCTCGATCAATCGGCTTCAAGCCTAGCACCTATATAATTTTCCCAACCCTATTGCCCTTATGGCAATTTTTATCATATGGTGCTAGAAGGCGGTGGCTGCGGTCTACATGTCCTGGGAATGACGTTAACTCTATCTGATGGTGAGGTTCCAGTTCACCCTTCATCACCATTGCTCTGACCCGGAGTGGTAGTACCTGTTAGATCTATGGTAGAAAAATGTATTTATAAAATTGTATTATCATTAAGAATTGATCTATTTCAAAAATTTTTTGGCATTAAATGACCCACTGAGGTTGATATGCCGTAAAACAAAACAAACCAATAAATTCTGTTAATTCCCTGATTTTTGGTATCTTTTTTCTTTCGGCGGGGTGACATACAATGGTGGAATTTAGTTCCGTCAAGTTCGTTTTAACCATTTTTTTTATGATCAAAGATATTGAAGAAAATATCGATAATGATTTT
>CM042169.1:74665338-74672838 GCA_023376005.1 Doryteuthis pealeii
CGACTGAGCTAACCCGGTCCACCGTGCTCAACCACAAATTTGTAGGAGCTTTATATATTTGCTGAATTTTTTAAATATGAAAGTTTTTCATAAGTAACTACCCAGGTTTCAGGTTATTTCACCATCTTTTAAAATATGATTTCGGATATATTATTCAGTAAAAAATGCATTTTCAATAAGGGAAACTCACCATCCACCCTAAAAAATTAAATTGAAAAATGTGCAGGATTTGACATCCGAAAATTTGAAAAGACATACATATTTTAACATATGAAATTGATTAAAATAATCCCAATTAAAAACAAATTTTCAAAGAGTTAAAGGGAGATAACTTTACGATTTTTTTATAAAATACAGGATTTTTTTTTTTTAAATTCAAAAATATAATCGAATACATAAAGAGCGTCCGCAATAATCAACCGACATAATTGCGATCCATAAACATAACAACACAAAATCTCGTCAAAGAAATACCAGTAGCAACCTGACGATGGTGAAATAACCTGAAACCTGGGTAGTTGCTTATGAAAAACTTTTATATTTAAAAAATCAGCAATATATATATATAATATATATATATATATATATATATGTGTGTGTGTGTGTGTGTGTGTAATGATATATATATTTGATATATATGTGTGTCGGTGTGTATTATATATATAATATATATATATATATATATATATATACGATCCACGTCACATAAATGTTAAACAAGCCACATTTTAAAAAAAACAATTTTAGCATTATATCATCACATCGCGTGAAAGCGCTTCACGTTTATATAAACGCTAAAATAACTACTGGTTCTTAATATCTCAACCATTTGACTCATCTGAGGATTGCATAACCATGAAACTTTAAGTTATGAGTCCAAATCATCCATAATACCATTACTATTGATTATATATATATATATATATAGAAAAGTTGCAGAAACACACACAACCTATCAAATATCGGACATATTCTGCCAAAATAATAATTCAATGCCGGAAGAAGACAACAGATCAGAAACACGTGTCGCATATGTAAGATAAAAGCTGTACATGACTTGCAAACTCTCCTCTTTGGTCCTTTTTTTAGATAAGACGGAGAATATCCTATCAAACGGTTGGTCACATCAAGCTCTAGCACCTATATGATTGTCCCAACCCTATTGTTCCATAGCAAATCTCAAACACTTTCATCATTTCATGATGTTCAGCTATGTCTATTCTTTCTTCCCCGATAAGCAGTCCATGACTTGCAACAATCCCCATTGGTAATTTTTTTTTAGATAAGACGGGTGGTCAGAGAATATTCTATCAATCGGCTGGTCACATCAAGCTCTAGCACCTATAAGATTGTCCCGACCCTATTGTTCTCATGGAAAATCCTTAACCCTTTCATCATTTCATGATGTTCAGCAGTGGCCTCTTCATTCTTGGTGAGGCTTAGAACTTTTTAAACGACCCTCGTATAATATAGGTTAAGTTCTAACCGCCAAACGTGTTCTACGATGCATAAACGAAGTTTAAAATCAATCAGTTTTGACATGAAGAAGAAAAATGAAAGAAAACTGACTTATTTCTTACTCCAAACACGAAGCCACCCCCTACACACACACACACACGTACACACACACACACACACACACATACATATATATATATATATATATATATATATATATATATATTGATTATTGTAGATATACATAAAGTATGGCGTTAGTACAACACTTGTGGCTCGTGTGTGAGGTTACCATTCAGCGTATAATTTATTAAGTTTTTAAACTTAATCGCGCATGCTTCAAAGCGATCTTCAGTCGAGCAGGAAGTCTGAAATCAAATTTGGTTAAAACCCCTTCCCCACACGTTCACTCCATATATGGTCTGTATGCTCGCTAGACGAAGATCAAGGGTCGAAGATGGACAGCATTCGGCAGAATTTTGCCGCTTTGGTGTGTGGAGCTTATCAGGTTAAGGCGTCTCCTCTGTTTTTCCCTCGTCAATTCAAGTTTGCTTTCTCTTTTATTTCATCTTTCCATATTTGGTGTTTGGTTTGGATTGGAGATGAATAAGATGAATGGTAAATAAATAGAAGAAAGAAATGAGCAAAGAAAGAGAGAGGAGGAAGAGAAAGAGAGGGGAAAGTCAAGAAAGAGAATAAAGAATAGTGGAATAACATCAAGGAGAAAGAAAGAAAGAAAGAAAGAAGAAAGAAAGAAAGAAAGAAAGAAATGCTAATAACAAGATGGGGAGTGAAAGAAACAGAAGAAGGGAAAGAGAAAAGGTGGAATAACATCAATGAGAAAGAAAGAAAGAAGATAGAAAGAAATGCTAATAACAAGATGGGGAGTGAAAGAAACAGAAGAAGGGAAAGAGAAAAGGTGGAATAACATCAATGAGAAAGAAAGAAAGAAAGAAAGAAAGAAAAAGAAAGCTAATATCAAGATAGGAGTGAATGAACAGAAGACGGGAAAGGGAAAAGGTGAGATAACATCAATGAGAACGAAAGAAAGAAAGAAAGAAAGAAAGGAAAAAGAAAGAAAGAAAGGGAAAGAACAAGATAGGGAGTGAAAGAAACAGAAGAAGGGAAAGAGAAACGGTGGAATAACAGCAATGAGAAAGAAAGAAAGAAAGAAATGAAGGAAGAAAGAAAGAAAGAAAGAAAGAAAGACAGGGGAACAAGATAAACATTAGAAGAAAAAGAAGCAGAATCAAAGAGAAATAAAGTAAAACATCAATGAGAAGGAATAAAGAAGAAAGAAAGAAAGAAAAAAGAAAGAAAGAAAAAAAAGAAAGAAAGAAGCAAAGACAAAAACATTAAAACACCAAAAATTACGAAAAGCCAAAATGGATATTAATAAAATGTTTAAGAAATATTTATTTTAATATTTTCTTTCTTTCTTTGCATGTTACAATTTCTTTCTTTAAATCCATTTTTTTTGTCCGTCTCATTATTTCTCTACATGTGTCGTTTAGAATACGATTTTTAAAAAAATTATTTTCTATATTTTTTTCTTAAAAATCGTCTTTATTTTTACTTTCTTTCTTTCTTTCTTTCTTTCTTTCTTTTTATGTGTCTATTTCCAGTTTCGAACACGATTTCTTTTTTTCCTTATTTCTTTTATCTTTAAAGTCGTCTTTCTTTCTTTCTTTCTTTCGTTCTTTCGTTCTTTCTTTCCATATTTCATTCTTTTATCTTTCTTTCGAATTTTCTTTCTCTTCCTCTCTTTTTGTTTATATTTCTTTCTTTTTTCTTTTTCTTTCTTTCTTTATTTCAATACGTTTATCTTTCTTTCCATCTTTCAGGTTTTATCACATTAATTTTTTTCTTCTATTTAATTATTCTGTTTTCTTTCCTCCCTTTTCCTTTCTTTCTTTCTTTCTTTCTTTCTTTCTTTCTTTTTATGTGTCTATTTCCGGGTTGGGACCCGATTTCATTCTTTCTTTCCTTATTTCTTTTATCTTTAAATTTGTCTTTCTTTCTTTCTTTCTTTCTGTCTTTCTTTCTTTCAATACGTTTATCTTTCTTTCTATCTTTCAGGTTTTATCATATTAATTATTTTTCTTCCATTTAATTATTCTGTTTACTTTCCTCCTTTCTTTCCTCATTTCTTTCATATTTTCTTTCTTTCTTTCTTTCTTTCTTCCTTTCTTTCTTTCTTTCTTTCTTTCTTTCTTTCAATACGTTTATCTTCTTTCTATCTTTCACATTAATTTCTTTTCTTCTATTTAATTATTTTGTTTTCTTTCCTCCTTTCTTTCTTCCTTTCTTTCCTCCTTTTTTCTTTCTTTCTGTCTTTCAATACGTTTATCTATCTTTCTATCTTTCTGGTTTAAACACATTAATTTCTTTTCTTCTATTTAATTATTCTGTTTTCTTTCCTCCTTTCTTTCTTTCTTTCTTTCTTTCATTCATTTATTCTTTCTTTCTTTCTTTGCATGTATCCATTCCTTTCTTTACATTCATCTTTTATCTTTCTTTTAAGATAAACCTTATGTAGAAATAAATAAATAATTCTGGAGTGTAATAAATAATTTTGTTTCATCTTTCCATATTTTCTTTGGTTTGCATTGTAGATGAGCAAATAAATAAGTAGAAGAAGGAAAGGAGCAAAGAAAGAGAGAGGAAGAAAGAGAAAGAGAGATAAGGGGTTAAAGGGGAGAAGGACAAGAAAGAGAATGAAAGAAAAAGGAAAAAGAGGAATAACATCGAGTGTTACCCCCCCCCTTTTGAAAGTTCTTGTAAAAAAAAATAAAGTCGTCGGGGTGGCCTAAAGTCGGTATCAGCCCATCAGCGAGGGAGTCTGTCCCCTTTTCACTAGCGCTAGGTCAAGGAGATAGATTCTGCGTCTGAGGTGGAGCGCCACACCTACCATTAGCTCCTTACCATACCGCACAGATCCCTGTGCTGCTCATACGCCGAGTTCACGAGGGCCTGCATCGAATAGGAACCTTGTGGATTCTAGCCGAACGCTCTACCGACTGAGCGAACCCGGCCCTTGTAGAATATGTTATTCGTATAGAAAATGAAATAGATTTCATTATTTATTTAAAAAAACATAAATAAACTCAACATCAACTACACACACACACACACATATATATATATATATATATATATATATATAAGTATAGATAAAAGGATATGATAACACACAATGCTGCTAAAATGAAAATATTTTATATCATATCCATAAATAATATTAAACAATATTTCGATTTATAAGAATCATCTTCAGAGCTTGTTTTTAATCCGGACTCATCGAGAGAGAAGCAGAAAATAATTTAAATTCAAAATGAAAAACATTGATGTTCCAAAAAGCGTGCAAGTCATGCGATCGTTTTGTCATTAGCACATCCGCTACGCGTTTCTAAGCCAACGACATAATTGTATATCTTTAGTGTAACAGTTTTTGAAAAAAGAAGACATATTTCAAATTCAAAAATAGACAAATTCTCTTTTTCAAACAGGAAGAGTTTTAACCCGTTCGTGGTCAACCTGCAACGGATTTTTTTTTTCAGAAATAAAATATATTTTTTCAACTTTTTAAAAAATTTTAACGTATAAAAATTGAATGGTGCAAGGGTTTATTGGGATTGTGGGATTGTCTTCCCTTTGGCTGGAAGAGTTATCTTCCCTCTTGTTTCGCGGTTTCACCTCCAAGTGTTTTGCTATTTAAGCAGGCAAGGTTTTCCCTCTTGTTTCGCGGTTTCACCTCCAAGTGTTTTGCTATTTAAGCAGGCAAGGTCTCCGGGACCTCACGCACATGGGTTAGACATTTATGTCTACACCCCTCTTGTGTGGGGGCTTCAGCCCCCAACACATTACTAATAAGTGACTTTAACCTATGGACTCTCCATAATTATCCCTATCTTTTATTTGTACATTTAGATAACTATTGTATACGTTTTTATCGTATCTTATCCCTTTTCTATGTACGTGTATATCTACTGTGTAACTTTTATGTCTACATCCTTGTTGTGTGGGGGTTTCAGTCCCCAACACATTACTAGTAAGTGACTTTAACCTATGGACTCTCCATAACTATCCCTATCTTTTGTATGTACATTTAGATAACTATTGTATACGTTTTGTTGTATCTTATCCCCTTTCTATGTACGTGTATATCTACTATGTAACTTTTCTCATGTATCTTGTATACGCATATTTTATGTCTTAAATGCTTCTCCATGTGTTTGTATTAAAGTCCTTTGTGTATGTAATATTCTTGGTCGGAATTGTTTTGTTCAACCAACAATTATAATTGATGTTATTACTTTGAACCCAACAAAATAATATATATATATATATATATATATATATATATATATTATGGATTATCCCGTCGATTTTAGACGCATAAGGGTTCATACACACAATGAACACCCACACAGTGATTTGTTTATAGTGGTGAAGGCTTGTGTTGGACCATCCACACTTTTTGGCACAGTTGATAGGAAAGAATTGGTGCATCAAGGGTTGCCACAAACCCAATTAACGACCAACCTCAGGAATTTTAAATTCAGACATATCCCTCTCCTAGACTGGTTACCTACACAAGGCTGAAGGGCCAAGTCTGCTCTACTATTTAACCCATAGCTGGAGGGAGAATATATGGATTTATACCTTTCCCAAGGGTATTAGCGCTATGGGAAATGCCAACAGCTTCGTCTAGGAATTGAACTCGAATCGACGAGTCTATTTTCCATGACTCTAACCACTAGCCCACGCGCCTCCATATAATACTGATGGCTGTAAAACGAAAAGGGTGATACACACACACACGCACGCACGCACACACACACACACACACACACACACACACACACACACACATATATATATATATATATTATATATTTATATAATGGATGAGATTACTTTCATCCATTATATAAATAAATTTTGCTCTATATTGTATTGAGCACTTTGTATTTGTTTTTTCTCAATCTTAACCCCTGGATACCGTGCGCTTCCAACGATCGTACTCATACCCCCCGGTAAGCTACTACTCATACATTAACACACACACACATATATATGTATATATATATATATATGGTGGGGGGGTGTTTGTGTGTGTGTATCACCCTTTCCGTTTTACAGATTATCTAGCCCAATTGGCTTATCTAAATCCCTTTGATTCCTCACAACCATCCACTCATGATAATATTTTAGTTCGTTTTCAACCCGCTCACCTTTAACCCTCCAGAAACCAACAACCCTCCCAGCTTCTTCTTTCCTCTGAACCCACTTCCCAGAAACTCACTCCATTTTGTTTGCTAATTTTTTAAATTTCTTTTCGAAAATATATATATATTTACCAACTCCGCACGAGCAGGATACAACACATGGTCAATTTCTTAAGCGGGGTTTATCAGGTTTGAATTCAGAGTTTTCCTTCTCCTAGACTTGTTACCTAGCCATGGTTAAAGAACACAGTCTGCCCTACTATTTATCCATAGCTGGAGGTAGAGTAGAATTCATACCTCTTCCAAGGGTATTAGCGCTAAGTGAAATGCAATTACCACGTCCAGGATTTGAACTCGGGGTGACGAGTCCATTTCCCATGACTTTAACCATTACACCAGCGCTTCCTTTTCGAAATATAAGATTTCAAAAATTCATAAGAGACACAGTAAAACTGTGAAGTCAATTAGCTGTTACCGATTCCGACATTATTCTTAGCGGACTCCTGAACTCTTGTTTATCTTGTCTATTCTTGTCTTGCAGTGATAGACATTCTGGAAAAGTTCTAATAACGCTTTGAGTAAAAAAAAAATACAGTAATCAGAAATTCTTCATCTTTTATCCGAACGTGCATTAAAAAAATAACCCACCTCAAAGGTTTTTTCACGGAACAGATGGACTTGCTACTACTAACACCAACACACACACACACCCACACACATGCACACACATACACTCTCTCTCTCTCTCTCTCTCTCTATATATATATATATATATATTATATATATGTGTGTGTGTGTGTGTGTGTGTGTG
>CM042169.1:74677838-74692838 GCA_023376005.1 Doryteuthis pealeii
AACTTTATTGGCATTAAATGACCCACTGAGGTTGATATGCCGTAAAACAAAACAAACAAGCAAACAAACTGTTGGGTGGGTTTTACACTTCTGCAGATAGGTAAGACCTTGCCCCCACATTGAGGGCATGGATGGCAATCCGGGATGTATTTTTGCCTCATACCCCACTTGGCCTCGTTTTAACGTGGGCCCACCCACAAGCCGAAGCTCATGGGTGGGAAAAAACAAAACTTACGTCGATCCCTTCGGCATTTCCCCTCAAGTGGAGCGCCTCAGGCGCTGGGAAATAAACCCAGATCTACCTCTAAGTCAAGGGGGAAGGTATTGCATGGGGATGACCCTCTGGGATCGACGCTATTATTTAACTCTCAACAAGTCCAGCTGGACACACGGCGTTAACCGGAAGCCTGAGCTACGTGGCAATCCGTGATGCTTAAGGATCGATCCCTGGTGGCTGAGCAGTCCATGACATGCAACACTCCACATTGGTCCTTACTTAGGCTAGACTTTTATTAAAAACGACTTGATTCGGCATTAAATGACCCGAAAAGGTTCTATATGTAAGACAAACAACGAAATTAAAACAAAGGTTTTTTTCAGAATGACTTGATTCGGTATGATATAACCCGAAAAGGTTTGATACGCCGTAAAACGTAACCAAATTGAAACAGAATCAATCCTTAATCAAAATGATTTTATTCACCATTAAATTGTCCGAAAAGGGTTATTATGCCATAACGAATAACAATCAAATTAGAATATAGAAACTTTTATCGAAAGGACTTGATTCGGCATTAAATTCCACGAAAAGAGTTGATATCCCGTAAAACAAACACATATTTCTATTTTTATTTTTATTTTTAATGTTGGCGTTCATAAAGCCTGCAACTATTTTTATTTATTATCAATTTATCTGAATTCTTTGAGATGAGGCTTGGTATAATTTTGGTTTTGGACTGTTGTCCTCATCTTATGTTTATTTTTCTGTTTCTGTTGTCCTCATCTTATGTTTATTTTTCTGTTTCTGTTGTCCTCATCTTATGTAAATTTTGTGTGGTATATGTAAAAACACAACGTTCCGGCCGTTCTATCCTCCGACCTTACTCAGGTGCCTGTCTAGCCGAGTATAGCAATTACCCAACCTGGAAAATCATTTTGAATAGGTTGACTATTTATCAAATAAAACCTCGAAGAACCATAGTCTTTTATATGCTACTGAATTCTGTTGGTTGTACTTTAAATAAGGATTTTAATTTATTTCACTCTGTTTGTTATTTCGTTCCCAATGCAGCCTTATTTACCGCTTATGAATTATTCAAAAGGACATGATAATTTATAAATAAAATAGTTTGCAACAAATAAAAAGAATGAAAAGAAAAAAAACATTCTGCGAATGTCAATAAATTATTAGACTACAAAATAAAACAATTGAACAATTTTTTTGTCAAAGAAACGCTATTTTAGAAATAGCTAAAATTTAATTTTTAAATTTGCATCGAATTCTAATTTTGCATACGTAAGTTGCATCGATTTTTGTTAATGAAAACAACATTAAATGCTAATTAGAAGGCCAATCAGTCGAAATAAATCTATTCGTTAGTTAAGACTGTTTTTGGCATTCTTAAAAAGACAAAAGCATAATTCTTTAGCTGGTGGTAATGACTTGTCATCGGTGATTATTGTTCATCATGAGGTTTTGTCAAAAGGCCTACTAGCCTGGATGATTCTGGACACTCATTTGGAATCACTCTTCTATTACTAAAGTATTCCATACTAGGCCCTTTGCGTAGTGTAAGGGTTAACGAGTTGGGGTAGTTAGTGGATTTGACTCTCACTGAGTGTCTTGTACCAAAAGTTAGTTGGATTCTTACTGTAACCTAATAAAACGGCTAATAGAAAATTTGAATTGAAAAGAAAACGGTACTTGAGACTTTTGGGGGTTTCTTACAAAGACAAAATCCTAATTCTTTAACAGGTGGCAATGACCTGCCATCGGTGATTATTGTTCATCATGAGGTTTTGTCAAAAGGCCTACTAGCCCGGATGATTCTGGACACTCATTTGGAATCACGTCTAATAGAAAATTCAAATTGAAAAGAAAACGGTACTTGAGACTTTTGGGGGTTTCTTACAAAGACAAAATCATAATTCTTTAGCTGGTGGCAATAGCTTGCCATCAGTGATTTTTGTTCATCATGAGTTTTGTTCATCATGAGTGAAAAGGCCTACTAGCCTGAATGATTCTGGACACTCATTTTATAATCACGCTGCTATTATCAAAGCATAATATACTAGGCATTTTAGTGTAAGAGTTAGTGAGTTGGGTTAGTTAGTGAATTTGATTCTCACTGAGTGTTTTGTAGCAGACTATTCTAAGTTTAACAAATGATGACATTACTTCGTTCAAATCTGGCAGTACCCAGAAAGTCAGTTGGGATCTGACTGGGAAGTTATTGAACGGCTAATAAAAAAATTTAATTGAAAAGAAAACCGTAGTTAAGACTTTTTTGACATTTTTATAAAGACAAAGTCATGATTCCTTAACTAATAACAATGACTTGTTAACGCTGATTTTTGTTCATCATGAGTTTATTTCAAAAAGCCCACTAGCCTTGATGATTCTGGACACTCATTTTGTAATCACGGTTCTATTGCCAAAGCATTCCATACTAGGTATTTTAGGTAGTGTAAATGTTGGCGAGTTGGGTTAATGAATTTGGTTTTCACTGAGTGTCTTGTATTAGGCTATTTTAAGTTTAGTAAATGTTACATTATTTCGTAAGTTTAGTAAATTATAACATTATTTCGTCAAAATTTGGCAGTAATCAGAAAGATAGATGTACAGTTTATAGAAAATTTAAATTTAAAAGAAAACAGTAGCTATGTTTTGGGGGGTTTCTAATAAAGACAAACTCATAATTCCTTAGCTGGTTTCAATGACCTCCCATCAGTGATTTTTGTTCATCATGAGTTGTTGTCAAAAAATCTACTGGTCTGGATGATTCTGGACACTCATTTTGTAATCACGCTTCTATTACCAAAGCATCCCATACTAGGCACTTTACTTGGTGTAAGGGTTATCGTTGGGTTAACTAGTGAATTTGATTCTCACTGTGTATTTTGTAGCAGAATCTTGTGAGTTTAGCAAAGGATGACATTACTTTGTTCAAATCTGGCAGTACCCAGAAAGTTAGTTGGGTTCTGACTGTAAAGTTATTGAACGGCTAACAGAAAATTTTAATTGAAAAGAAAACGATATTTAAGACTTGTTTGCCATTCTTATAAAGACAAAGACATAATTCCTTAACTAATGGCAATGACTTGCAAACGCAGCTTTTTGTTCATCATGAGTTTTTGTCATTCTGGATGATCATTATTCAGAGAATAGGATAAAATGGATAAATTGATAAAATAAGATAAATTACAAAATGAAAAATACAGTGTAGTGGTTTGTCTGAAATTATGAGATGAGGCTTGATAATTTGTATTATTTGGATTTTTTTTTGTTGTCTCAACTTTTTATTATTATATTTATTATTATTATATTTATTATTATTATATTATTTATTATTATTATATTTATTATTATATTTATTTATTATATATTTATTATTATTATATTTATTATTATTATATTTATTATTATTATATATTATTTTGGTCGAGGTGCCCTCCGGCCTTCTTCGAGCGTTTCTTATCGAACTCAGGAACTTTCTGCAACTCGAGAACCTTCTTCATGAACAAAAGTTGGACACTCATTTTTAACCATACAGTGTTGCAAGATGATAACTTACGAATAATTTAGCAACACATGCATTAATATATAGATGTGAATTTTTGTCACCAGTAAAGAGGTATTAAGATTCACCTTAAATGAACATAAGAATTAATTTTTGTTCTTATTGTGTAGCTCTGTGAATGCGAACCAAAAGTAGTTAGACTTGACGGCTGGGGCTTTAGAATACACCGACTGCACCTCTGCTGATGAACCCCCCCCCCGCATCGAGGCCACCTGTTGGCCGTGGGTGGCGACCCGTGATACCAGAGGATCCTAGTGGCTGAAACATTCCACTTCGGGCATTGCTTAGGCTAGATGGGCCTTTGGAGAGGCCCCCTCCAATCAATCGGCTGGTCACGTCAAGCCCGAGCACGTATATCATTGTCCCAACCCTATTGCGCTTATGGCAAGCTCCAACCCTTTTTATCACGTGGGTGTTAGAAGGTGACGGCTGAGGTCCTCATGTCCTGGGTATGACTTTAAACAATAACTGATGGTGAGGTTACAATTCTGGATGTCTGGGGAAAGTGGAGCACCCCTTCATCACCATTGCTCCCAGATCCACTCTGACGCGGAGTGGTAGTACATGTTAGGGTCCCATCTATGGGTTAAATAGATTTTATTTTATAAAAAAGAATTTGAGTTTAAAATGTTCTTCCAAAATATTGCTACGAATCTTTCAAAACATTGCCGACATTAAATGACCCACTGAGGTTGATATGCCGTAAAAAAATTCAGAGTACCCGTCAAGAAACTAAATAAAACAAAAACGTCTTCGGTATAAAATGACCCAATGGACTGACATCCCGTAAAATCCAACCAACCAACCAATCAAAATTTGTTGAAAATATTTCGCCAGTTAAAAAACAATGATTGAAAGTGATGAGAGCAGCAGAAGAAATTTGTATCAGGTTGGTGCAAAATTAATGTCCGAATTTAAGATTGATTTTTTGTTAGAGTTGTAAAATAATCTTATGACTAAAATGAAGTATCATTTATTTTGATATTCTATTATATGATATCAAAACTGATATTCTGTTTGACATTATCTATGTTCGATGTCTATCTCAAAGGAGATTATGATATGCTGGATCCCAAGCCATATAGAAGTGAGGGGGAATGAAAGAGCCGACTCTGCAACTAAATCGGATCTAGATTTGATCCCTGACAATTTCAAGATACCATATACTGACTTGAAACATAAAATCAATAGACTCCTTCATACAAAATGTCAACAACACTGGAATAACAATATCCACAATAAATTCTCCCTAATCAAACCCACTTTGGGAGGCTGGAGATCAACTTTAAGGAAGTCTAGAAAGAAATAATTCATTGTTTCCCGATTACGCATTGGTCATACAAGACTAACGCACTCCAATATACTCAAACAAGAACAACAACCACAATGTGGAACATGTCAAACACCTTTGACAGTTAAACACTTATTTATGGAATGCAGGTTTCTTGCTCACATCAGAAACCGTTATTTTAAAGCAAACAATATGAAAGATCTATTTGAAAATGTCAACATGGAGGATATTCTCTCTTTCTTGAGGGAAATAAAATTATACCATAGAATATAGACATGAAACAAATCAATACCATACAACATGATCCCCAATAATGCTAACACATTGTTAAAACCAATTACTAAAAAGTATAAATATAAATACACGATATGTATCAATTCCGAACCGTTAGGCATGACATAACCCCAGACGGGTTGATATACGGTTAAAATCAAGAAACCAAACCAACCATCTGTTCCATTCATATTTTCAGAAAAATTGGCACCCATGTTTGTCCCATCCAAATATCACATGAGAAATGTTTTACTCTATGAGTTTCATAAAGATGTTAATGCGAGTGCGACAGTAAGATCTATTCAGAGAATTTATGGGGAAGATGTAGTGAATGAAAGAACTTACAGGAGATAGTTTTCCAATTTTGATGGACTTAAGTTAACAACAAGAGAAGAGATTGTAAATGAGTTGGATTCATATTTCAATTCTAAAACGACAGAGTTTTACAAGCGAGGCATTTATAAGTTTGTTGACAGATGGAATGAGGTCATTGAAAGGAATGGAGAGTATTTTAATGAATAAATATTTTCATAGTCATTGGTGTTGGAGTTTTTGTAATATAAGTCGTGTGACAAAAGCCCACTTCTACTTATAGACTCGCCGATAAACATGTGACCAACCTATTTAACCAACCACTGGCAGTATTCTGCTGCTGATATTATTATTTAAACTGGCTGTTCTGGTCATATTTACTCATATCTACTTGGATCTTCGTGGACGACGGAACATAGGATTATATCACAGGACTTATTCACTTACCAAAGGATTCTATAACTCAGGACTTACTTATTTACTTTAAGTTTTTTGCAACTGGCCAAGGAGTGGTAGTACCTTTTGCACCAACCAGAGTGGTAGTACCTTTTAAGGTTCCTTATATAGGTCCATAGAGCTTTGGAATTTCGTGAGGCATTTATAAGTTTGTTGACAGATGAAACGAAGTCATTGAAAGGAAAGAGATTTGTATCAGGTTGGTGCAAAAGTAATGTCCGAATTTTAGAAATATTTTTTGTTAGAGTTGTAAAATAATTTTGTGACTAAAATGAAGTATCATTTATTTTGATATTCTATTATATAATATCCAAACTGATATGTTATTTCACATTATCTCTGTTCTATTCATATTTTTTCAGAACAATTGGCACCCATGTTTGTCCCATCCAAAGATCTCATAAGAAATATTTTACTCTAATAGTTTCATAAAGGTGTTAATGCAAGTGCGGCAGTAAGATCTATTCAGAGGATTTATGTGAAAGATGTAGGGAATGAAAGAACTTACAGGAGATGGTGTTCCCATTTTGATGGACTTAAGTTAATAACAAGAGAAGAGATTGAAAATGAGTTGGATTCATATTTCAATTCTAAGCCTACAGGATTTTACGAGCGAGGCATTTATAAACTTGTTGAAAGATGGAATGAGGTGATTGAAAGGAATGGAGAGTATGTTAATGAATAAATATTTTCATAGTCATTGGCTTATTCATTATTACCCAAAATTTGACCTCGGGTCAAGTCCATTTCTTAACCATTACACTGCGTACCAAATTCCATTAGAGACAACCTTAGACAGTTATTCAAAAATAGAATCATAGGATGATATTATACGTATATATACAGGGATATATTTATACGTTACTCCAAATAGTGTCCACCAATCGTCAAGAATTACGGGTCGCCAACTTCCATGGTGAGTCTTACCCCTTTTCAGTCGGTGTATTCTACAGCCCCAGCCGACACGGCAGAAAATGGTAAGTGTTCATTTTATCATTTTAAATAGTATTTCCAAAATTTTGAATTTTATTTTATTATTTATTATTGTATCATTTTATTATTTATTATTGTATCATTTCGGATTAAGTGAAATAAACAACAAATGAGTAGGATGAGGTTAAGGAAGACTCGTAAAGTTTCTTAGATTTTAAAAGGGATGATCTTTGGGAGAATGTTTATGTACGTGAAGAATCAGTTATTTACTGATGTGATATATGGACCATGACAACTGTTAAAAGCTCTTATTTTTTGTAATTTTATGTTTTACTAGCAAATATATGCACCCTCCGGGTGCAAGTATTTAAGTTTTAATGTAATAAAATGTTATATTAAATTAGAAAGGCTAATGAAACTAAATAAGAATTCAGATAAAAAATCTAATATCTTTTTATCTGAATTCTATAATCGAAAAATAGAACAACTGAAGGTTACTCTTTCATCTCGTCTTTCATGGCTAAATTTTCCTAATTTAACTATTCAGTTAAAATAGGAAGTAAAGAATAAAATTCAATTATGTCTTCTTGTCAATGAATTTCTTTTTAAGATGTATCCACAAGACTTTTGCTCAATATCATTAAGTTAAAACCAAATAATTAGAAATCAATAATACTAAAAAGATATTTATTAAAATCAAATTTTTAATATCAATATGCAAATTAGCCTTCCCATTCACACTGTAAACCACTATTTTGTTGTATATATAAATACAATTGCATGTTATTCGTATGTAGATATGACCAATAGTAATAATAATACAAATCAATTTTATTGATAATTGGGTTTTAGATAAAAATAAAACCACGGTGAATGTGACGTAAATAACTAAGGGAATTGTGACTTGAGTAGTGATATAGTTTCGGTTACAGACAGGAAAACACTCAATCTCCATTATAATAAGATATTGTGATTAAATTGAATTTTGTTGTATGACTTGTAAAGTCATCGGGGTGGACTAAAGTCGGTATCAGCCAATCAGCTAGGGAGTCTATCCCCTTTTCAATAGCGCTAGACCAAGGAGATTGTTTTTGCGTCTGAGGTGGAGCGCCACACCTACCATCAGCTCCTTACTTTACCGCACGGATCCCTGTGCTACTCATAACGCTGAGTTGGCAAGGGCCGGTATCGAACAAGGAACCTTGTGGTTTCTAGCTCAACGCTCTACCGACTGAGCTAACCCGGCCCGTATGACTTGTAGGGACCGTTATTGTTTGGTGTTTGTTTGTTTTTTTTTTTTTTGTTTTTTTTTGTTTGTTTTGTTTTACGGCATATCAACCTCAGTGGGTCATTTAATGCCGATAAAGTTTTGAAAATAAATCAATTCTTAATGGATAATACAATTTTTTTTATAAATACATTTTCTATTTAACCCATAGATGGGACACTAACGGTACTATCAGTCCGGGTCAGAGTGGACCAGGGAGCAATGGTGATGAAGGGGTGCTCCACATTCCCAAACCTCCAAAACTGGAACCTCACCATCAGATAGAGTTTAAACGTCATTCCAGGACATGTAGACCCTCAGTCACCGCCTTCTAGCACCATAGATAAAAAGAGTTGGGGCTTGCCATAAGGGCAATAGGGTTGGGAAATCATATAGGTACTAGGGCTTGACGTGACCAGCCGATTGATCGGAGGGGGCCTCTCCGACCGCCCGTCTAGCCCAAGATAGGGCCAAAGTGGAGTATTGCATGTCATGAACTGCTCATCCACCTGGGCTCTATTGGGGGAGTCTTATCCCGCTGCAGAGGTGCAGTCGGTGTTTGGTGTTTGTATGGTTAAAGAAGATCCGAGTTTTGATCCCCATAATTTAAATGTATAAGACTACGGAAATGAAGTTCCCGCAAAAAACAAGAGAAGAAGACAAAATTGATACAATAAACTATTTTATATACATAAATACAATTGGTATAGTTTTGTTCGAGGTGACAGACGATATATGTCTGTAGTTAGTAGTGTATGTTGAGTGTGTCTGTATTGTTTATATTGTATTTATGAATGAGAAAAGACTTATATTGATAAGAGTGGCTGGCCGTGATTTCAAACCAAAACAAAGTAAGTGAAGAATGTTTTTTGCTTATGCACTGTCAAGTCGGAAAGAGTGAAAAGGTGTGAGACAGATGAGTTGTTGTGATTTTTGAGCGAAGCCTTTGTTTGACGTGTCTCAACTCTCTGTGTGATTTCGGTGATGTTCCGACGCTGTCTGGTCATTTCTCCCCCTAAACTCCTTTTTTTATAATTTTAATTATTCATCAAAAATCAGCTGATCTTTGTGCATTCCATTGAATATCGGTAGTTTTCTAATGACGTAGATATTTGCCGTCTGAATGTTCAAATATCAGCTGATTCTGTTACTTGTGGCATTCCAATGACCGTTCAGTTTTCTATTGATATAAATATTATCATTGGAATTTTCAACTATTATTTCTCGTTTGTAAACAATCTTTTGTCCTTAGATTATCTACATTGTAAACAATTATCTATTGTTTCTAAAATATTTCCAACTAATTTTCTTTCTATTCTCTTTCAAGCACAATTAAAAAATCTAAATCCTAATTTATGGCTACTAAAAGAATTGTTTTAAGATGTCTGATTATTTGTAAAAAATATAGGAGTCATTCCTATAGACTTTAACTGGTAAAAGACATTTTCTTAGGCACTTCAGGTAATATAATGGTTAGCAAGCTATCTTTGCAGACCATTGTTAGTGAGTTCAGTTCTCACTGGATGCCTCATACTTCTGGTTTTGTGCTACATATAAGCTCAGCTTAGTAAATAACTAAAAAGAAACCATTTTTATGTTTTATATTCCTTTTTCTAAGAGTTGCAGCCTTTACCCCATTACTTTTGCACCAACCTGATATTTTATTCTACGTGAGGTGAAGGTATCTATCTTGCTCCACACAGATCCCAAATGTGACAGAAGGCCGATTTAATGTATGGTTGTATCCCGCAGGAAGCATGCCTCCCGAGGTGCGGTGTGTCACGTGAGATGAAGCACGTTAGATTCCTTCGGATGTGCGGAAATAAGAATAAAATATACGCCGCAATAAATTTAACATCAAGCCTGTCGGTGGGGTTAAGAACTCTCCGACAACATCCTCTGTAGAGAGTTAAAAACCTTCACCCCCAAAAAGGGTGTCCTGAGCATGATACTAATATGCATCTGGTAATAATGGTCCTGTTTTGGAGTTCTACGGAGTGTGAAACACCCTTTCATTGGAATTATTCTTAAATACACTCTGACCGGGAGTGGATGTACTGATTATTGTACCATCTAAATATCTCTACGAGGTATATCAGAAAAGTTCCAGTATGCCACAAATCTTTGATGTGAGAGGTATAGTCCACTGCGAGTTTTTTACCACTGGGCTAGACGATCAAACAGAACGTTTAAAAAGAGATACTGCGGTGTTTGCTTCGTTCGGTGCGCGAGAAGTGGTGAGAGATGTGGGAGAATAACTCGTAGGTGCTTCACCATGACGACTCACTTGACCACACTGCCCTGAGTATCCGAGAGTTTCTGGCCCATAAGAACATCACTGTGCTGGAGCAACCTCTCTACTCGCCCGACCTGGCTCCATGAATTTTTTTCCTCTTCCCCAAGTTCAAGGGGGTCAACAAGGGAACCCATTTTGAGGATGCTCACCACATCAAAAAGGAGTGCATGCAAGCGTTGCAGAGAAGGGTGGGAGGGGGGTACTTTGAAGCGGATAACTTGTAGTCTGTAGTTTGGGTTTGAAATATTTTTTGTGCCACCAGTCCTGTAACTTTTCTGACATACCTCGTATTTGGATATTATTAGTATCGATTGGTTGGTGGTTGGTTGGTTGGTTGGTTGGTTGGTCGAACTAGCGTAGGTATTAGCCACATATAGCTTCTTTCCCGAAATATATATAAATTTGACCGTTACATTGAGGGAAAATTATATCAAATAAGCTGAACTGCGTTAAGCATACCCTACAAATATACATTGTTGGTGTATCTCTGTAGATGGTTAAGACCTCTCATCCTTAAAAAAAAACGATGTCT
Source organism: Doryteuthis pealeii (assembly GCA_023376005.1). Lineage (NCBI taxonomy): Eukaryota > Metazoa > Mollusca > Cephalopoda > Myopsida > Loliginidae > Doryteuthis > Doryteuthis pealeii. The sequence continues at coordinate 74,688,999 of CM042169.1, forward strand.
TGGGTGTGACACTAATCTGGATCAGGTAATAATGATCCAGTTCACGTTAGTTCCTTGGTTGGATCGATGTTATGGCATTTCAAAAATGATTTTTTACTTCGCCCGGAGGGAAGTTAGTTCGGTTGCTACAAAACTTAAACTATATTTTTTATCACAATTTCTTTAAACTCATTTTTTTCTATTTAACCCATCGACAGTACGCTAACAGGTAATACAACTCCGGATCACCTTAGAGTAATTGCGAGGAATGGTTACTCTACATGGTTACACTCTGGAGCTTCAGAATTGGAACTTCACCATTAAGGCAGTTTTTACCCCAGACCCAGGACAATAAGACCCCCTGCAACAACCTTCTGGCACATATATGATAAAATGGGCAGGGGCTTGTCATAAGGGAAATAGTGTTGAAACAATCATAATTGAGCTAGGGCTTGGCGTGACCAGCCGATTGGAGTGACCATATCCGACTAGCCTAAGTTAAGACCAAATTATTTTCTTTTTTTCTTGCATAGGTAATTTTTTTTTATGTCTCTATACTGACATTTTTATATGGAGGCGCGTGGTCTAATGGTCGTAGGAAATGGACTCGTCGCCCCTAGTTCAATTCCTGGATGAAGCTGTTTGCATTTCACATGGCACTAATATGCTTGTGAAAGGTATGAATCCAATTCTCCCTCCAGCTATGGGTAAATAGTAGGGCAAGGCATGCAGAAAGTAATAATTCATATCGTCACCAACCCATGAAGAATTTCAAAATAATTTCCCTTTTCATTAAACAAAGTTGGAATCCGTTCTTTAGGCAACAGCTTATCCTCCATATCAACCCACCAAGATGCATGTCCTGGATTGCTCAGCCACCAGCATTCTGTACTTAAGCATCCCGGGTCGCCACTCACGGCCAATAGGTGGCCACATAAGAATAATGTAACCCCTCTGCAGGGGTGCAGTCGACATATTGAAGAGCCCAAGAGGGTAAAAATACATACAGGTGAAACTGCTTCGGTTATGTTATATATATTTACCCCCCCCACACACACACACGAGTTCAATTTCTTAAGCGGAGTTTAACTGGTTTGAATTCAGAGTTTTCCTTCTCCTAGACTGATTACGTAGCCAAGGTTAAAGAACACAGTCTATCCTACTATTTACCCATAGCTGGAGGGAGAGTAGTAAAATGCATACCTTTCCCTAGGGTATTAAGGCCATGTGAAATGTGAACAGATTTATCCAGGATTTGACCTCAGCCCGACGAGTCCATTTCCAACAACTTTAACTATTGGTTTGATGGTTGCTTTTGAAGGCTATCTGTTGTATGTGACTCACCTATGACACGAACATGGACTTACCCAAAGGGTATATATTTAACAGAGTAAAGCTACTCAAACGAGTAGTACCAGATACAGTTCTTTGTGTAAGCTGTAACAAGGAAACCCTTCCATTGTACGTTGATATATATTGCTGAATACAATCTGTTCCCTACATTTTATACCCGTGTTGGGTTATAATTTATTGACCCTTAAACAGGTCATAACACTATCACAATTACAAGTGTAAAGAAAAATAAGGTAAATATGGTGTTGTTTGTTAACCTGCGATTTATTCTTAATATTTCGAGATAAAAATCTCTTCTACAGAAGATCTCCGGAACTGAAGATGTTGCTAGTGGCTGTCCATTTGGATCCATCTCATGCCTTCTAAACACTGTGTGTGTGTGTGTGTGTGTGTGTGTGTGTGTGTGTGTGTTTATGTGTGTTTATGTGTGTGTCCCTGTTCAACAGTTTCTGATTATCATTCTACATCTGGCCAACCCTCTACACATAACTCTAACTATTTCACTAATCGTTGTGTTATATATTACCACGTACGAATATATTGCTAAACCTTTGACTCAATCTTGTATTAATGAATGCTACTCGCCTGGCTCTGAACAAAAAATTACCAACCAAAACGTGGAAGATTATATCTCGGGTTGAAACTTTGTGCTAAGGAATATCACCTACTCATCAACAGCTATGGAAATATAGAATATTTTTCGAAATAATCTATTATTCATTTCGATATGTTTGACTCGGACAAACTTTTCGTTTCCCTGGAGTTTCCCAGTTTGCTGATTGTTCTTAGTGAAGAGGCTTAAAAGTTGAAGAAAGTAATTTAATATCACCTGACAATGGACAATTCCTTTAGTACACCCCTCCACTACATTCCCCCACCCCCTTCGCAATCCGTTCCTTTTGGTTGGAGCCATCAGAGCTCCAGTAATCTAATTCTAAAGTCGGTTAGAATAGTCATGAGCTGAGATGCATTCAGGTAGAAACATTTTTCATGTCTTAACCCCTCCCCCATACACACACACCCTGCCCTGACGCTACGTAATGGATTTCGGGGGAAGGAAAATTGAGTGTAACAACATCTTCAGTGTCATGATAAAAAGATGGCTTATCAGGGGAGATAACTTATCAAGATTCTTATATCGGAAGCCTGTTGTGTGAATAATTGATTAGAGGGGTTGGGAAAAGGAAGGAACAGTACGCCAAAAAAAAGAGGAAAAAAAAAAAGAAAGAAAGAAAGAAAAAAGAAAATAAAGAAAAAAAGAATAGAAAGAAAGAAAATATGAAAATAGTAAAAAAAAAAAAAAAAAACAAATAAAAATTATGGAAGACAGATTATTTCCAGTATTGCAGATGAGATATAGAAAATGTGTTTCTTTTTGAGCATCCATATTTCTAATCACGAAACCAGATTATTGTAATTATTTCTGAAGAGATCTGCGATGTTTTTGTTTGTTTGTTTGTTTATCTGTTTTCTTTTTTGTTTTTCTTTTCTTTTCTTTTTTTTCTTTTTTTTCTTTTTTTTTTTTTTCGTATCTTTCTTTTCTTATTTTATTTTGTCGTGGGAATAGAGAATAGAGGGAATTTTCGGTTTTTTCGTGTTTCGCTTTTCGTTTGTTCACTTTGCAGATTTTGTGTAATCCCGAGAGTGAACATTAAAACTTTAAAAAACGAAACGAAGAAACGGAAGCGAAAGAAATACATGAATGGCGATGATTAAGAAAACGAAAAGGGAAGAGTTAAATGCAATTGCTGGATGATACTCCTCTTTCTCTATTCACACACATGCACACACATCTTCATTATATATATAATATATATAATATATATATATATATTATATATATATATATATATATAATAAAAAGTATCCAATTGCCGCTTTAACTTCCGTAGCAGTGACATCAGTAAATAATCCAAAAGAGGTGAATACATTAGAAACATAGAGCAGTATATAATAATAATAATAATAATAATAATAATAATAATAATAATAATAATAATATTGAAACCATTCAGAACACTGCACTGCTACAATCTGCCTGAATACTCAGAAGAGTCCTGGAGACCTGAGGAGACTTGCTGTCACTCAGACTCCAGTGAAAGACCATTAGCTAATGCTGATGTGAAAACTCAAAAGGAGTAAATAATAATAATAATAATAATAATAATAATAATAATAACAGACAGATACCTAGATCTTGCCAGAGAACTGAAAAAGTTATGGAATATGAAAGTAAAAGTGATACCAATTGTAGTTGGTGCACTTTGAACGGTCCCAAAAGGATTGGAAAGGGGTTTGGAAAGTCTGGAAATCAGAGGAAGGATGGAAACCATCCAGAACACTGCACTGCTGCAATCTGTCAGAATACTCAGAAGAGTCCTGGAGACCTGAGGAGACTTGCTGTCACTCAGACTCCAGTGAAAGACCATCAGCTAATGCTGATGTGAAAACTCAAAAGGAGTAAATAATAATAATAATAATGGACAGATACCTGGATCTTGCCAGAGA
>CM042169.1:74697838-74701574 GCA_023376005.1 Doryteuthis pealeii
AATCACGTATTTTACCCCGCCGAAAGAAAAAAACATACTAAAAATCAGGGAATTACCGTATTTGACGGACGCACTTTTTTTTCCAAAATGTTGGCTCAAAAAATTGCACCACGAAGGTGAACCGCCCTGTCGGCTGAGGTGTTAGAATGCATCGACTGCACCTCTGCAGAGGGGTAAGACTCCCCCAATGGGGCCACCTGTTGGCCGTGGGTGGAGTCCCGTGATGCTTATGGATAGAGCCCAGGTGGATGAGCAGTTCATGACTTGCAATATTCCACTTTGGCCCTATCTTGGGCTAGACGGGCGGTCGGAGAGGCCCCCTCCGATCAATCGGCTGGTCACGTCAAGCCCTAGCACCTATATGATTTTCCCAACCCTATTGCCCTTTTGGCAAGCCCCAATCCTTTTTATCATATGGGTGCTAGAAGGCGGTGGCTAGATGTCCTGGGAATGACGTTAAACTCTATCTGATGGTGAGGTTCCAGTCCTGGAGGTTTGGGGAATGTGGAGAACCCCTTCATCACCATTGCTCCCTGGTCCACTCTGACCCGGAGTGGTAGTACCTGTTAGGGTCCCATCTATGGGTTAAATAGAAAAATGTATTTATTAAAAAATTGTATTATCCATTAAGAATGAATTTATTTCAAAACTTTATCGGCATTAAAGCTTATGGATAGAATCCAGGTGGATGAGAAGGTTAAATAGAAAAACATGAGTTTATAAACAAAATTGTATTATGCATTGAGAATGAATTTATTTCACAACTTTGTCGGCATTAAATAACCCACCGAGTTTGATATGCCGTAAAACAAAACGAAACCAAACCACGTAGGTGAAGTTTGAATATTTAGACGATCGAAGACATTGATAATGAGAGAAGCCAAACATGATGTCAGAAAAGCCTTAGAGATTTTAAGGTGCCGTTTCTTGTCAAATTGAAAACCTCGAATCGTCGGATTATATAGTAAATTAAGTTCTTTGAATTGATCCGACTATAAATCTATGACGGATTGCATAATACGGACTGAAAATATTGCAAATTCACTCAGAGAGGATGCTGAAGTTATTAGTGATGGCTTATTAATAGCCTTGGTGTTGGAACGTTTGCCTCCGAATTTTAAACCTTTTACCCGTCAAGCCCTAGCACCTATATGATTTCCCCAACCCCATTGCCCTTATGGCAAGCCACAATCCCTTTTTATCATATGGGTGCTATAAGGCGGTGGCTGAGGGTCTACATGTCCTGGGAATGACGTTAAACTCTATCTGATGGTGAGGCTCCAAGTTTGGAGGTTTGGGGAATGTGCAGCACCCCTTAATCACCATTGCTCCCTGGTCCACTCTGACCCGGAGTGGTAGTACCTGTTAGGGTCCCATCTATGTTTTAAATAGAAAAATGTATTTATTTTTTAAAAAGTGTGTATCCATTATAGAATTAATTTATTTCAAGTCTTAATCGGCATTAAATGACCCACTGAGGTTGATATGCCGTAAAACAAAACAAAACAAACTAAACCAAACTCTAACTCATAGCTGTGGTGATGAGGAGAGTCATACCTTTCCCAAAGGTATTAGTTCAAAAGTGAACATGCGTGATGTCACAGTCCAGTCCGTTTACCGTTACGTCACGGGGATTTCACCGTCATAAACTTGTAGAAGCCTCTCGCTTAAAGTTAGCTACGGGTATCAGGTAACACAATACTATCTGTCTCCTCATCATCATCATTAGATATTAGTGCAATTATTTATTTATTCCATGGAAGTTTCGCATGGACGGGCATATTAATACAGATTTTTCCAAATTAGATTTATTTGGTACGTGCTGTTTGGAGGTTAAGTTCGGTGAGGTTCCATCACCTTCTTGATAAACTGACTGTCTCTGCATACTAATTACTTATATGTGTATATGATGTATTAAGCTTCGTTGACAGTGAATTCATCATCATCATAAGCAGCAGCAGCAGCAGCAGGATCCTCAAAACATGACATCAGCACGGATTCCCCTGACTCTCTCTCTCTCTCTCTCTCTCTCTCTCCTCTCTCTCTCTCTCTCTCTCTCTCTCTCTGGTAGGCTAGTCGTATTCCGCCCCTCAGATCAAGATGCTGGTCATGCCAAGCCCTAAGCACCTATATGATTGTTTCAACCCTATTGCTTGCTATGGCTACTCACGAGATTCCCCTATTGGTGAATTAAATCAACTACTTATTGTGATGACCAGACGAGGAGTATTTCCTGGTGAGATGTCATTATATGGGTTCAAGCTTACCACACTCCACCAGAGCTTTGGCTTTACTGGCGTGTCCTGACGCAGTTAACATAGGAAACCCTGTCTATCCTATATGTGTAGAGAGAGCGAGTTCTCAGTAAATCGGAGTCTTGCAGAGGCGAGGTGGTCGGAACGTAAATACAGCCTAATCTCATACCACAGACCACGAAGCGCTTTTCTACCTAGAGCCTGAGCAGATGGTAGGATACCTGATTGATTAAAAAGGGGGTCACTCTCTGAGTGGTGTGGAAATTATTGCATTATCATTGCTGCGATCTGGTATTACATTTATGATATATGGTGCGCAATTTGGAGTATTAGAGGAACCAACTTAATCATGGATGGTAAAACGCCGCAGTCATAGGCTTCCGAGTGGTTCAAAAGAACACCTCTATGAACATGCAATAAATTGCGATTGTGAGGATATGAGCTTTTCAAGCAGGCCGTCGCAGCGCAATACGACTAGCCTATCCCAGACGCAGAGTCAAGAGAGCCAGACGAGAGTAAGCAGAGAGAGAGAGAGAAGAGTACGACGAGAGATGCACGCCAGGGGATCCGTTCCGGCCTTGCATCGTCATTCTCTTCTCTTTCTGTCAGGGCATTCCCTTGCCTCTCTCTCTGCTCCTTGCCTGCCTCTTCGTCTGCTTATTCTCATCCTCGATCTTCTTCGTAGCAGGTAAAATAACAAAAGAAAAAAACAACTATATGAGGTACTTCGAAGCGTCGAACTCAGACAGGAAAATTACACCTGACATCATGAGAGGTAAGCTTAATAAGACTGATGACAATATAGGCTCAAGCAGTATAGTGAAAACGCATCACAAAATAAGTCTGTGCTCCCAATGGCCAAGCAGGGTCGGAACAGTCAGTGTTGGCGTTTAGAATATTACACCAAGAGACATGAGCGAGTCCGATCGGGCAGAGGACGCGCTATAGCACACTCCCCGCAAAAATGGAGAGCCACTCCACCATACTGGAGCGGTGCGGAGTGGGTACCACAAGAAAACTCTAATTTGGAAAAGACAGTTCGAGTGCTTTATTGGAAATATTGAGCACCAGCCCCCGTGTGAATGATGGCGAAACCATGTCTCACGAAACTGGTTGAGCAATATATACACATACACCAATAACTTTGGTCTCGCCTATCATTGCGTGACTATAGACGGTGCGCTAATCGGGAGAAGGTCCGAATGCACTGTATCCGAGATGAACACATGCGAGGCTTGTGATGCTGAGTTGGTGGTCAAAGCCCTACCACCTATATGAATTTCCCCCTGAAACCCTAATTCCCGGCTCCAGTATCGGCTAAGTAAACTTTAACCACCAGACAGCATGTTGACTCAATTAATGGGTGCTAGAAGGTGGTTCGGTCATGCGAGGAGGGCTACAGTGTTCTTTGTGGAGAATGTACGAGTTAAACTCGCTATTTGTGAAAAATGCTTGAGCGCTCGTTCGAGTACGTTTATAGG
>CM042169.1:74701674-74711674 GCA_023376005.1 Doryteuthis pealeii
TTGGCAGATGACTGTGCAAACGCTGAATTTTTGGATTCATCATTGATCTTTGTGTCATTCACTGGATGATCATTATTCAGAGAATAGGATAAGAATGAGATAAAGTGATAAAAATAAGTATTAGATATTTACATAAATGAAGAATACAGTGTTAAGGTGGTTTGTCGGAAATGGTATGGTAGGATCGTGTTCAGTGATGGCTTTGTATTATTTGGGAGTTGTTTTTTACGTTGTTGTCTCTTAGACTTCTATTTAGTCAAATTATGTAGAGTTTATATTTATTATATTGATTATTTGATGTTTGTATTAGTTAGTCTAGAATATGTTTATCCATGTATTATATTATGTATTATATGTTCATATTAGTATTATTATTATTAAGGTATTTAGTTTGATTATTTGATATTTAGTATTAAGTTATATGATGTTTTATTATTTATGTTTAATATTTACTATTTATTGTATATTTTTTATATATTATGATTATTATTTTTATTTATTAAATTTTTATTTTATTATTATTATGTTTTGTATAGTATAGTAGGTTTTTTTATTATTATGGGGTGTCATTATTTATTAGTAGTTATTATTATAGTGTGTATTAGTTATATTTATTTTATTATTATTATATTTATTTTATTTTATTATATTTATTTTATTATATATTATTATTATTATTAATTATTATTTATTATATTATTATTATTATATTATTTTATTTATTATTATTATTTATTTATTATATTATTTTATTTATTATTATATTTATTATTATTAATTTTTATTATTATATTATTATTATTATTATTATATATTTTATTATATTATTTATTATTATATTTATTTATTTTATATATTATTATTATTATATATTATTTATTATTTATATTATTTATTTATATTTATTATTATTATATATATTTATTATGTTTTTGGTCGAGGTGCCCTCCTGCCTTCTTCCAGTGTTTCTTATCGAACTCAGGAACTTTCTGGAACTCGAGAACCTTCTTCATGAACAACAGTTGGACACTTATTTTTAACCATACAGTGTTGCCAGATGATAACTTACGAATAATTAAGCAACACATGTATTAATATATAGATGTGAATGTTTTGTCACCAATAAAAAGGTATTAAGATTCACCTTAAATGAACATAAGAATTAATTATTGTTCTTATTGTTTTGCTCTGGGAATGCGAACCAAAAGTAGTTAGACTTGTCGGCTGGGGCTTTAGAATACAACGACTGCATCTCTGCTGAGGCATTGAGGCCACATGTTGGCTGTGAGTGGTGACCCGTGATACCAGAGGAGCCTGGTGGCTGAAACATTCCACCTCGGGCATTGCTTAGGCTAGACGGGCATTTGGAGAGGCCCCCTCCAATCAATCGGCTGGTCACGTCAAGCCCGAGCACGTATATCATTGTCCCAACACTATTGCCCTTATGGCAAGCCCCAACCCCTTTTATTACGTGGGTGTTAGAAGATGGCGGCTGAGGTCCTCATGTCTTGGGTATGACTTTAAACAATAACTGATGGTGAGGTTACAATTCTGGATGTCTGGGGAAAGTGGAGCACCCGTTCATCACCATTGCTCCCAGATCCACTCTGACGCGGAGTGGTAGTACATGTTAGGGTCCCATCTATGGGTTAAATAGATTTTATTTTATAAAAAAGAATTTGAGTTTAAAATGTTCTTCCAAAATATTGCTACGAATCTTTCAAAACCTTGCCGACATTAAATGACCCACTGAGGTTGATATGCCGTAAAAAAAATTCAGAGTACCCATCAAGAATGAATAAAACAAAAACGTCTTCGGTATAAGATGACCCAATGGACTGACATCCCGTAAAATCCAACCAACCAACTAATCAAAATTTGTTAAAAATATTTCGCCAGTTAAAAAACAATGATTGAAAGTGATGAAAGCAGCAGAAGAAAGAAATCAGGTTGGTGGAAAATTAATGTCCGAATTTAAGATAGATTTTTTGTTAGAGTTGTAAAATAATCTTATGACTAAAATGAAGTATCATTTATTTTGATATTCTATTATATGATATCAAAACTGATATTCTGTTTCACATTATCTATGTTCGATGTCTATCTCAAAGGAGATTATGATATGCTGGATCCCAAGCCATATAGAAGTGAGGGGGAATGAAAGAGCCGACTCTGCAGCTAAATCGGATCTAGATTTGATCCCCGACAAGTTCAAGATACCATATACCGACTTAAAACATACAATTAATAGATTCCTTCATACAAAATGGCAACAACACTGGAATAACAACATCCACAATAAACTCTTCTTAATCAAACCCACTTTGGGAGGCTGGAGACCAAATTTAAGGAAGTCTAGAAAGGAATAGTTCATTGTTTCCCGATTACGCATTGGTCATACAAGACTAACGCACTCCGATATACTCAAACAAGAACAACAACCACAATGTGGAACATGTCAAACATCTTTGACAGTTAAACACTTATTTATGGAATGCAGGTTTCTTGCTCACATCAGAAACCGTTATTTTAAAGCAAACAATATGAAAGATCTATTTGAAAATGTCAACATGGAGGATATTCTCTCTTTTTTGAGGGAAATAAAATTATACCATAGAATATAGACATGAAACAAATCAATACCATACAACATAATCCCCAATAATGCTAACACATTGTTAAAACCAATTACTAAAAAGTATAAATATAAATACACGATATGTATCAATTCCTAACCGTTAGGCATGACATAACCCCAGACGGGTTGATATACGGTTAAAATCAAGAAACCAAACCAACCATCTGTTCCATTCATATTTTCAGAAAAATTGGCGCCCATGTTTGTCCCATCCAAATATCACATGAGAAATGTTTTACTCTAATAGTTTCATAAAGGTGTTAATGCAAGTGCGACAGTAAGATCTATTCAGAGCATTTATGGGGGAAGATGTAGTGAATGAAAGAAATTGCAGGAGATGGTGTTCCAATTTTGATGGACTCAAGTTAACAACAAGAGAAGAGATTGAAAATGAGTTGGATTCATATTTCAATTTTAAAACTACAGAATTTTACAAGCGAGGCATTTATAAGTTTGTTGACAGATGGAATGAGGTCATTGAAAGGAATGGAGAGTATTTTAATGAATAAATATTTTCATAGTCATTGGTGTTGGAGTTTTTGTAATATAAGGCGTGTGACAAAAGCCCAATTCTCCTTATAGACTCGCCGATCAACATGTGACCATCCTATTTAACCAACCACTGGCAGTATTCTGCTGCTGATATTATTATTTAAACTGGCTGTTCTGGTCATATTTACTCATAACTACTTGGATCTTCGTGGACGATGGAACATAGGATTATATCACAGGACTTATTCACTTACCAAAGGATTCTATAACTCTGGACTTACTTATTTACTTTAAGTTCTTTGCAACTGGCAAGGAGTGGTAGTACCTTTTGCACCAACCAGAGTGGTTAGTACCTTTTTAAGGTTCCTTAATAGGTCCATAGAGCTTTGGGAATTCGTGAGCATTTATAAGTTTGTTGACAGATGGAATGAGGTCATTGAAAGGAAAGAGATTTGAATCAGGATGGTGTAAAATTAATGTCCGAATTTTAGAAATATTTTTTGTTAGAGTTGTAAAATAATTTTGTGACTAAAATGAAGTATCATTTATTTTGATATTCTATTATATGATATCCAAACTGATATATTCTTTCACGTTATATCTGTTCGATTCATATTTTTTCAGAACAATTGGCACCCATGTTTGTCCCATCCAAAGATCTCATCAGAAATATTTTACTCTAATAGTTTCATAAAGGTGTTAATGCAAGTGCGACAGTAAGATCTATTCAGAGGATTTATGGGGAAGATGTAGTGAATGAAAGAAATTGCAGGAGATAGTTTTACAACTTTGATGGACTTAAGTTAACAACAAGAGAAGAGATTGAAAATGAGTTGGATTGAAAGGAATGGAGAGTATGCTAATGAAATAATTGAGTTTGAAAAAATGTGTACCCATGAAGAATGAATAAAACAAAACGTCTTTGGCATAAAATTACCCAACAAGGGTTGACATGCCATAAATCCAACCAACCAAAGTGATTGCCTTAACGAGGCTAGAGAGCCCGGAGAGTGTGGAATATCCCTTCATTACTATTACTCCCAGGTCTACCCTGACCCGAAATGGTAGTACCTGTTAGGGTTCCATATATATCAGCTCGGTGCAAAAGTAATGTCCGAATTTTAGATGTAACTTTTGTCATAGTTGTAAAATAATTTTGTGACTAAACAGAACTATCATTTATTTTGATATTTTATCATATAATATCAAAACTAATATTTTCTTTCAGGTTATCTCTGTTAATGCAAGTGCGACAGTAAGATCAATTCAGAGCATTTATGGGGAAGATGTAGTGAATGAAAGAAATTACAGGAGATGGTTTTCCTATTTTGATAGACTTAAGTTAACAAGAGAAGAGATTGAAAATGGGTTGGATTCATATTTCAATTCTAAAACGACAGAATTTTACAAACGAGGCATTTATAAACTTGTTGACAGATGGAATGAAATCATTGAAATGAAAGAGATTTGTATCAGGATGGTGCAAAATTAATGTCCGAATTTTAGAAATATTTTTTGTTAGAGTTGTAAAATAATTTTGTCACTAAAATGAAGTATCATTTATTTTGATATTCCATTATATGATATCCAAACTGATATTTTGTTTCATATGATCTCTGTTCCATTCATATTTTTTCAGAACAATTGGCGCCCATGTTTGTCCCATCCAAAGATCTCATAAGAAATATTTACTCTAATAGTTTCATAAAGGTGTTAATGCAAGTGCGACAGTAAGATCTATTCAGAGCATTTATGGGGAAGATGTAGAGAATGAAAGAAGTTGCAGGAGATGGTGTTCCCATTTTGATGGACTTGAGTTAACAACGAGAGAAGAGATTGAAAATGAATTGGATTCATATTTCAATTCTAAACCTACAGAATTTTACAAACGAGGCATTTATAAACTTGTTGAAAGATGGAATGGGGTGATTGAAAGGAATGGAGAGAATGTTAATGAATAAATATTTTCATAGTCATTGGCTTATTCATTATTACCCAAAATTTGACCTCGGGTCAAGTCCATTTCTTAACCATTACACTGCGTACCAAATTCCATTAGAGACAACCTTAGACTGTTATTTAAAAATGGAATCATAGGATGATATTATACGTATATATACAGGGATATATCTATTCGTTACTCCAAATAGTGTCCACCAATCGTCAAGAATTACGGGTCGCCAACTTCCATGGGGAGTCTAACCCCTCTTCAGTCGGTGTATTCTACAGCCCCAGCCGACACGGCAGAAAATGGTAAGTGTTCATTTCATCATTATAAATAGTATTTCCAAAATTTTGAATTTTATTTTATTATTTATTATTGTATCATTTTATTATTTATTATTGTATCATTTCGGAGTAGGATGAGGTTAAGGAAGACTCGTAAAGTTTCTTAGATTTTAAAAGGGATGATCTTTGGGAGAATCTTTATGTAAGTGAAGAATCAGTTATTTACTGATGTGATATATGGACCATGACAACTGTTAAAAGCTCTTATTTTTTGTATGCTATCTTTTATATTGTGATTAAATTGAATTTTGTTGTATGACTTGTAAAGTCATCGGGGTGGCCTAAAGTCGGTATCAGACAATCAGCGAGGGAGTCTATCCCCTTTTCACTAGCGCTAGACCAGGGATATTGTTTTTGCGTCTGAGGTGGAGCGCCACACCTACCATCAGCTCCTTACTTTACCGCACGGATCCCTGTGCTACTCATAACGCTGAGTTGGCGAGGGCCGGTATCGAACAAGGAACCTTGTGTTTTCTAGCCGAACGCTCTACCGACTGAGCTAACCCGGTCCGTATGACTTGTAGGGACCGTTATTGTTTGGTGTTTGTTGGGTTTTTTTGGGGGGGGTTTGTTTTGTTTTACGGCATATCAACCTCAGTGGGTCATTTAATGCCGATAAAGTTTTAAAATAAATCAATTCTTAATGGATAATACAATTTTTTATAAATACATTTTTCTATTTAACCCATAGATGGGACCCTAACAGGTACTACCACTCCGGGTCAGAGTGGACCAGGGAGCAATGGTGATGAAGGGCTGCTACACACTCCCCAAACCTCCATAACTCGAACCTCACCATCAGATAGAGTTTAACGTCATTCCCAGGACATGTAGACCCTCAGTCACCGCCTTCTAGCACCCATATGATAAAAAGGGGTTGGGGCTTGCCATAAGGGCAATAGGGTTGGGAAAATTATATAGGTACTTGGGCTTGACGTGACCAGCCGATTGATCGGAGGGGGCCTCTCCGACCGCCCGTCTAGCCCAAGATAGGGCCAAAGTGGAGTATTGCATGTCATGAACTGCTCATCACCTGGGCTCTATCCTTAAGCATCACGGGTCGCCACAGACGGCCAACAGGTGGCCCCATTGGGGGAGTCTTATCCCGCTGCAGAGGTGCAGTCGGTGTTTGGTGTTTGTGTGGTTAAAGAAGATCCGAGTTTTGATCACCACAATTTAAATGTATAAGACTACGGAAATGAAGTTCCCGCAAAAAACAAGAGAAGAAGACAAAATTGATACCATAAACAATTTTATATACATAAATGCAAGTGGTATAGTTTTGTTCTTTCAACGAGGTGATATACGATCTGTGTCTGTAGTTAGTAGTGTATGTTGAGTGCGTCCGTATTGTTTATGTTGTATTTATGAATGAGAAAAGACTTACATTGATAAGAGTGGCTGGCCGTGATTTCAAACCAAAACAAAGTAAGTGAAGAATGTTTTTTGCTTATGCACTGTCAAGTCGGAACGAGAGAAAAGGTGTGAGACGGATGAGTTGTTGTGACTTTTGAGCGAAGCCTTTGTTTGACGTGTCTCAACTCTCTGTGTGATTTCGGCGATGTTCCGATGCTGTCTGGTCATTTCTCCCCCTAAACTCCTTTTTTTTATAATTTTAATTTTTCATCAAAAATCAGCTGATCTTTGTGCATTCCATTGAATATCGACAGTTTCCTAATGACGTAGATATTGCCATCGGAATGTTCAAATATCAGCTGAATCTGTTACTTATGGCATTCCAATGACCGTTCAGTTTTCTATTGATATAAATATTATCATTGGAATTTTCAACTATTATTTCTCGTTTGTAAACAATCTTTTGTCCTTAGATTATCTACATTGTAAACAATTATCTATTGTTTCTAAAATATTTCCAAACTAATTTTCTCTCTATTCTCTTTCAATCACAATTAAAAAATATAAATTCTAATTTATGGCTACTAAAATAATTGTTTTAAGATCTCTAATTATTTGTAAAAAATATAGGAGTCATTTCTATAGACTTTAACTGGTAAAAGACATTTTCTTAGGCACTTCAGGTAATTTAATGGTTAGCAAGCTATCTTTGCAGACCATTGTTAGTGAGTTCAGTTCTCACTGGATGCCCCATACTTCTGGATTTGTGCTAAATATAAGCTCAGCTTAGTAAATAACTAAAAAGAAACCATTTTTATGTTTTATATTCCTTTTTCTAAGAGTAGCAGCCTTTACCCCATTACTTTTGCACCAACCTGATATTTTATTCTACGTGGGGTGAAGGTATTTATCTTGCTCCACACAGAACCCAAATGTGACAGAAGGCCGATTTAATGTATGGTTGTATCCCGCAGGAAGCATGCCTCCCGAGGTGCGATGTGTCACGTGAGATGAAGCACGTTAGATTCCTTCGGATGTGCGGTAATAAGAATAAAATATACGCCGCAATAAATTTAACATCAAGACTGTCGGTGGGGTTAAGAACTCTCCGTAGAGGGTTAAGACCCTTCACCCCCAAAAAGGGTGTCCTGAGTATGATACAGGATGTATGATACATGATGCATCTGGTAATAATTGTCCTGTGTTGGAGTTCTGCAGAGTGTGAAACACCCTTTCATTGGAATTATTCTTAAATACACTCTGACCGGGAGTGGAAGTACTGATTAGTGTACCATCTAAATATCTCTACGGGGTAGGTCAGAAAAGTTCCAGTATGCCACAAATCTTTGATGTGAGAGGTATCGTCCACTGCGATTTTTTACCACTGGGCTAGACGATCAAACAGCACGTTTACAAAGAGATACTGCAGTGTTTGCTTTGTTCGGTGCGCGAGAAGTGGTGAGAGATATGGGAGGATAACTCGTGGATGTTTCACCATGAAAACTCACCTGCCCACAATTCCCTGAGTATCTGAGAGTTCCTGGCCCAGAAGAATTGACTGTGCTAGTGCAACCTCCCTACTTGCCCGACATGGCTACATGATATTTTTCCTCTTCTCCATGCTCGAGGGGGTCATCAAGGCAACCCGTTTTGAGGGTGTGCAAAAAGGCTGTGACGACAGAGATGTGGAGAATCCCAAAAGAAATACATGCAAGCACAGAAGAGAAGGATGGGATAGTGCATTGGACTCCAGGGGGATTATAGTTTGGATTTAAAATAATCTTTTGTAATACCAGTCCTGGAACTTTTCTGACACACTGTTTATTTGGAAATTATTAGCATCGATTGGTTGGCTGGTTGGGTGGTCCAAGAGGTAGGTATTAGCCACATATAACTTCCTGTCCGAAATATATATAAATTTGACCGTTATATTGAGGGAAAAATTATATTAAATAAGCTAAATAGTGTTAAGCATTCCCTACAAATATACCTTGTTCGGGAATTTCCGTAGATGGTTCAGACCCCACCCAATCCTCAAAAAAAGGATGTCCTGGGTATGATACTAATCTGGATTAGGTAATAATGATCCAGTTCAGATTGGTTGGTTGGTTGGATTGATTTTAAGACATTTCAAAAATTATTTTTACATCGCCCGGGGGGGGGTAATTTTTAAATTTTTTATTTTACTTGAAATCCTAAAGAATGGTCTTACAAATTTTAACATTTCAGCACTACAGAGATCGTCGATTTGCTGGATACCTTCATCATGTGCATGACAGACAACCAAACGCAAAAATCTTGCGAAATGGTCAGAAATGGACTGGACATGGTTAAAAAAATTCGTTGGAAATTCTTAGTTTTTTTTTTTAGGAGGCTGTGAAATCATTCAAATTCATATTCATTTAAAGTGTTTAACATGGAATGACTGGGTTTCCAACCAGTAAGTGTCCCTAAACGATTGGACAATACAAAAATGACCAAATCGCAAAATAAATAAATTAACCCATAGATAGGACCTTAACAGGTACTACCACTCCGGATCTTAGTGAACCTTAGTGTAATGGCGATGAAGTGTTACTCCACACTCCCCAGAGTTCCAGAACTGGAACCTAACTATTAGAGACAGTTTAACGTCTGACCCTGGACAATAAGATCCCCAGGAACCGCCTTCTGGTACATTTATGATAAAAGGGATCGTGGATAGCCATAAGAGCAATAGGGTTGAAACAATCATATAGGTGCTAGGGCTTGGCATGACCAGCATATTGATTAGAGGGGCCATATCCGACTAGCCTAATTTAATAGAGTGTTGCATGCCATGGACTGCTCAGCCACCAGGATTCCGTACTTAAGCATCATGGGTCGGTACACACGGCCAATACGTAGCTCAATAAGGGGAATCTAACCCCTCTGCAGAGGTGCAGTGGGCATATTCAAGAGCCTAAGATTATAGGGGGGAAATACATACTGGTGAAGCTGCTTCTGTTGTTATATATTTTTTCTAATCCTTCCACACGAGCAGGATGTGACACAATTTCAATTTCTTAAGCGGAATTTAAGAGTTTTGAATTCAGAGTTTTCTTTCTAATTGACTGATTATGTAGCGACGGTTAAAGAGCCCAGTCTGCCCTACTATTTACCCATTGCTGGAGGGAGAGTAATAAAATATATACCTTTCCCTAGGGTATTAACGCCATGTGTAATGTACACAGACTTATCCAGAAT
>CM042169.1:74716674-74726759 GCA_023376005.1 Doryteuthis pealeii
CAACAAATAAAGAGAAAGAACCACAAGTTCCACGTAATGAAAAAAATTAAGTGGGGTTGAATTTAGGTATCCCTATCTTAATCTTTTTATATTTATCTATCTATCTAAGTCTGCCTCTGTCTCTGTCTCTGTCTCTCTCCCTATCTATCTATCTATCTAAGTGTGTTTCTATCTATCTACGTGTGTTTCTATCTATCTATCTATCTATCTATCTAAGTCTGTCTGTCTGTCTGTCTGTCTCTCTCTCTCTCTCTCTCTCTCTATATATAATATATATATATATATATATATATATAATATAATATATATCAGTCTGTCATTGATTCCCAATATTTGTCTACACTATATATATATATATATATATATATATATATATATATATATATAATTCAATTGCGCAAAACAATTGATATGCTGTAAAACTAACAGACCAAACCAAACCAGTATTTCCATGTATTTGTAAATTCCTTGTTCTTTAAGAGTTCTTGTGCTTTCATCATTTGATAGTTATATGAATTCCTTTTATTCCTTTTACCATTTTTTATTATAGGAATGGAATATTCTTCAGATCAAATTCCATTTCGTAAAAGATTTGATATGCCGTAAAACCAACAAACCAAACCAAACCACTTTTCTTAAAGAGTTCTTGTGCTTTCCTCATTTGGTATCTATATCAATTCCATTAATTTTATTTACCATTTTTCATTATTGGCATGGCACATTCTTCAGATGAAATTCCATTGCGTAAAAGAGTTGATATGCCTTAAAACAAGCAGACCAAACCAAAGAAAACCACTATTTCCATGTATTCCATGTATTTGTAATTTCCTTGTTCTTTAAGAGTTCTTTTGCTTTCATCATTTGGTAGTTATATTAATTCCGTTTATTCCATTTACCATTTTTGATTATAGGAATGGCACATTCTTCTGACTTAATTGCATTGCATAAAAGAGCTGATGTCTCGTAAAACCAACAAACCAAACCAAACCGCTTTTTCCTTGTAATTCATGTATTTTTTATTTCCTTGTTCTTTAATTTTATTTAACATTTTTCATTGTATGTATGGCAGATTCTTCAGACTACATTCCATTGCGTAAAAGAGTTGATATGCCATAAATGCCGTAAAACAAACAAACACACCAAACCACTTTTCTTTAAGAATTCTTGTGCATTCCTCATTTGGTATCTATATCAAATCCATTAATTTTATTTACCATTTTTCATTATTGGCATGGCACATTCTTCAGACGAAATTCCATTGCGTAAAAGAGTTGATATGCCATAAAACAAACAGACCAAACCAAAGAAAACCACTATTTCCATGTATTCCATGTATTTGTAATTTCCTTGTTCTTTAAGAGTTCTTTTGCTTTCATCATTTGGTAGTTATATTAATTCCTTTCATTCCTTTTACCATTTTTCATTATCGGAATGGAATATTCTTCAGACCAAATTCCATTTCGTTGAAGATTTGATATGCCATAAGACAAACAAAGCAAAGCCAACCAAACTCTTTCCATGAATTCCGTGAATTTTTAATTTCCTTGTTCTTTAATTCCATTTACCATTTTTCGTTATTGGCATGGCATATTCCATCGAGTAAAAGAGTTGATAAGCCGTAAAACAAATAAACCAAACCAGATCAATCCAATATGGACAAAATATTAAGAAACAAAAAACAAAAAAAAGCATAAAATAAAAGAAAGAAAGAAAAAGAAAATGAAGGAGATTTAAACTTGCCAAACCAAACTCAAAATTCATCAGAATGAAGTAGAATACAATAAAACATTTCTTTTATAAAAATATAAAAAATAAACAAAAACCCGGACAATATCCAAATTATACAAATTTTATCACCAACCAAACATTGATTAATATTAATTACACCTAATTAATAATTACGTCAACGCTTCTGGCTTAAATCATTTATCGATTGTGTGATCATCAAATTCGAAAATAATCACTCTAATTAAGTTGCAATTAAATTGATAAAACACAAAACGAAAAACGAATCTTATCTACTAAAGTCAAATTTTTTCGACTAAAATAATCAAAACTATATTTTCTCTCCAACAAATTACTATTCTTTATTCAAATCTCGGAAGCTAACTCGGCTAATGCGGATTTTTCTTTTCTTTTGGTCGGGAAAGTTAATCAAATAATTAATTTTAATGTAGTCGAATTCTGATCTAATTACCAAGAATTTCCAGCGGTGTCTTGCCCGATTTGATGACGTCCTGATCAGGTAAAATTCAATTTGCATAATTCAGCTTGATAAAATTTCCAATCAAAACACCGCGATTATGTATTTGTTATTATAGTCACGCCAACTCTGCCGTAGTTTCTCGACTAACGGTATATATTTATCGAACAGCAATCAATCATTTGGTGAATCTGATTTCAATAAAATTTGAGAACAATATTTCTAAATATAAAACTAGAAATTCCTAAAAGGTAAAATATGAATAATTTCTCTGTGATATGTTAAATCGAAATTAACGGACCTAAATTCCAACCACGTATTTTATCCCGCCGAAAGAAAAAAACATACCAAAAATCAAGGAATTACCATATTTACGGACGCACTTTTTCTTCCAGAATTTTGGCACAAAAAATTGCACCACGTAGGTGAAACGCCCTGTCGGCTGGGACGTTAGAATGCATCGACTGCACTTCTCCAGAGGGGTAAGACTCCCCCAATGGGGTCACCTGTTGGCCGTGGGTGGCGACTCGTGATGCTTAAGGATAGAAGCCAAGGTGGTTGAGCAGTTCATGACTTGCAATATTCCACTTTGGCCCTATCTTGGGCTAGACGGGCGGTCGGAGAGGCCCCCTCCGATCAATCGGCTGGTCACGTCAAGCCCTAGCACCTATATGATTTTCCCAACCCTACTCCTCTTTTGGCAAGCCCCAATCCTTTTTATCATATGGGTGCTAGAAGGTGGTGACTGAGGGTCTACATGTCCTGGGAATGACGTTAAACTCTATCTGATGGTGAGGTTCCAGTTTTGGAGAGTTGGGGAATGTGGAGCACCCTTTCATCACCATTGCTCCCTGGTCCACTCTGACCCGGAGTGGTAGTACCTGTTAGTGTCCTATCTATGGGCTAAATAGAAAAATGTATTTATTAAAAAATTGTATTATCCATTAAGAATGAATTTATTTCAAAACTTTATCGGCAGTAAAGCTTATGGATAGAATCCAGGTGGATAAGAAGGTTAAATAGAAAAACATGAGTTTATAAACAAAATTGTATTATGCATTGAGAATGAATTATTTCACAACTTTGTCGGCATTAAATAACCCACCGAGTTTGATATGCCGTAAAACAAAACGAAACCAAACCACGTAGGTGAAGTTTGAATATTTAGACGATCGAAGACATTGATAATGAGAGAAGCCAAACATGATGTCAGAAAAGCCTTAGAGATTTTAAGGTGCCGTTTCTTGTCAAATTGAAAACCTCGAATCGTCGGATTATATAGTAAATTAAGTTCTTTGAATTGATCCGACTATAAATCTATGACGGATTGCATGATACGGACTGAAAATATTGCAAATTCACTCAGAGAGGATGCTGAAGTTATTAGTGATGGTTTATTAATAGCCTTGGTGTTGAAACGTTTGCCTCCGAATTTTAAACCTTTTACCCGTCAAGCCCTAGCACCTATATGATTTCCCCAACCCCATTGCCCTTATGGCAAACCCCAATCCCTTTTTATCATATGGGTGCTATAAGGCGGTGGCTCATTTAATGAGGGAATGTGCAGCACCCCTTAATCACCATTGCTCCCTGGTCCACTCTGACCCGAAGTGGTAGTACCTGTTAGGGTCCCATCTATGGGTTAAATAGAAAAATGTATTTAATTTAAAAAAATTGTGTATCCATTTAGAATTAATTTATTTCAAATCTTAATCGGCATTAAATGACCCACTGAGGTTGATATGCCATAAAACAAAACAAACCAAACTAAACCAAACTCTAAGTCATAGCTGTGGTGATGAGAAGATTCATACCTTTCCCAAAAGTATTTGTTCAAAAGTGAACATGCGTGATGCCACAATCCAGTCCGTTTACCGTTACGTCACGGGGAATTCCCCGTCATAAACTTGTAGAAGCCTCTCGCTTAAAGTTAGCTACGGGTATCAGGTAACACAATACTATCTGTCTCCTCCTCATCATCATTAGATATTAGTGCAATTATTTATTTATTCCATGGAAGTTTCGCATGGACGGGCATATTAATACAGATTTTTCCAAATTAGATTTATTTGGTACGTGCTCTTTGGAGGTTAAGTTCGGTGAGGTTCCATCACCTTCTTGATAAACTGACTGTCTCTGCATACTAATTACTTATAGGTGTATATGATGTATTAAGCTTCGTTGACAGTGAATTCATCATCATCATAAGCAGCAGCAGCAGCAGCAGGATCCTCAAAACATGACAGTAGCACGGATTCCCCCCTCTCTCTCTCTCTCTCTCTCTCTCTCTCTCTCTCTCTCTCTCTCTCTCTGTTAGGCTAGTCGGATTCGGCCCCTCCAATCAATATGCTGGTCATGCCAAGCCCTAGCACCTATATGATTGTTTCAACCCTATTGCTCTTATGGCTAGCCACGATCCCTTTTATCATATATGTACCAGAATGCGGTTGCTGGCGATCTTATTGTTCAGGGTCTGACGTTAAACTGTCTCTAATGGTGAGGTTCCAGTTCTGGAGCTCTGGGGAGTGTGGAGTAACCCTTCATTGCCATTACGCTAAGGTTCACTATGATCCGGAGTGGTAGTACCTGTTAAGGTCCTATCTATGGGTTAATTTATTTCTTCTGCGATCTGGTTATTTTTGTATTGTCCAATCGTTTAGGGACACTTACTGGTTGGAAACCCAGTCATTCCATGTTAAACACTTTAAATGAATATGAATTTGAATGATTTCACAGACTCCCCCCCTCAGCCCCCCCTCTCTTCTCTCTCTCTCTCTCTCTCTCTCTCTCTCTCTCTCTCTCTCTGCATAAAATAACAAAAGAAAAACAACTGTACGGGTACCTCAAGCGTCGAACTCAAGAGATACCACATCATAAGGCATGGACATGGCTGTGGCGTTAGAATGCACCGACTGCACCTCTGCAGAGGGGTAAGACTCCCCCAATGGGGCTACCTATTGGCTGTGGGTGGCGACCCGTAATACTTAAGGATAGAGCCCAGGTGGATGAGCAGTTCATGACTTGCAATACACCACTTTGGCCCTATCTTGGGCTAGACGGGCGGTCGGAGAGGCCCCCTCCGATCAATCGGCTGGTCACGTCAAGCACCTATATCATTGCCCCAACCCTATTGCCTTTATGGCAAGCCCCAACCCCTCTTTATCATATAGGTGCTAGAAGGTGGTGGCTGCGGGTCTACATGTCATGGGAATGACGTTAAACTCTATCTGATGGTGAGGTTCCAGTTTTGGAGGTTTGGGGAATGTAGAGCACCCCTTCATCACCATTGCTCCCTGGTCCACTCTGACTCGGAGTGGTAGTACCTGTTAGGGTCCCATCTATGGGTTAAATACAAAAATGTATTTATAAAAAAATGTATTATCCATTAAGAATTGATTTATTTCAAAACTTTATCGGCATTAAATGACCCACTGAGGTTGATATGCCGTAAAACAAAACAAAACAAAAACAAAAAAACAAAAAGGCTGTGACAACAGAGCTACGGATAATCTCGGAAAAATCCTTTCAGGAAGTTCATGCAAGCGTGGCAGAGAAGGATGGGAAAGTCCATTAGACTCCAATGGGATTGCTTTGTAGGGATAACTTGTAGGTTGCAGTTTAGGTTTTTGTGACACCAGTCATGGAATCTTTCTGACATACCCCGGATTTGCGAGTCAGATGAAATAGCTTGTGTAGGGGCAGGGCTAATACTGATTAAAAATTCACAAGGGTTGATATGCCAACCAACCAACCAACCAACCAACAACAAACAAACCTTGTGCAGTTCCCATCTAGATTGTTATTTTCTCAGAGTCGTTGGCATTAAATAACTCACAAGAGTGGATAAAAAGTTAAACACTCTGAGTCAGAGTGGACCTGGGGGTAATGAATATGATTGCTAGGACAATAAGATTCTAAGCCACCGCGTTCTATCACATAAATGGTAAAAAGTGTTCAGGCTTGCCATAAGGGCAATAGGTTTGGGACAATCATATAGGTTCTAAAGCTTGATGTGACCAGCGATTGATTGGAGACGTCCTCTCCGACCAACTGTCTAGCCTAAGTACGGACGAAAGTGGAGTATTGTTCATTTCTGCCTTATTAGAAGTGGTTTAGGTCGGCTGGGCGTCCGACTAGGAACCACAATGTTTCGTGTTCGATACCGACACTCACCAACTCAGTGTATCAGTAGCACAGGGATATGTGTGGTAAAGGAAGGAGCTGATTGTAGGTGTGGCACTCCAAAAACAATCTCCTTGGTCTAGCGCAAGTGAAAAGGGGATAGACTCCCTCACCGACTTTAGAGACCCTAACGGGGTTAAATTAATAGCGTCGATCCCAGAGGGCCATCCCTCCAGGCAATACCTGCCCCTTTGGGGGCAGGGCTGGGTCTATTGCCCGGCGCCTGAGGCGCCCCCCTTTAGGGGGAATGCCGATGGGATCGACGCAATTTTTGTTCTCCCACCCATTAGCTTCGGTTTGTGGGTGGGCCCACGTTAAAACGGAGCCTTGTGCCCAGTCCATACAGGTGGGGTATGAGACAAATAAACCCTCACCGACTTTAGGCCACCCCGACGACTATACTTACTTACTACTCCAGGGCCAGTTTTGCTCAGACGGTAGGGCGTTCGGCTAGGAATCACTAGGTTCCTGGTTCGATACTGGCCCTCGCCAACTCAGCTTACGAGTACCTCAAGGATCTGTGCGGTAAAGTGAGGAGCTGATGGTAGGTGTGGCACTCCACCTCAGATGCTTAAATAATATTCTTTGTCTAGCGCTAGTGAAAAGGGGATAGGCTCCCTCACTGCCTGGTTGATACCGACTTTAGACCACCCCGATGACTTTACTTACTTCCTACAATCTCGATACTTTTTGAAAACGGGGGATGAAGTTGACCTATTCTAAGCCCCGCCGACTGGCTGGTGAATGTGTGGATTCACTAGTCAGAAGAAATTACTCGCTTAGGGGAGGTGCTGACACTGATTAGAAATTCACGCGTCTTCGTCTTGATCAGCTGATATCATAAGTGGCCATTGATTGGTCTTAGAGTCGAGCAGGCAATTCTCTCTCCCTCTATCATCTGATACACATACTCGATATTCTAAGCATAAAAAATAACCTTTGTGGTCTACATTCTAGAGGTTTTATTAGGTTGGTATCCCAAGTGGCCATTAGAGTATCTAAACATTCTGCTTGGTGCTTTGCTAGCAAAGATAACGATACAAATTCAAACGAATAGTTTCTTTATTGAATATAAGGTGTGTAAGAAAAGTGTCGAGTTTGAAGCTGTATTTACCAAGATAGAAATGAACAATGAACGGGTCATTAATTTATTCAGAATACAATGTAGCCATAAAAGTATCGATTGTTAATTTATTCAGAATACAAGGTGTGTCATAAAAGGGGCGTGTTTGAAGCTGTATTTACCGAGATAGAAATGAACAATGAATGGAACGTTAATTTTGTCAGTAGCCAGGCGCCGTTAACCATGTTGTGTTCAAGTTAAAATAATGTTAATTATTGTTGAACAAACAACCCCGACCAAGAGTGTTAAATTTAACAATGGACTTTAATACAAAGACATCACGTGGAGAAGCATTTAAGACATGAAATACATATACATGAGACCAGATACATAGTAGATAATATACGTACATAGAAAAGGGATAAGATACAAAAGTTATTTAGAGTCCATAAGCTAAAGTCACTTACTACATTGCCTGTGTGAGAGTGAACACCCCCACACAAGTAGGGTGTGGACAAACTCTCCTAACCCATTAGTTGTCAAGTCCCGGAGAAGAAAGAGGATTCAAATCTGGTGCTTGCCTGCTTAAATACGCAAGACGCCTGGTGAGGAAAAACAGAAACACGAGGGAAGACAACTCTTCCAGGCAATTAAGGGCAGATAATCCCACAACCCGATTAACACGGTATTTAACTTAAATATAAATGCGCTTTTTCAATGATATTGAACAGTGTTTACTTATAAATATAGCACAATATATTATCTTCATAAACAATATATATGTATATATGAAGTAGTCAAACAATGTGTTTTTTGAAATGGCGAAGGCCGACAATTAACCACATAATCTTAATATAATATATATATATATATATATATATATATATATATATATATAAGTAAAGAAATGACAAAAGACTTAGAGATTTAGCATTATAGTCTGAGTCGGGAGAGTTAGACAATTTGTCTAAGCTCCCTGAAATAGACTATAATGCTAAATCTCTAAGTCTCTTGTTATTTTTTTACTTATATATTTGCTCTGTGACTCTAACATTTAAGAGCACACATTTGAGCTCTCAAACTGCGACAGATTTTTTAAATAAAAAACTCTTGTGTCGTAAGGAAGATTTCTTCTCTGGATTTTGGATTATATATATATATATATATTATATATATATATATATATATATTATATATACGCATTAATATAATTAATATAACAGAAAAATTACAGAAACACACACAACCTATGTATATATATATGTGTATATGTGTGTATATTTATATATATATATATATAATATATATAATATATATATAATGTATGATCAATATATGTATTGATCAAGCCTGAAGAAGACACCAGAATATCTGAAACACGTGTTGCGTATGTGAAATAAAAGAATAAAACATTTTTTTCTGAGAACATACATTTTGCGGACTTCTTTTTTTATTAAAAATATTACATTTTTTCTCCCGTTGGAACCAGAACAACATTTTTATATATATAATATATATATATATATATATATATATAATTATAAAAAAACACATTTATAATTAATTGCACATAACATACGTAACCAAGAATACCAAACACAAATACGCATATTTATACGCCACAACACCGCGTGGAGACAATTATATTCATCACAGCCTTCATACATTCCCACGCGCACACGCACGACATCACTTACATACGCACAAACAAAATACGCACACACGCGCGTGGACACGACGCATGATTGCACACGCGCATGAAATACACATACGCACAAAACAAAAATACGCGGAATGAAAAAAAAAACATTCCGCATCACGTAAACACGCAAACACGAGAATACAGTTAAAAAAAAAAAACGCACACATTTGACCATTTACACAATTTCTGTCATTTTCAAAGAAACCGTTTCGTTTACCCGATGAATGCTTTTAGCAAGAAACCGCTGGTTGTAATACCGTTCCCGTAATTAAATAAATAAAAGCAAAACCTTTATTTGTTTTTTGATTTCTTCATTGAACTATATATATATTATATAATATATATATGTGTGTGTGTGTGTGTGTGGTGTGTGTGTATATGTATATATATATATGTGTGAGTGTTGTGTGGTGTGTGTATAATATATATATGTATATATATATGTGTGTGAGTGTGTGTGTTGTGTGTGTGTGTGTGTACGCACGCACATACACACACAGCGACTTATTTCCAGCCAGCTAACCCACTTCCCCCGGCCATTCACCTCGGATACACTCTTGTCCAATCCTTCCTCAAACAGTGGGCAGCAAATAAGACTTAGTGCTGGAATACATTCGTGACATCTCCTTTGGTGGTGTCCTTGCCTTTATACAGAACGCGGAACATCAAGTGAACCTGTTCCCGCAAATGCCAAACCTGCGGCAGCGTCTTCTCCGTTGTATTAATGCCGGTAGGGACCCGTGGGAGCATACACGTGTGTAACAGTGGTCGAGGCAAGGAGGGTTATGTTTTTTTTAAGTTGCCCATGCGCATGTGCAAGGACACTCTCGTAAACAGGCACCATCAGTCACATTGGTTACACCTGAAGCCGATATGCCGGCAAAAGAGAAAAGTTTGTTGTGTGTGGTGGGCGGCGTTTTATCTCTCTTTTTTGT
>CM042169.1:74726859-74758791 GCA_023376005.1 Doryteuthis pealeii
AGAGAGAGAGGAAGAGACTGAGAAAGAGAGAAATCGTTACAAATAGAAAGAGAGAAGAGTGGGGTAGATGGAGGACGAGAAAGGGTGAGAGAAAGGGGAGATATAGATGGGAGATAGAGATGACTGAGAAAAGAGAGATATCGGTGAGAAGAAAAGTAGTGTCATTAATGTGAGAAAAGTATGTTGACGCGAAA
This sequence comes from Doryteuthis pealeii, assembly GCA_023376005.1. NCBI lineage: Eukaryota > Metazoa > Mollusca > Cephalopoda > Myopsida > Loliginidae > Doryteuthis > Doryteuthis pealeii. Next base: position 74,727,054 of record CM042169.1, read on the forward strand.
TGAGGAGGGAAGCAGTGTGAGAAAGATAGTAGAGAGGAACGAGGAAAGAAAAAGAACACGAAAGACAAGAAACAAAAAAAAATAGAAAAGAAAGAAGAAAAGAAAGAAAGAAAGAAAGAAAAGAAAGAAGAAAGAAAGGAAAAGAGAGTGAGCGAGAAGAGAGAGGAGTGAGAGAGAGAGATCGAGGAGAACGCTTAAGTGAAGAACGTTACAAATGAGACGAGTTACAAGAGACGAGATCAGAGAGAAGAGAGAAAAGTATGCAGAGAGAGAGAGAGAGGAATATTCTAAGTACGAGGAAGTGAGAACGTTAGAGAAAGAGAGAGAGAGATGGAAGAGAACGTTACAAATAGATAACCAGGATGCGAGAACGATTACAAATAGTAGACAGAGGGAGATGAGACGTTTACAAATAGAGGATAGGAGCATGAGAGAACAGAGAGATGAGACGATGTGAGACGCTTACAAATAGATAGAGTAAACCCGGGATGAGAGGATGGCGAGACGTTTACAATAGATTGAGAGAGATCGGAGAACGTTACCAAATAGAAAGAGAGACGATGGGGGAGGGCGGGAGAAAGATGAGGGTTGAGAGATGACGAGAGGGAGACAGAGAGGAGAGGGGTAGAGAGACGGGAGAGACGAGAAAGGTGAGCAGATAGAGATGCCTAAGGAAAGATAAGGAGACAAGGTAGTAGTGAACGGAGAAAGACAGAGATGAGTTATGAGAAGAAAGATAGAAGGAATGAGAAAGAAGAAAGAAAGAAAGAAAGAAAGAAAAGAGAGCATTACAAGAGAAAGAGAGAGATAGAGAGGAGAGAGAGAGAGAAAGGGTGAGATAGAGATGACTGAGAAAGAGAGATATGGTGACAAAATTAGTGAGCGAAAGAGGAGTAGTAGTGTGACAAAGATAGAAGGAATGAGAAAGAAAGAAAGAAAGAAAGAAAGAAAGAAAGAAGAAGAGAGAGAGAAAGAGTTACAAATGGAAGAGAAAGAGAGAGAGGATGAGAGAGAGAGGAGAGATATGGTGAACAAGATAATGAGTGGATAAAGTGATAAAGAGAAAAGAAAAAAGAAAATGTAACAAATTATGTGCTGTAATATATTTTAATTTTTTGTTTTTTTGGTTTTTTTTATAAATGATACTTTTCTTTGGCATAATAAATTTAGAAACTGAAATGTCTTTATTGAACATAAGCGCATCTGAAGCTTAAATTTTGATGCATATTTTTTCCAAGCGGTATTAGCACTTTGTGAAATGCAAATAGCCCTGTCCAGGATTTGAACTCTGATCCCCGAGTCCATCCAACAATAACCATCACCCATGCACTTCCAAGAACATTTATTTCTGAGAACTGTGTTGTCATTTGTCTACAGCAGGAAGATAACATTAAATAGGCTAAATCCTACTTAACGGACATAAATTGTATGTTACCCCGCTGAAAGAAAAAAATACTAAAAATCAAGGAATTAACCGAATTTAATAAAGTTTTCAGTGTTGATATATTAATAAATAAACAATATAATGCACAAGTTATTTTATTTGAAATCTCTTACATTTTTTCAGGTCAGTTAACTTTGAACCAAGTATCTTTGAGGCGTAACACAGATTCACAAACATACGTGGTTCAAGGTTAATTGACCTAAAATGTAAAGTTTTTAAATAAAATAACTGGTGCATTATATCTTTTATTCATTAATGTATCAACACTGAAAATTTCATTAAATTCAGTTAATTCCTTGATTTTTAGTATTTTTTTCTTTCGGCAGGGTGACATACGATGGGGGAATTTATGTCCATTAAGTAGGATTTAACCATTAAATACGCATAATTTATACTGTTGTATTGTAAAAGTTGGGTCCTATAGGAAACACTGTGTAAAACACACGATAGGCGTGAATATAACATATATATATATATATATATACCAAACATCGAAAATTGTCCAATAAAGTCTTCTCAAGATATCACTTAATTGCTACCTGAGTGTTTAAATGCGTAAAAACTATTTCCTTTTACAAAAGAACAATTGAGTATCGTTTTCTTAAAATGATACAAAAAAAAACAAGATGTTTACCCGGCGATAAAAAAGGGAAAATTTACGATAGGCAAACGACAATCAGGTGGCATTTAAAATCTCTTTTTTTATTTCTTTGGTCTTTAAACGAAAAACAAACGAAAGAAAATAAAAGTAAAAAAAAAAATGGCGTCTCTGGAATCGGCAAAACAATTAGAGATAAACATTGTCAGACATATTGTAACATACGAGAGCAATTCGTGAATTCAAGGGAGACAACCCTTCTTGAAATTGACCAAATAAAAAGACGGGCCATATGACCTTTAGTCACCCCTTTTTGATCTCGATTCAGAAGGACATGTTTTTCATTTACACCGTCAATATCCGGTTGTTTGTTAACAGACGATTTTTAGAGTGTTTTTTTTAATTATAAAACTAATCCCTACCCCTAACCCCTACCCCTAACCCTAACCCTGTCCCCTGTCAAATAACCGGAAGATCTGAGTTAAATATTACGTTTTCAGTTCATTTAATTTCCAATATTTCAAGGAAATATATCCCTCTTTTTCTGGGGTTTGTTTGAGTGACTGTTGCTCCTTGTCTCCGTCCCTTTGAGCTCACACGTCCCTTAAACTCAACTTTATACACAAGAAGGACTTTATATTGTTACTCATTGTTTTTATATGCCTTTATAAATTGTTAGAATTAAACCAAGTTCTGGTTCCTTTGTGATTGAATCTATTTATTCATTCACTCATTTTAACGGCATCTCAACCCATCCAGTATTATTTAGTGTCTGGAGGGTAGGGAATCGAATTCATCTTACGTCAATATAGAAATTGGCGGTGGTGTGGCCTATTGTCGGTATCGATCGTTTTCGCTAGCGCTAGACTAGAGAGATTGTATTTTTTTTTACTGAAGCGGAGCACCACACTATCGTCATCTATCCTCTTTACAGCACTTTACAGCACAGATAAGATTACCAAATATGTGCAACACGGTGAGTTGGTAGCGGCTGGTATAAAAATTTCATTTAATTCGGTTAATTCCCTGATTGTTGGTATATTTTTTTCTTTCGTTGGGGTGACATACGATGGTGGAATTTAGGTCTGTTAAGTTTTATTTAACCCTTATTTCTTATGAGTGTTATCTCAGCTAAATCAATGCCCATTCCGTTTTTATCATAAAGAAAGAAAAGGACGAAAAAGGAAATCCTACACAAAAAATATAATAAGAAAGAAAGAAACAGAGAAGGGGAAAATTGAGAGAAGGGGCGAATGCGCCGACGCGATAACGCTAATCTCTTTTAATCGTACATAATGAAAACATCAAAATAAGGAAAGAAGAAAAAAAAGAGTGTGAGAGGATTAAATCAAGACCATTATACTTATTCATATTGAACTATTACACAATAGCTTTTAAGTAGACATATCGAACGTTGTAATAAATAAGGTGTCATACTGTGGTATATCAACAGGTACTGCTAGTCAAGAAGAAATAAAACAAAATATTTTCGGCATAGAATAACCCAACAAGAGTTGATATGCCGTAAAAACCAAGCAACCAACTAATCCACCAAACAAACTCTTTGGTCGATTTTGGAATCGGGTGCGATAACCGTTACGCTATCATATAATAACGAGGAAGAATTAATAAAAACATCTTCGGCATAAGATAACCCAACAAGGGTTGACATGTCGTAAAAACCAACCAAACAACAAATTTGGTCGATTTTGGAATCGGGTGCGATAACCGTTACGCTATCATATAAAACGAGGAAGAATTAATAAAACATCTTCGGCATAAGATAACCCAACAAGGTTGACATGTCGTAAAAACCAACCAAACAACAAATTTGGTCGATTTTGAATCGGGTGCGATAACCGTTACGCTATCATATAATAACGAGGAAGAATTAATAAAAACATCTTCGGCATAAGATAACCCAACAAGGGTTGACATGTCGTAAAAACCAACCAAACAACAAATTTGGTCGATTTTGGAATCGGGTGCGATAACCGTTACGCTATCATATAATAACGAGGAAGAATTAATAAAACATCTTCGGCATAAGATAACCCAACAAGGGTTGACATGTCGTAAAAACCAACCAAACAACAAATTTGGTCGATTTTGGAATCGGGTGCGATAACCGTTACGCTATCATATAATAACGAGGAAGAATTAATAAAACATCTTCGGCATAAGATAACCCAACAAGGGTTGACATGTCGTAAAAACCAACCAAACAACAAATTTGGTCGATTTTGGAATCGGGTGCGATAACCGTTACGCTATCATATAATAACGAGGAAGAATTAATAAAACATCTTCGGCATAAGATAACCCAACAAGGGTTGACATGTCGTAAAAACCAACCAAACAACAAATTTGGTCGATTTTGGAATCGGGTGCGATAACCGTTACGCTATCATATAATAACGAGGAAGAATTAATAAAACATCTTCGGCATAAGATAACCCAACAAGGGTTGACATGTCGTAAAAACCAACCAAACAACAAATTTGGTCGATTTTGGAATCGGGTGTGATAACCGTTACGCTATCATACAATCGGGTGTGATAACCGTCACGCTATAATACAATAACGTGCAAAAATAAATAAACAAAAACATCTTCGGCATAAAATAAACCAACAAGAGTTAACATGCCATAAAATACAACCAACCAACCAAATAAACAAACTCTTTGGTCGATTTTGGAATCGGGCGCGATAATCGTTACGCTATCATATAATATCGAGGAAGAATAAATAAAACATCTTCGGCATAAAATAACCCAAAACGAGTTGAAATGCCATAAAATACAACCAACCAACCAAATAAACAAACTCTTTGGTCGATTTTGGAATCGGGCGCGAAAATCGTTACGCTATCATATAATATCGAGGAAGAATAAATAAAACATCTTCGGCATAAGATAACCCAACAAGGGTTGACATGTCGTAAAAACCAACCAAACAATAAATTTGGTCGATTTTGGAATTGGGTGTGATAACCGTTACACTATCATACAATCGGGTGTGATAACCGTCACGCTATAATACAATAACGTGCAAAAATGAATAAACAAAACATCTTCGGCATAAAATAAACCAACAAGAGTTGACATGCCATAAAATACAACCAACCAACCAAATAAACAAACTCTTTGGTCGATTTTGGAATCGGCGCGATAATCGTTACGCTATCATATAATATCGAGGAAGAATAAATAAAACATCTTCGGCATAAAATAACCCAACAAGGGTTGACATGCCGTAAATTACAACCAACCAACCAACCAACCAACCAATCCAATTTCAAACATTTTGTGTTCCTATATTTTAAAGATTTATGGTTGGCTTTGCTAGTTATGTTAACATGATATCATTTATTTTCAGTATTGAGTAGGATTTATTAAACATATTCTTCAAAACATGAATAGAACAAAACGACTTTGGCATAAAATAACACAACAAGAGTTGACATGCTGTAAAATACAACCAAACAAACCAACAAACTCTTTGGTCGATTTTGAAATCAGGTGCGATAATCGTTACGCTATCATACAATAACGAACAAGATTTGGTTTGGTTTGGTTTGTTTTGGTTTGTTTTACGGCATATCAACCTCAGTGGGTCATTTAATACCGATAAAGTTTTGAAATAAATCAATTCTTAATGGATAATACAATTTTGTTTAATAACTCATGTTTTTCTATTTAACCCATAGATGGGACCCTAACAGGTACTACCACTCCGAGTCAGAGTGAACCAGGGAGCAATGGTGATGAAGGGGTACTCCACATTTCCCAAACCTCCAAAACTGGAACCTCACCATCAGATAGAGTTTAACGTCATTCCCAGGACATGTAGACCCTCAGTTACCGCCTTCTAGCATCTATATGATAAAAAGGTGTTGGGACTTGCCATAAGGGCAATAGGGTTGGGAAAATCATATAGGTGCTAGGGCTTGATGTGACCAGCCGATTGATCGGAGGCGGTCTCTCTGACCGCCTGTCTAGCCCAAGATAGGACCAAAGTGGCGTATTGCAGGTCATGGACTGCTCATCAACCACCTGAGTTCTATCCTTAAGCATCACGGGTCGCCACCCACTACCAACAGGTGGCTCCGTTGGGGGAGTCTTACCCCTCTGCAGAGGTGCAGTCGGTGCATTCTAACGCCCCACTGACAAGGCGGTAACGTGCACGAATAAATAAAACAAAACATCTTCGGCATAGATTAACCCAACAAGGGTTGACATGCCGTAAAATACAACCAACCAACCAAACAAACAAACTCTTTGGTCGATATTGTAATCGGGTGCGATAACCGTAACGCTATCACATACTAACGTGATAAACGAAAATACTCATAGCAAAACAAAATAGAAACTGTGGGTCTAAGTGTTTCTCTTCTGATGCAATAATACCTTGATTTGACAGACATGCCTCGGGATGAGGGGAACAAACCGAAATAAACTTTTCTACAAAATGTCCTTTTTGCTGCAGACTGTTATTGTTTTTGTTGTTGTTGTTGCATCATTTCAATTTTGTCGTCTTCGAGTGGAATCATTTTAAAGTGTCTGGCAGAATTTCAGAGGCAAAATTAAAGTAAATTCTATTGCAACAGTTTAAGAGACATTTCTTCGCTTTGCTGTTAATTCCCAACCACTTGAAGACGTTTTAAACCATTTTAATCTGTCTGTCTCTCTTCATTCCCCTCTTTCTACACACGTACGCACACACACACACACACACACACACACACACACACACACACACATATACAAACAAACACACAAACACACACACACATATTTATTATATTAGTAGAGGAAAAAAGTTAAGGGTCTACCATGGTTTCAATCCAAATGATTTCATCAGGATCCTACCCTATGCTTAACTAAGTCGATATATTTCGCATAATAATAGTTAAACGCTATCATAATATATAATAATCCAAAAGTGCTCAATATATCAAAAAGATAGAGCAATAATAATAATAATAATAATAATAATAATAGAGGAAAGGCTTAAGGGTCTACTATGGTTTCAATCCAAATGATTTCATCAGAACCCTACCCCATGCTTAACTAAGTCGATGTAATTCCTCAGTTAAACTCAGATATATTTCCGATAATAATGGTTTAATGCTATTATAATATATAATAATCCAAAAGTGCTCAATATGTTAAAAACAGTATTAATAATATTAATATTAGCAGAGGAAAGGGTTAAGGGTCTACCATGGTTTCAATCCAAATGATTTCATCAGGACCCTACCGTACGCTTGAATAAGTCGATGCAATTCCTTAGTTAAACTCAGATATATTTCGGATAATAATGGTTGAATGCTATTATAATTTTAATAATCCAAAAGTTCTCAATATATTAAAAACACTAATAATAATATTAATATTAGTTGAGGAAAAAGTTAAGGGTCTACCATGGTTTCAATCAAAATCATATTATTAGGACCCTATACTACACTTAAGTAAGTCGATGTAATTCTTTAGTTAAACTCAGATATATTTCGGATAATAATAGTTAAACACTATTATAATATATAATAATCCTAAAGTGCTCAATATATTAAAAACACTAATAATAATATCAATATTAGCAGAGGAAAGGGTTAAGGGTCAACCATGGTTTCAATCCAAATGATTTCATCAGGACCCTACCCTACGCTTAATTAAGTCGATGTAATTCCTTAGTTAAACTCAGATATATTTTGGATAATAATGGTTGAATGCTATCATAATATATAATAATCCAAAAGTGCTCAATATATTAAAAACACTAATAATAATATTAATATTAGTAGAGGAAAGGGTTAAGGGTCTACCATGGTTTTAATCCAAATGATTTCATCAGGACCCTACCCTACGCTTATCTAAGTCAATGTAATTCCTTAGTTATAATTAAGGCATCATTTGAATTGAAATCATAGTAGAGCCTTAACTTTTTTCATCCTCTAACATTATTATTATTGCTGCTCTATATGTTAATATATTGAGTACTTTTGGATTATTTACTGATGCCACTGCAACGGAAAAGTTAAAGTGGCAATTGGATACTACTATATATATATTCCGCTGCCATCTCTCTCTCTCTCTCTCTCTCTCTCTCTCTCTCTCTCTCTCTCTCTCTTTCTCTCTCCTCTCTCTCTCTCTCTCTGCACTGATGAGAGGGGATACCTCGAAACACGTGTCTGTAGTTTACTCTATTATACGCTCCCAATTTCGGTTGATCACTTTGTTTAGAAGGGATTTAATTGCAAAATTCATCGTATTCGGCGTTCAGCTACGACTCACTTTTTTACAAAGTTTGAGACCTGTAGGTGAATTCATTTCCGCTTAGAAATGTAACGATTAAATAGCCTGCTATACTTGGCAGCTGACTGTGGCCGTATGGGTAAGAGGATTGGCGAGCGTAAGTTCGTTCGGGTCTCGAACACTGTCAGGGGTAGCTGCTAAAACGGTATAACTGCACTGATGAGAGGTGATACCTCGAAACACGTGTCTGTAGTTTACTCTCTCTCTCTCTCTCTCTATATATATATATATATATATATAATAAGGATATCTACTGAGTCAGACGAACCTACTATTAGTTTCGCATAAAGCTCTTCAGGGCTAAAATCTGAGTCAGATTTTAGCCCTGAAGAGCTTTATGCGAAACTAATAGTAGGTTCGTCTGACTCAGTAGATTATCCTTATTACTTGGCTCTACTTAGGTATCGAGCACTTTTTACAAATTAGCTTCTCCTAGTAGTTATATGAATATATAAATATCTTATATACATATATATACATATAAATTGTTTTTTCTTTTGGCCAAATACTATACCAATAGATTATTTTTTGTTGGTACGAATATCTTGGTCTTTTCTTTTTTTCAAAAATTTTTTTCTTCCTGGTTGATGTTTGGTAGTATATTTTTACAATCAAACTCTCTCTGCCGGGTTTTTTTCTCTCCGCAAGGATCTACAACAAGATGTATATTAAATTATATATATATATATATATATATATATATATATATATATATTCATCAAAGTTGCTACAACGTTTTCATTATTATATCATTAGTAGTTGCTAAAAAACGTGCTCAGTATATTTCGGAAAATATAGACCATTTAAAGTTGTAGAAAAGTGTTTCTCTCTACGATGGTTTCGGTGTTCAACGTACACCTTCTTCAGGAGCGCTAAAAAAGTATATATATATATATATATATACATATATATATATGTATGTATATATATATATATATATATATATATATATATATGTGTGTGTGTGTGTGTGTGTGTGTATACATATTGAATATATAGAACATATATAAAAAAATTATGTATATATATATGTGTGTGTGTGTATGTATGTGTGTGTGATGTCAAGTGTTTTCTTGATATGATTCAACCAAAATTGAGACCTCAAACGTACACATAAAGTGTTGAACTATTTTGGATATAAGGCATGGGGCAAATGGTCACTCCTAGATATAGACTCGTTGACTACCACGTGACCACCGAAGGCATTTCTATTGTCCAATCACTGGCACTGCTGCTGCTGCTTCTGCTGTATTAATAGAGACAACATTCTGAGCTTATGTCATTGATACTTGGATTATCTTGGACGACGGACTTACAAAGAATACCCTAACACCGGATTCTTATTGGCTTGCTTACTTACTTATTACATCTGGAACTAAGGATGCCGACCAGATACTTAACATAAAGATTGTCAAGCCCTAGCACCTATATGATTGCCCCAATCCCTCTTTATCATATGGGTGCTAGAAGGCGGTGGCTGCGGGTCTACATGTCCTGGTAATGACGTTAAACTCTATCTGATGGTGAGGTTCCAGTTTTGGAAATTTGAGGAATGTGGAGCACCCCTTCATCACCATTGCTCCCTGGTCCACTCTGACCCGGAGTGGTAGTACCTGTTAGGGTCCCATCTATGGGTTAAATAGAAAAATGTATTTATAAAAAAATGTATTATCCATTAAGAATTGATTTATTTCAAAACTTTATCGGCATTAAATAACCCACTGAGGTTGATATGCCGTAAAACAAAACCAAACAAACAAAACACATAAAGATATGCATCTTCGAATTTCTAAATATCAGAAAATGGAGGAGTTATAGTCAGGATGATTAATACATAGAATGAATTTTATTTATTAAGAATCCCCTATGAATATCTGAGTTAGATTGGCTTCAAAACAGCCCATGTTATTAGTGCGTATAAAATCATGAGATGTGTTTTATATATCACTAAGAAATAAAGGCTTACATCATCTATAGTGTGGTTAATTTGGATGCTGGTTTTAACAAGGCTGGGTTTCATAAATAATTACATGGTGTCATGGGTCTCTATTTTTAAATCCTATGAATTATTTTGTATACAAGGTGTGTTAAAAAGATTTTTTGTACTTGTTGACATACCTTGTATTCTGAGAAAAAAATAACGTTTCATTCATTCTACATTTCTATCTTGGTAAATACAGCTTTAAACTTGGTACTTTTTGACACATGTTGTATTTTGAAAACAATTAATGGATGGAATGTTATTTTTTCAGACTACAAGTGTGTCAAACAGTACAAAAATCTCGATACTTTTTGACACACCTTGTAGAAACCAATTGAAATCTTCTTATTATAATGGAGATTGCGGGTTTGTTTGTCTGTAACCGAAACTATATCACTACTCAAGTCACAATTCCCTTTGTTATTCACACCACATTCGCCATGATTTTATTTTTTATTTAAACCTCAATTATTAGTAAAATCGTTTTACATCATTAAGACTGTTAACAATATCTACATACTAATAACATGCAATTGTATTTAAATATACAACAAAATAGCGGTTCACAGTGTGAACGGGAAGGCTAATTTGCATATTGATCTTAAAAATTTGATTTTAATAAATATGTGCTTAGTATTATTGATTTCTAATTGTTTGGTTTTATCTTATTGAATATGAGCAAAAATCTCGGGGATAAATCTTAAAAGAAATCCATTAACAAGAAGAAATAACTGTAATATTATTCTTTACTTCCTATTTTAATTAAATAGTTAAATTAGGAAAATTTACCACTGAATGACGGGAGTAATGTTAAATGATGGAAGAGTTAGTTTCAAAGTTGTTCTATTTTCCGATTATACCCCCTCTGTTCCAAATATTTTTATCTGAATTCTTATTCAGTTTCATTAGCCTTTCTATTTTAACATGATATCTTATTATATTAAAACTTAAATACTTGCACCCGGAGGGTGCATATATTTGCTAGTATAAATAAAGTAAGTGTAAGCTTTTTATATGAATTTTATTTAATTCTGTTAATCTTCCTAATCTAGTATATTTCATTATATTAAAACTTAAATCCTTGCGCGCTGTGGAAGACGTATATATTTTCTTATATTAATGATAGATTTTGTCAAACAATGCGGAAAATATTGCTCGACATAACATAGATATTGAAGGGTTAATTAAACAATTTAAAATTGATTTTATTTCACAGTCATTTGCCCGGTTACAGTCGAAAGAAGATACTATTATAGGAATGTCAGAATCTAGGCTGTACTCTACTATCCGTCGAGAAATAATTAGGCCGACGAGAAATTTCAGCGGCCAAAAATAGGCTGGAAAAATAAATAGTTGGCCGACGAACTATTCCAGGGAATTTGGCTCGAGTCGGCTGGACAAGTAGACGCCGGAAACGATGCTGAACCATTCCAATATGATATCGACAACCACAAAGGAATTGGTTAAATGACAATATCAATCAGATGATGGGGAGGAGTCTGGGTAGATGGCAAATTGACGAGACTGTGTTAAATACGTAAAACAAATGAAGCACGAACTCTCTTTGCATTTTATCATTATCTACTCCATTAAATACATATCTATTATTATTATCGTATTAACATAAAACATGTTAAGGGCCGTTTTAGCTCAGTCGGTAGAATGTCCGACTAGGAAGGTTCTCGGTTCGATTCCGGCTCCTCGCCAACTCAGCATATGAGTAGCGCAGAGATCTGTGCAGTAAAGTTAGGAGCTGATGTTAGGTGTGGTGCATCACCTCAGATGCTAAAAAAACAATCTCCTTGGTCTAACGCGAATGAAAAGGAGATAGACTCCCTCGCCGACTTTACTTACTTACTTCATGCATATACGAGGGTGAGTCTAAAAGTAATGCAATTTTCTTTATTTCATGTTAATTTTTTTATTATTATAAAACTAAGGCCTACATTAAGACCCTAACGAGGCCCAGAGCAAGAATCCAACGAGGAAGATCCAACTTGCCAATCGACAGTCCTCTTTCTGCATAACAATGCTCGACCACACACAGTAAATATAAATAACACAGAAATTTAAATAAAGTAAGTGTAACCTTTTTATATGAATTCTTATTTAATTTCGTTAATCTTTCTAATTTAATATATTTCATAACATTTACTTAAATCCTTGCACCAAGATATATGTATTTGCTAGTTTTAATAATAGATTGTGTCAAAAAATGAGTAAAATTTTGCTCGACATAATGAAGATATTCAAGGGTTAATTATACAATTTAAAATTGATTTTTATTTCACCGTCATTTGCCCGGTTACAGTCGAAAAAAGATACTATTATAGGAGTGTCAGAATCTAGGCTGTGCTCTACTATCCATTTTACTTATAGATAGCATTAGATTACGGAAACTCACAATGTAGCCTAACCCTGACACCAACTTTGGTGTCGTGTATTATTTTTGTAATGTAAACTGAAGATCTGGAAAAGGATTGAGACCCTCCAGACCACAACATTGTTAAGATCGACTAGAATAATCAGAAGAGTTCTGGAGATCAGTGGAGACTGGCTGTCACTCGGATGCCAATGGAAAACCACCAGTTAACTTTTTGCCAAATTTTCCCGCGCGGTTATACCAAATTTTCTTGGAATTTTTATCTGTACTAGCAAATATATGCACCCTCCGGGTGCAAGTATTTAAGTTTTAATTTAATAAAATATGTTAAATTAGAAAGGCTACTAAAACTGAATAAGAATGCAGATAAAAAGATTTGGAACAGAGGGGGTATGATTGAAAAATAGAACAACTTTGAAACTAACTCTTCCATCATTTTTCATTACTCCCGTGTTTTATTGGTAAATTTTCCTAATTTAACTATTTAGTTAAAATGGGCAGTAAAGAATAAGATTACAGTTATTTCTTCTGGTTAATGGATTTCTTTTAAGATTTATTGAAGAGATTTTTGCTAATATTCATTAAGATAAAACCAAACAATTAGAAATCAATAATACTAAGCACATATTTATTAAAATCAATTTTTTAAGATCAATATGCAAATTAGCCTTCCCATTCACTCTGTAATCCACTATTTTGAGTATATATAAATACAATTGCATGTTATTAGTATATGGATATGGTCAACAGTCTTAATGATGTAAAACAATTTTATTAATAATTGAGGTTTAAATAAAAATAAAATCATGGAGACTGTGATGTAAATAACAAAGGGAATTGTGACTTGAGAGTAATATAGTTTCGGTTACAGACAGACAAACTCACAATCACCATTATAATAAGATGATGGGATATTTTAAAGTTCACTATCTATTCACCTCAGAATTCATGCAAATAAAGTCATATTATTACTGTAATTAGACTCCTTCTGCTCAATTATAGAGAAATAACCATCAGTTTTTGTACTTTGGTGGAACAGCCGTTGTGAGCGGCTTAAAGTAGGCAAAGAGTTAAAACTGATTAGAAGAAATTCGCAAGGAGTAAAATAATAACAATAGATTGGAATATAAAGGTGTGAGTAATACCAATTGTAGTTGGAGCACTCGGAACAACCCCCAGAAACATGGAAAAGAGACTGGGGCGACTGAAAATCCGAGGAAAAATTGAGACTATTCAGACCACAGAACTATTGGAATCGTCAAAAATATCGAGAAGAGTCCTGGGTAGCTGAGAACACTTGCTGTCACTCGATCGAGCAAAAACCACCAGTTACTTCTGGTGTGAAAAAAAACATCGCAATGAATAAAATAATGATTTAAATTAGATATCATACGATATATATATGTATATGTATATATATATATATATATATTTATATATATATATATATATGTGTGCATAATATATATATTTATACTTATATATGTATATGTGTGTGTAGAATTAAACAAAAGACTTACAATGTAAACATTACTTACAATTCAGACTCAACATACGAATCAACAATATCCTCCTTGTGTGTGACAACGCTCGACCACACACAAGCATCAGGACAAGGGAGAAAATCGCCTTATTCGGGTGCACAACTTTACCGCATCCTCCATACTCACCAGATTTAGAACCTTCAGACTATCATCTCTTTGTCCCATGAAAGAGTGTTTGAAAGGTAAACATTATTCCAGTGACAAGGAAGTGAAATCTGTATTGAAAAGGTGTATTGGTAGAACATCCGTCTCGGAACCACAAGGTTTCAGGTTCGATACCAGCCGTTGCCAACTCCGCCTATGAGTAACACAGCTTAGTTAATCTGATCTGTGCGGTAAAGTGGGTAACAGACAGTAGGTGTGGTCAAGTGCTAGCAAAAAGGGGATATATTCTTCGTTGACAGGCTGATACCGACAAATTGCCACTCCAACAACTTTATATATATATATATATATATAAATATATATATAAAGTTGTTGTATCAGTGCTACTGTATGGATGCGCGCGATTTAACAAAATCGAGGAAACGACATCCCAAAAAGCAACTGTATGGACACTTGCCCCCATCACACAGATCATCTGAATGAGGGGAACAAGACATGCTGGGCAATGCTGGAGAAGCGGGGACAAACGAATTCTCCTATGGAAACCAGCATATGGACACGCCAGTGTGGGTCACCCAGCAAAGGTCTACATAGACCAACTGTGCAGACACTGGGTGCTGCGCAGAAGACCTACCGAGAGCGATGAATGATAGGGACAGTCGGCAAGAGATTGCCATGGATATTCGTGCTACTGGCGCAACGTGATGATGATGATGATGATGAAACTTGTACAAAGATTGCATTTTGGCTAATTTAAAACCTTTATTCATTTTTTTTCTGATTTTATATTTCTGAATTCATAATTTCAATAAGGGAGGTAACTCTCAATTACTTATTAAACATTAATAAAAATTATCAAGCCGCATCTACAAAAGATTCAGACAGATTTCGTTTATATTCAAGACACCGTGTATTTTGGCAAATATAGAATCTTTCTTTATTCATTTATTTTTTCTTATTTTATAATCTCAATAGGGGAGGTAACTCTTAATTACTTATTACACATTAATAAAAATTATCAAGCCGCATCTTTATATGGGTGCTAGAAGGCCGTGACTGCGGGTCTACATGTTCTGGAAATGACGTTAAACTCTATCTGATGGTGAGGTTCCAGTTTTGGAGGTTTGAGGAATGTGGAGCACCCTTCATCACCATTGCTCCCTGGTTCACTCTGACCCGGAGTGGCAGTACCTGTTAGGGTCCCATCTATAAAGGTTAAATAGAAAACATGAGTTAATAAACAAAATTGTATTATCCATTAAAAATGAAATTATTTCAAAAAATTTGTTAGCATTAAACATTTTTTAACAATAGAAGTATTCGGCATAAAATAACCCAAGGGGTTGACATGCCGTAAAATCCAACCAACCAACCAAACCAAGTCGCATCTAAAAAATTCAGACAGATTTATTCTAGATTCTAGATACCGTGCCTATCGTCTAATATACAATTTTCTTTATTCATTTTTTTTTTCTGTTTTTATTTTTGATTTTATAATTTCAATAGGGGAGGTAACTCTCAATTACTTATTACACATAAATAAAAATTATCAAGCCTCATCTAAAAAAAAAATTCAGACAGATTTCTTCTATATTCAAGACACCGTGCATGTCGTCTAATATAGAATTTTTTCCATATTCATTTTTTCTGATTTCATAATTTCAATCGACCCAGAAAAGTGCACTAGGATTCATAGCAGAAGACGAAAATGGCTACGAGAGATACTTAATCTCTTCATAGACACGCCTACGTCAAGCATTTTTTTTTCATACTACCCACAGCGTATTTTCTTTTCGTAATACCCACAGTGTATTTGTCCTAATAGAAGTCAGTGCATTTTTTTAAAAGAAATTCTTCATGCAGAATGAATATGCCTCTTTTTTTCGCCCAAAAGTTATTCCGTACTCACACCAAAAATATTCAACGCCCATTGCACGATATCTTTCTCAATATTTTTTTCCTATATTTTTAATTCTATTTTTCTCTCTAGCACGGAATATCATCCTCCATGAAAAAAAACTATTCGTGTAATATATTTGAAAGCGTGACTTTTTTCCCCCCGAAGCGTAGACGTCAACGTAACGCATCCTTAAATAAGAACAGATTGAATGGATTAGGTTAATATACGGTTTCATGCCTATGGCTTAAATAAAAACGTATAAAAAGAAACCAGCTAGCCACAGAAAAGAAAGAGGGGTCAAATCGTTGCTCCTGTCTCTCATTGTGTGGGCAGAGGTGTTAAGATTGAATGAGTTCCTTCCTGGACTGAAAAAGAGATGTCAACTCGAGTTCAAGATGTCATTCCCTTTCGATTCACCCGGGGCGGTTTCCGTGGTGTAAGGGTTAGCGAGTTGGGCTAGTTAGTGAATTTGATTCTCACTAGGTATCCAATACTTCTGATCTTATAAGAAACCAGCTAGCCACAGAAAAGAAAGAGGGGTCAAATTATTTGCTCCTGTCCCTCATTGTGTGGGCAGAGGTGTTAAGATTGAATGAGTTCCTTCCTGGACTGAAAAAGAGATGTCAACGAGAGTTCAACATGTCATTCCCTTTCGATTCACCCTGGGCACTTTGCGTAGTGTAAGGGTTGAGCGAGTTAGTGAATTTGATTCTCACTGGGTGCCCAAGACTTCTGATCTTATAGCAATCTTATACACCTCTATTACCAAATATTTCCTTGCGTGATGTAAGGGTTTACAATTTCGGTTAGTGAATTTGATTTTCACTGAGTGTAAATGACTTCCGATCTTATACCAAACTTGACCTTACGCCTCTATTACCAAATAATTCCATACTGGGCCCCTTGCCTGATTTAAGGGTTAACAGTTTGATCAAGTTAGTGAACTTGATTCTCACTGAGTGCCAACACTTCTGATCTTATGCCAAACTACTCTTTACGCTTTAATTATCAAAGTATTCCATACTAGGTACCTTGCGTTGTGTAAGATTTAACAATTTGGGCTATTTAATGAATTTGATACTCACTGGGTGTCCAAGACATCTGATCTTACGCCAAACTTCTCCTTACGCTTCTATTACCACAGTAATCGATACTAGGTGCCTTGGGTGGTGTAAGGGCTAACAATTTGAGCTAGTTAGTGAATTTGATTCTCACTGGGTGCCAGTACTTCTGATCTCTACTAAACCTCTCCTTACACTTCGGTTACCAAAGTATTCATCCGTGGTGTAACGATTACTGAATTGGGTTATTTAATGAATGTAATTCTCACTGGGAGCCTTGTGCTAGACGAGGCTAAATTTAGGAAATAAAATTATTTCGTCAAGATCTGTAAGTAATCAGAAAGTCAGTTGGTTTCTGATGTGCTGGATTGCGATTCGAAATCCAGTGGCATGATTATGTTTACTTTAGGACTAATACCGTTGGGAAAGGTATGAACTCCCTCATCTCCATTTTGAATAAAATACTGCCTATAAACCAAAGTTAAGACCGATTTTATATTAAAAAAAAATTTTTCTTAGTTTTTACTTCTTGTTTTGTTTTGGTTTGTTGTTTTTTTTCTTTTTTCTCTGTTTTTCTTTCTTTTAATTCTTATAATTTTACTTCTTTTAACAACATTTTTATTCTTTTTTCTTAAATTCTTTTCGTTTAAGAAATAATTTTTTCTCTCTATAGTTCCTTTATTTTCTCTGTTTCAGCATATCTCTCTCTTTCTCTCTCTCTCTCTCTCTCTCTCTCTCTCTCTCTCTCTCTCTCTCTCTCTCTCTCTCTCTCTCTCTCTCTCTCTCTCTCCTCTCTCATATATATAATAATATATATATATATATTACATTCTCTGTCACTGACTCACCATATCTCTCTACCATCTCCCTATCCCTCTCTCTATCTCTCGCTCTCATTTATATATAATATATATATATATATAATAATAATACTCCCTGTCTCTGTCAGCATCTCTCTCTCTCTCTCTCTCTCTCTCTCTCTCTCTCTCTCTCTCTCTCTCTCCATATGTACGTTCCATGTCTACTATATCGCCTCCTGCTAATCTTCCTCTCTCTTTTTTCTAGCCAGTCTCTCTCTTCCCCCCTCTCTCTTCCACTTCTCTCATCTCTCCCTCTCTATATATATTTCTTCCTCTCCTCTCCTTCTTTCTCACCCTCTCTATTCGCAATATATATATATATATATATATATATATATATATATATATATTCCTCATTTTTATTCCGTGTCTCCTTACAAATTGTTTATCATCAACTGAGAAGTGCCCATCATCAGAACGGAAATTATCTCCGATCGATAAATACGACGTATTGAACGGTTGAATCGATCGCCTCTTCATGGCGGAATGAATATGCAAATTAATCTTTGAATTTGTCTCGGACTCATTTCCTCTGATTGGCTCAAATCAGAGGATCTGGTTTTTGTCAGCTGAGGGGAAGATCGTGACCGGAGTTAAAAGTGTCCGGTTTGGGTAGGCGAGAAAGACAATGTCGGACAGCCAGGATTTTTCAAAAAACGCTGATGACACTAAAATGATTAAATGAAAGAGAAAAAGCAGGGGGAAACTCAGAGAGAAAAATGAAGAGGCGGAGAATGAGGGACAATTTGTTTTAAATCAAAATTTGGCTTAGCATTAAAAAATATAAAATTCTTCACTGCTGTTCCAGGATTATCGGCAAGTTTAATATCGATATTTAAGTTATCATCCATAGAAAGCGATGTTAATATACGAATAGAAAAAAACAAATTATCATTTCATATGGACACAATTTTTGGTCATGTTGTATTCAGAATACAACATATATCCGCCGAAACGTTGTAAAAATAACAATGAAGATGAGGACAATAGTCCGAATAACGCAGATAATACTAATCATCAAGCCTCATCTCAAACATTCAGAGAAATAGGACTGTTTAATGTTGCATGTTCAAATTTTGAGTGTATTTATTCTATGTTATGACGATTTTGGGTAATGTAGATATAAAAGTTATCATCCACAGAAAGCGATGTTAATATACGAATAGGAAAGACATGGTCGGCCACAAACAAATTATCAGTCTATTTCTCTGAATGTTTGAGATGAGGCTTTGAGATGATTACTATTATCTGCGTTATTCGGACTATTGTCCTCATCTTCATAGTTATCTGTACAACGTTTCGGCCGATATGCCCTCCAGCCTTCTTCGGAGGACATATCGACCTGTTGTTCCTAAGTACTTCAAATCATCTGTTCTATGTCTGCCAAACAACGTACCTTTAGTAAAGGTATATATGCATAGATTTTGATGGTAACGTGTTCGATATGCCCTCCGGCCTCTTCGGAGGGCTTATAGGCCGAAAGGTAGAACAGATAACAATGAAGATGAGGACAATAGTCCGAATAACGCAGATAATTGAAATTATCAGTCATATGGAAATCCGATCTGACTGACAAGCTAAAGCGACAATTCTTCCAGACTGTGGATATATCAGTAATGTTGTATGGCTGCACCACTTGGACCCTAACGAAGCGCCTTGAGAATAAGTTAGATGTGAGCTGCACAAAAATGCTGTGTGCAGACTTGAACAAGTCCTGTAACCAGCACCCAACAAGGAAGCAGCTGTATGGCAACCCATCTCACAAACCATCCGAGAGAGACGGACTAGGCATGCAAGGGCGAACTCATAAGCGACCTTCTCCTGTGTAAGCCAACACAGAATACCTACCAGGGGCGATGAATGATAGGGAAGGTTGTCGAGAGATTGTCATGAATACCCGTGCTACATGGTGATGATGATGATGATGATGATGATGATGATGATGATGATGATGATTTAAGTTAGGCTTGATGTACGTTAAATCCATTGGCTATGGTTTTAGAGTGGTAAAAATTAAAGAGAGAGGGAGAGAGAGAGAGAGAGAGAGAGAGAGAGAGAGAGAGAGTTCCATATCTTGACTCTCTCATCTTTCTTTTTACTCTCAAAGAGATACTAAAATATATAGGGAGTAGTCAATGAATATATATAGAGAGAGGGGGTAATTGACAGGCAGATGTAAAGTAAGAGAAGGGTTACTTTATGACTTAACTGCAAATTACTGCTAACTAAAATGATTAATCTTTGAATTTTACTCAGACTCATTTCCTCTGATTGGCTTAAATCAGAGGATCTGTTTCTTGTTAGCTGGTGGAAGATCGTGACCGGAGTTAAAAGTGTCGGTTTGGGTAGGTGAGAAAGACAAGGTCGGACAGCCAGGATTTTAAAAAAACAGCTGATGAGACTAAAATGATTAAATGAAAGAGAAAAAGCAGGGAAAACTCAGAGAGAGAAAAGAAAAGGGCAGAGAATGAAGGAAAGTGTGTTTTGAATCAAAATTTGGCTTAGCATTAAAAAAAATATAAAATGAAAGAGAAAAAGAATGGGAAAACGTGTAAACAAAAAAAGAAGAGACAGAGAATGAGGGAAAGTTTGTTTTTAAATCTAACATTAAAAAACTAGCAAAATAAAAAACACCCTCCGGGCGATGTAAAAATAGATTTTTGAAATATATTGTATGAGGGTGGGAGTTTAAAATTCATTGTCAGCGAGTTTGTACTCTAAGTAAGTAAA
Source organism: Doryteuthis pealeii (assembly GCA_023376005.1). NCBI lineage: Eukaryota > Metazoa > Mollusca > Cephalopoda > Myopsida > Loliginidae > Doryteuthis > Doryteuthis pealeii. The sequence continues at coordinate 74,747,977 of CM042169.1, forward strand.
ATCATTAAATTCATTAAAGGATTAAAAAATAAAACAATTTGAAATGTAAACTTTAAATATGTATTAATAAAACAAACTATATATAGATATATAATACCAGTCATGTATTTATTAAAGCTTGTTTTAAAAAAATACAATGAGGACTGTCTAATGTTGCATGTTCATATTTTGAGTGTATTTATTTCATGTTATGACGATTTGGGGTAATGTGACGTAAGTAGTGGCGTAGTTTTTGTCACAGAAAAAACGGAAGCGAATCTCCATTATTAATAGATATAACCTTTTTCACTGATTATCGGCAAGTTTAATATCGATATTTAAGTTATCATCCACAGAAATATAATATACGAATAGGAAAGACATGGTCGACCACAAACAAATTATCAGTCTATTTCTCTGAATGATTTAAATGAGGCTTTGAGATTATTACTATTATCTGCGTTATTCGGACTATTGTCCTCATCTTCATAGTTATCTGTACAACGTTTCGGCCGATATGCCCTCCGGCCTTCTTCGGAGGGCATATCGACCTGCTGTTCCTAAGTACCTTAAATCATCTGATCTATGTCTGCAAAACTAAAGTACCTTTAGCAAAGGTATATGTGCATAGATTTAGATGGTAACGCGTTCGATATGTCCTCCGGCTTTCTCCGGGGGCTTATCGGCCGAAACGTTGTACAGATAACAATGAAGAAATTATCAGTCATATGGAAATCCGATCTGACTGACAAGCTAAAGCGACAATTCTTCCAGGCTGAGGTTATATCAGTACTGCTGTATGGCTGCACCACTTGGACCCTAATGAAGCGCCTTGATGATAAGCTAGATGGGAGCTGCACAAGAATGTTGCGTGCAGTCTTGAACAAGTCGTGTAAACAGCACATCACAAGGAAGCAGCTTTATGGCTACCTGTCCCCCATCTTACAAACCATCCGAGTGAGACGGACTAGGTGTGCAGCTAGGCTTGACGTACGTTAAATCCATTGGTTATGGCTTTTGATGTTAAACAATTAAAGAGAAGAGAGAGAGAGAGAGAGAGAGAGAGAGAGTTCAATATTCTTCTCGACTCTCTAATCTTTCGTCTTACTCTCACAGAGGTAATAAGATATATACGGAGTGTCAAGCTTGCGTCCTCTTCTACGTCTGCCAAAAGTACCTGGAGAATTACGAGTCAAAGAAAATATTTCATACATTTTTAATATTCTTTTTCGTGTATGGTTTAAATATTTGTTCTACACATCAGGTTCAGTCGGTAGGGCGTTCGGCTAGACACCACAAAGTTCCTAGTTCGATACCGACCCTCGCTAACTCAGCGTATGAGTAGCACAGGGATGTGTGCGTTAAAGTAAGAAGCTGATGGTTGGAATGGCGCTCCACCTCACACGAAAAAATAATCTCCTTGGTCTGGCGTTAGTGAAAAGGGGATAGACTCCCTCGCTGATTGTCTGATACCGACTTTAGGCCACCCCTTCGACTTTACTTTTACTTACGCATCAAAAGACAGGTCACTGAAATAAATTCACTAATGAATACAGTCAGCCCTACTATTTACACATATCGACAGGGAAGAATAGTTGTGTTCCTACCTTTTCCAAGGGTTATAGCGCTATGGGAAATGTAAACGCCATCGTCCAAGATTTGAACACGTCTCACCGTGTCCATTTTCTAGGACGATAGCCATTGGTCACACCCAGCTGCGATCCAAAGATGTGTGCAATAAGGATCTCAGATACTTTGGCATTGCCCCTTCCAGCTGGGAAAATTTGGCTCAGGACCGCCCTCGGTGGCGGCAGACTCTCTGTACGACTGCTCATGTCAGAAGTCACCCAGACGCAAAACCATGAAGCTAAGAGGTCAAGAAGAAAGCAGCGGTCACATTGCAACGGCACATCAACATCTTCAGGGACAGTCTTCAAATGCGACATCTGTGGTCGAGAATGTTTATCAAACATCGGACTTCATAGTCACAGGAGGTGCTGTAACTTCAGGAGCACAAAAACTTTATTAAATTCCTCCGAGACTGAAATGCCAGCGAGTAAGCTATTAGACTACGCGCCTTCAACTTGGCACGGCGTCGGTTGCTCATTTTTATGCCGGTGTAGGGGATTATCTTCCCTTTGTCTGGAAGAGTTATCTTCCCGCTGTGTTGCCGTTTGTTCCCACTAGGGGACCTCTGGTATTTAAGCGCCTGGTTTGAACCTGTCTTCCTCTTTTAGCTAGATCTTCTCAACGAACTGATATGAGCTAGAGTCTATCTACCCCCTTCTCGGTGGGGCTTTGCTCTTCCTTACATTACTGTAAGTCTTTTATAAAGCATGGAATATCCCATTTATATTTTATGTACATTTGTGTATCTCGTTTATACCTAAATATTGTATCTTGTATTTACCATTCATGAATGTGTCCTTTTATCTCTACTCTTATATCATATTTGTATCTTATGTATCTATGTACTTTATGTATCTTATTGTTACCATGTGCTAAACACCTATTAGATGTTTTGTCTCACAACGTGTCGGAGCTGTTGTTCAATTATTAACATTGAATCTTACAACTGGTGACCCCGACGTAATGTCTACGCCATTACACCCGTGTTCCGTATTTAGCTATCTTTAAAATGATATCATGATTCAAGAAAGTGCTGATTGATGGTCAATCTAAATACAGTATCTGTTAATAAAAGTGTAGAAATAAATTTTGGAGCGGTCTCGAGTTTTTTTTTTTCTTTAATGAAAAGTCTAAAGATATGAGAAAGGTTAAATGATAGTTTGCAAAAGACGTTAAATAAAAGCAAGGGGTGACATTTTTCAACCAGGAGAATTTGGAGAAGTGCTATTTAAAAAAATTAAAAATTGAAATTAAAAATTGAAATTAAAAAGAGGAAAAAAAAGTGGTCCAATATTAGTTGGCGTTAACGGCTATTTCTTCAACGGTATCCGCCATTTTTTTTTCAGAATAAATTATTTATTATTCACTGCGGTCCTGCTCTTCTTTATTTTTTTATTTTATTTTTCATTTTATTTCTAATTCATTCATTAAATTTTCGATTTTTTAAAAGTCATCGATTGAAGAGTAATCAGCATTTCCCCTTCCCGTGATGCACTGGATTCAGTGGGTTTTTTTAAATTTGTTTATTTATTTTTATTTATTTATTTATTTATTTTATTTTATTTTTAAATTTATTTATTTTTCAATTTTTTTTTTTTTTTTTTTTTTTTTTGTCGACGCGAGGAAAGAACTCTTGAGAGCCGGAAACCGGAACACTATTCAGATCCACAATATCTCTGACAGTCGCCTTCGATATCCTCAAACCAAATGGACATGTTGGGAAAAATTCATTAGCACATTTATTAGCGTCGCTATAATTTTAATCTGCTGACGACTGAGTTTGTTTTTTGTTTTTTTTTTGCTTTTTTATTTTCACCCTCTTTTTTTATTTGAAATTGTTTTTATACTTTTCAATTTTTCAAAAGTTGTTTATTTATTTTTTTTAAATTTTACTTTCTTTCTTTTTTTTTTTTTTTTTTTCTTTTTTCTTTTTTAAAAATATTTTCTATGCTTTTAAATTTTTCAAAAGTTGGTCAACGCCATTAATAAATTCTTAGGCAAATTCAATCCGGCCATTTGCAAAAAAAAAAAAAAAAAATGAAAAAAAAAAATGAATAAAATCAAAAGTCTTTTTAAAAAATAAATAAATAAATACGGATGAAATTAATAAAAGAAAATATATTTTAAAAAATCCAGGAAGTCTTTTTTTACCCCCTTTTTTCGAGTCTCCATAAAGAGTTCTATTCAATGAACAGAGAAAAAAACAAAAAAAAAAAAAAAAAAACAAATACCTTTTGAAAATTTAAATCGAGACATGTTGGAGGTTATAAATTCTATAATTTGCTGTTCGGTGAAATAAAGAATGGGTCGAAATCACATCCGTAAAACGCTAAATGTTGCAGTCAGGATAATGCTGATAATTATCGTCAGCAGATGATGATGAGGAAGAGGAGGGGGGAGCATCCGACTCAGTAGCTTAAGGGGACTCTTAAAGTCAGTGTCCTTTTTTATATGAACAAAAACTCACGCTGAATACACATCTCCTTCTTATGCTCATTTCACTGACAAAATAAATAAAGAATACACAATTATTTTGGATGTGGTTTGCTTCACTACTTGGATTTTACGGCATGTCAACCCTTAATGGATTATTTCATACCGATAACGTTTTTTTTTCTACATTGTTCAAAATAGCTCAATATGTAAAAAAGTAAAGTCGTCGCGGCGGCCTAAAGTCGGTATCAGCCAATCAGCGAGGGAGTCTATCCCCTTTTCACTTGCGCTAGACCAAGGAGATTATTTAGCGTCTGGGTGGAGCGCCACACATACCATCATCTCCTTACTTTACCGCACAGATCCCTGTGCTACTCATACGCTGAGTTGGTGAGGACCTGTATCGAACTAGGAACCTTGTGGTTTCTAGCCGAACGCTCTACCGACTGAGCTAACCCGGCCCGCTCATATGTAAAAAGTATCATAATCTTGATTTAATTCTCTCTCTCCTTCTTATCTTAATATTATGTTCAATGAAACATATTAGCGTTATCACTTCCGCGCGCCCATTTCCTCTCTCTATCTTTCCCTACTCTCATTCTTTCGTATTTATTTTTCTGTATAACATGTCCTTTTCTTCCATTTCTCTCTTCATAATAAAAACAGCATAGTCCATTATTTAGCTGAGGTGAAATACTCATAAGAAATAAGAATTCGGCGGATAAGCAATACCTGATAAACAGGATCTGCATTCGGTCGTATTATTAAGGAACACGAGTATCAATATACAGATTTACATTTTTGTATTTCATTCTTGGACAAGATTTGGACGGTCTAATCTTTAAACAGAGGATGTTGCAATTGATAACGGTCGTACAATTAAGGAACACAAGTATTGATATATAGATTTACATTTTTGCATTTCATCTTGTACGATTTTAGACGGTCTCATTTTTAATAAGAGGGTGTTGCAAGATGATAACGATCGCACAATTAAGGAACACGAATTTTAGTATATAGATTGCATTTCATCTTAGACGTTTTGGACGGTCTTATTTTTAACAAGAGGGTGTTGCAAGATGATAACAATCGTACAATTAAGGAACACGAGTTTTAGTTTATAGATTGCATTTCATCTTAGACGTTTTGGACGGTCTCACTTTTAGCGAGAGGGTATTGCAATATGATAACGGTCGTACAATTAAGGAACACGAGTTTTAGTATATAGATTGCATTTCATCTTAGACGCTTTGGACGGTCTCATTTTTAATAAGAGGGTATTGCAATATGATAACGATCGTACAATTAAGGAACACGATTTTTAGTATATAGATTGCATTTCATCAGAGATTTTGGGCGGTCTCATTTTTAATAAGTGGGTATTGCAAGATGATAACGATCGTACAATTAAGGAACACGAGTTTTAGTATATAGATTGCATTTCATCTTAGACGTTTTGGACGGTCTCATTTTTAGCAAGAGGGTATTGCAAGATGATAACGATCGTACAATTAAGGAACACGAGTTTTTGTATATAGATTGCATTTCATCTTGGAAGTTTTGGACGGTCTCATTTTTAATAAGAGGGTATTGCAAGATGATAACGGTCGTACAATTAAGGAACGAGTTTTAGTATATAGATTGCATTTCCTCTTGTAAGATTTTAGACGGTCTCATTTTTAATAAGAGGGTATTGCAATATGATAACGATCGTACAATTAAGGAACACAAATTTTAGTATAAAGATTCCATTTCATCTTGGACGTTTTGGACGGTCTTATTTTTAACAAGAGGATGGTCCAAGATGATAAAGCTCGTACAATTTGGACGGTCTCATTTTTAACTATAGGGTGCTGCAAGATGAAAGCAGTCGGACACTTAAGGAACACGAGAAGGAATATATAGATTGCCTTTCAACTTGGACCATTGGACGGTCTCATTTTAACAAAAGGATGTTGCAGGATGATAACGGTCATGTAATTAAGGAACATGAGTATTAATGGCAGCGATGCGGTAACTTTAAGGCCAATTGCCCATTTTCAACGCCTTGTGATTCTCATTGCTCGCAGTTCTTTTACAAGGTTAAAAAAAGAAAGAAAAACCTCCAGCCCCTTGGATATATGAAATGCACGTTGGGCGCTGAAGCCACTTTGATTACGGGGAATGTGTACAGCTTCCTATTTTGGCCTTTGTTAAAAGGTTCCTGAATGCCATTAGTGATTTTATTAGTGACCTCTCTCTCTCTCTCTCTCTCTCTCTCTCTCTCTCTCTCTCTCTCTCTCTCTCTCTCTCTCGTGCTCTCTCCTCTCTCTCTCTCTCTCTCTCGCTCGCTCTCTCCTCTCTCTCCCTTGCCCCTTTTTCTCTCTCGCCCCTATCTCTCTCTCCCTTCTCACTCTCTTTCTCTCTTCATTCTCTCTCTCTCTCCTTCCCCAATCTCTCTAGCCCTCTCTCTCTCTCCTCTCTCCCTTGCCCCTATCTCTCTCTCTCTCTCTCTTCTCACTCTCTTTCTCTCTTTATTCTCTCTTTCTCTCCTTCATCAATCTCTCTCTTTGCCTCTCTCTCTCTCTCCCCTTGTCCCTATCTCTCTCTCGCCCCTTTCTCTCTCCTTCTCTCTTTCTTTCTCTCTTCTCTCTCTCTCTCTCTCTCTGTCCTTCCTCAATCTCTCTCTTGCCCTCTCTCTCTCTCTTGTCTTCCTCTCTCTCTCCCTTCTCCTCTCGCCCCCTCTCTCACCCCTCTCTCTCCTCTCTCTCTCTCTCTGTCGCCCCTTTTCTCCCTTCTCATTCTCTGTCTATTGTCCCCCTATCTCTCTCTCCCTTCTATATATCTCTCTTTCTCTCTCTCCCTTTTTCACTCTCTCTATCTTGCCCCATCCCCTCTCTCTCTCTCTCTCTCCTCTCTCTCTCTCTCTCTCTCTCTTTGCCCTATCTCGCTCTCTCTTTATCGATTTGAACTCGTTGGACAGTGCAACAAGAACTGTACAAACCGTCTTCTTCTTCTTCTTCTTTTCTTCTTCTTCTTCTATATTATTATTATTATTATTATTATTATTAGGTTTTCACACCTGTCATAGCTGGTGGTTCACTGGAGGCTGAGTGACAGCAAGTCTCCTCAGGACTCTTATGAGTATTCTAGCCGATCCCAACAGTGCTGTTGTTTGGATGGTCTCGGTGTTGAATCCTGTGAGTTTTTCACACTAGCGTTAGCTGATAGTCTTTCGCCGAAGTCTGAGTGACAACAAGTCTCCTCAGGATTCCAGGACTCTTCTAATTATTCTAGCCGATTGCTGCAATGCAGTTGTCTATTTCGCTCCTTGCGAGCTTTTCATACCATCGTAAGCTGATAGTCTTTCACTGGAGTCCAAGTGACAACAAGTCTCCTCAGGTCTTCAAGAATCTTGTGAGTATTTTAGCTGATCTCAAAAATGCTGTTGTCTGAATGGTCTCAATTGTTCGTCTGGTTCCCTATTCCTAATTATTATTATATTATTATTATTATTATTATTATTATTATGTTTTCACACCTGCCGTAGCCGGTGGTTCACTAGAGGCTAAGTGCCAGCAAGTCTACTCTGATTTGCAATTCCTCTAGTCTCTCTTCTAAACTTTTGGGGACCGTTACAAGTGCACCGACAACAATTGGTAACACTTTCACCCTCATATTCCCAAGCTTTTTCAGTTCTCTGGCAAGGTCCTGGTATTTATCTATCTATTCATTTTCTTTGATCTTCCCCTTGTGATCAGTATTATCATTATTGTTTACTCCTTTTGAGTTTTCACATCAGTGTTAGCTGATGGTCTTTCACTGGAGTCTGTGTGACAGCAAGTCTCCTCAGGTCTCCAGGACTCTTCTGAGTATTCTGGCAGATTGCAGCAGTGCAGTGTTCTGAATGATTTCAATCCTTCCTCTGATTTCCAAACTTTTTCAGACCTTTTCCAATCCTTTTGGGACTGTTCCAAGTGCACCAAACTACAATTTGGTATCACTTTCACTTTCATGTTCCATAACTTTTTCAGTTCTCTGGCAAGATCCAGAATTTGTCCATTTTTCATTTTCCTTTAACTTCACCCTGTGATCCGCTGGCACTTGCAAAATCCACCAGTTCACAAGTTCTTTCTTTTTTGTTTATCAACACTAGGTCTTGTCTTCTTGCTGGGATAAGGTGATCCGTTTGTATTTCAAAGTCCCAGAGAATTTTATGTGTTTCGTTCTCAAGAACAGATTCTGGTTTATTGCTATCCATTTTGTTGTAATGGGCTTAAAATTAAATTTTTTGCATAATTCCCAGTGGATCACCTTCCAACCCAGTCGTGTCTAGTTTTGTATTCTCATGTGCTTTAGTTTGCTAACATTCGCAAAATATATGGTTTACAGTCTCATCTCTATTACCGCAAAGTCTACATTTACTATTTGTTAGGTTCTATTAATTTTCGCTTTGATGTGTTTGTCCTTATGGCATTTATTTTGTGCAAGCAATTATAAGTGACTCAGTTTCTCTTTGAGGTTTCCTTTTTCTTAACCATGCCAAGTCTTTTCATGTGCAACCTCTTCAATTTTGTCGTTTGAAGCGTCGTATAATTGTTTTTTCTTCCCATTTTTGTTTTCTAGTCTTTGTTGTTTTTCTGATTGTCCATCTGTGCGCTTCTACTATTGTTGGCCGCCATAGTAGTTTGTTTTTCGCTTTTTCTTGTGTATTTCACGGTTGTTGATTGTGGTTTTCCTATCGCATCCTTCTATGTTGGCAAGACCTCCCCCCTTCCTTTCTTGGCACATATTATATTAATTATTATTATTATTATTATTATTATTATTAATTTTTCCGCCAGTAATAACTGGTGTCTTACTGAATTCTTGAGTACAGAAAGTTTAATTGTCTCTCCAGGACATTCCTTAGTATTCTAGGTTTGTCGTTTTGGCTTGGTCTCGATATTCTTCTGATCCCAAGTGATCAGTCTCTTTTCAAGTTTCTTGGGATCTGAAATAAAGTGCATTGGGATCATTATAACATTTAACCTTTTTTTTTAGTTTCTAAGCTAAGGTCCTGGTATTTTTTTCAGTTTCCTTTAATTTGGACACTGTGATTATGATAAATGGTCAAAATCAAATAATTAACCAAGTTCTCGTTCTTGTTATACACATTGAAAAGCGGGATAACTCCCTCTCTGCCCGACTAGGCACTACGGGCGATTTTAATTTTTTATACTACATTAAATTAAGGGTCGTTAGCACTCCGCCTTCGGATGACAAGATTCCGTGGTTCGATGCCGGCCCTCGCAACTTAGGCGTCAGGAGTAGATATCGTTGGTTGGTTGGATTTTGGGTTATCTTAGTCGGTAGAGCGTTCGACTAGAAAGCCCCACCAGGTTCGCCGTTCGATCCGGCCCTCGCCAAACTCAGCGTAGGAGTAGCACGGGTTGTGCGGGCAAAGTAAGGAGCTAATGAGGTGTGACAAGGCACATTTTATGTTGAGCCGCACACGAGCTACGAGACTCATGGGGTGGTTGGGGTGCAAAAAATGCGTTGATCCCGTTTTTCCAAGCAAACCTAGCCTGCCCAATTTAATCAAGAGGGCAGGTATTGCCTGGGAATAGCCCCTGGTATCAACGCTGTTAATTACTAATCGGTTCAGCGTCGAATCTCACTGGAACCTTGACTGAGCCGGGTAAGTATATACTGCTGCCGAAGAATCTTCGCTTGTATCTGAAAGTCCCAGAGAAGGCTAAACTTGAACATAGGTGTCAAAATGAGATTCACCAGAAAAAACAGAACCCAAATTATTTATTTATTTTCCCATTAAACTAACCTTAAACCCCAACCTCGACCCTAACCCTAACCCCTAACCCTAACCCTAACCACCCCTAGTTAAAATTAACAGTTTTATTACAAAATGTGTGGGTTCTGTTTTTTCTGGGGCAGAGGTATACAGTATGACCCCCCAAAAACAGAATCCAAATTATTTATTCATTTTCCCATTAACTAACCCTAAACCCCAACACTAACCCTAATCCTAACCCTAACCTTAACTCTAGCCCTAAACCCTAACCCTAGACCCCCATAGTTAAAATTAACAGTTTTATTACAAAACCGAAGCTCATGGGTAGCGGGTAAACAATTGCGTTGATCCCGTCGGCATTCCCCTTCAAGGGGGTGCGTCAGGCACTGGGTGATAAATCTAGCCCAGCCCCTTTAAATCAAGGGGGCAGTATTGCCTGGGAAGATAGCCCCCTGGGATCAACTCTGTTAATTCCTTATATCGGTCCAACAGCCTAAGCTGACTTGACCACCGACTGGACCGGGTAAGTATGTACTGCTGTCGAAGAATTTTCGTTTGTATCTGAAAGTCCCAGAGAATTGAAAGCGTCTCATTGCCAATTGCAATTCTACGATGCTTTTTAGTGTCGCTCATTGCTGGCAGTTCTTTGACGGGGGAAACCCTCATGAAAAAAAAAAAAAGGAAAAAAAAAGACCTGGACATGTGAAGGAGCCTCCTCACACTTAGAAGCCGTTCTGATTCGGGCGAAATCTGAAAAGCTTCCCTGCTTTGGCCTTGTTAATGTTTCCTGATGGCCATTAGTGATTTTATTAGGGACTTCTCTCTCTCTCTTCTCTTCTCTCCTAATCTCTCTTTCATCTCTCTCTCTCATCATCTCTCTTTCTCTCTCTCTAAGTGGTGCTTGCCCCATTCTTATTCTCATTCTTATTCTCCTTTCTATCTCTTCTCTCTTCTGATGCTTGGGTCTATCTCTCTCTCTTCTTCTTCTCTCTTTTTCTATTCTC
>CM042169.1:74758891-74761391 GCA_023376005.1 Doryteuthis pealeii
TGAAGGAAGAACTGCAATTAGCAGTGATCCATATATAAATTTATTTCGACGCGAAATTGGGGCCTCATATAAATTAAGTTGATTTTAAACCGGCTCCCCAAAATTTTCCGGCCTCAATCAGATGGGTCGTCAATTCACTTATGGACAAGCATATCAAAAAAACCCAAAGGGCTGAAAATATATATATAATTCAAACAAAAACAAAAAATAAAGAAAAAAATATATAAAATATTTTTAAACAGTGTAGGAAATTGGAGAGGAGCAGCATACATCAGAGGTTCTATGTATATTCGGTATATATATTATATATATCGAATATAGCATGCCCGAGACAGACAAAAATGGACATGACAGAAAAACAGAGTAGTATATTTAAAATATAAATAGACAAGTAATAATAAAAAGATTTTAAAGTTAAACATTAAGTAATAAAGTTAAAGAGAAAATTACTAGATAGAGATATAAAAATAATGAAATAAATTAATGAGTAGATAATAAAAATAAAATAAAATTAAAAAATAAATAAATAATAGAAAAATAAAAATCAATAAAAATAATATATAACAATAAAAATTAAAAATCATAACCAGAAAGATCCTGGAGACTCGATGAGACTTGCTGTGACTTGGACTCGCATGAAAGACCAATCAGCTAACACGAGTTGAAAACTCAAAAGGATGTAATATAATAAAAGAAAATGAAATAATTTGAAAAAATTATAAATTGAAAATAATCATAAATAAATGATAAATAAATTAAAAATAAATTAAAAATATATAATAAATATAATATTAAGTTAAAGTAAGAATAATAATAATAAAAATAGATAATAATAGCAATAATAATAGATAAATCGAATAAAATAATAATATAATAATTTGAAAATATATAAAATTACAAATAATCATAATAAAATAAATATAATTAAAATTAATAATAATAAGATAATAAATAATGATAGATGAGATACAGTAAAGATAAGAAATAATAATAAAAATATAATAATAATAAGTAATGAATAATAGAATAAATTAATTAAAATATAATAATATTAAAAATATTATTAATAATAAAAATAATAAAGATGAGATAAGGTAAATAATAATAAAATAATATAAAAATAGAAAAAAGTAAAAATATAATAATAATATTAAATAATAGTAATAATGAGCTATATAAGTATAAATTGTAGTAGAGTAGGTATAGTAATAATAATTATAATAATATAATCAATAATGATAATAGATAATAATAATAATAATAATAATAATAAGTAATAATAAAGAATATCTCAGGAGAACTAGAAAACTTCTAGAAACGAAACTTAACAGCAGAAATCTGATCAAAGGAATTAATACCTGGGCTGTCCCCATTATAAGATACTCAGGACCATTCTTAAAATGGACAAAGAAGAACTCAGACAGATAGACCAAAGGACGAGAAAATCAATGACCATGCACAAGGCTCTCCACCCTAGAGATGATAGAGATAGATTGTAATGTGTCAAGAAAGGAAGGGGAAGAGGTCTTGCCAACATAGAGGAATGCGTAGAAACCACAATCCAACAACTTGAAGATTACACAAGGAATAGCAAAGGCAAACTACTTATGGCGGCCAACAATAGTAGAAATGGCAGATGGACAAACAGAAAAACAACAAAGACTAGAAAACAAAAATGGGAAGAAAAACAATTATATGGACGCTTCAAACGACAAATAGATGAGGTTGCACATGAAAAGACTTGGACATGTTTAAGAAAGGGAAACCTCAAAAGAGAAACAGAATCACTTATAATTGCTGCACAAAATAATGCCATAAGGTCAAACTACATCAAAGCGAAAATTGATAAGACCCAACAAAATAGTAAATGTAGACTTTGCGGTAATAGAGATGAGACTGTTAACCATATACCTCTGCGAATGTAGCAAACTAGCACAACGAAATACAAAACTAGACACGACTGGGTTGGGAAGGTGATCCACTGGAATTATGCAAGAAATTAAATTTTGACCACACAACAAAATGGTATATGCATAAACCAGAATCTGTTCTTGAGAACGAAACGCACAAAATTCTCTGGGACTTTGAAATTAAAAACGGATCACCTTATCCCAGCAAGAAGACCAGACCTAGTGTTGATTAAACAAAAAGAAAGAACTTGTCAACTGTGGATTTTGCAGTGCCAGCGGATCACAGGGTGAAGTAAAGGAAAATGAAAAAATTGACAAATATCTGGACCTTGCCAGAGAACTGAAAAAGTTATGGAATATGAAAGTGAAAGTTATACCAATTTGTAGTTGGTGCACTTGGAACAGTCCCAAAAGCATTAGAAAAGGGTTTGGAAAGTTTGGATATCAGAGGAAGGATTGAAACCATTCAGAACACTGCACTGCTGCAATCTGCCAGAATACTCAGAAGAGTCCTGGAGACCTGAGGAGACTTGCTGTCACTCAGACTCCAGTGAAAGACCATCAGCTAACACTGATGTGAAAACTCAAAT
>CM042169.1:74766391-74771391 GCA_023376005.1 Doryteuthis pealeii
TGTTGGAGAAACAAGGACAAGCTCATAAATGACGTTCTCCTGTTAAAGCCAGCACATGGGCCCGCCAGTGTGAGCCGACCAGCAAAGACGTACATTGACCAGCTCTGTGTGGATACTGGATGCTGCGTCGAGGACCTCCCGAGAATAATGAGCGATAGGGACGGATGGAGAGAGATTGTCATGAATATCCGTTGCTAATAGCAAAAAGACATGATGATGATGATGATGATGATGATGATGAATTTTGATTTGACACAAAAAAGTATGTTTAAGGGAGATAACTGCTGATCTAGGAACTACTAATTACAATCTTTCAAAAAAGTCATTGATATATTTTCCATTTTTTTTTTCACTAACAATAAACAGTAAAAAGCAACACTTAATAATGATAAAAAAAGAATGCCGGGATGTTTATAGTCGAGTATTATATTTTTGATTTCTTCTCCCCATCCTTGGCATTACGATTGGTTTGCATATGTATCGTTAGGTATTCAAGATGTTGGACAATATATTACCCAATGATTTCTAAAACAAAAGGATTAGTTTTACTATATTATATTCAACCTAACCTGGGTACTCTCTAATTGTGATCTTGTGCCATCCGATACTCAATTTAGAAAATTTAAATACAATTCTGGAAAACGTAACTCCTACTTTTGATTCTACCTGAAATATCTTTAAAAAATCATAGATATATTTTCCATTTTTTTACTAACGATAAACAGTTAAAAGCAACACTTAATAAAAAAAATGAATGCCGGTATGTTTATCGTCGAGTATTATAATTTTTATTTTTCTCTCCATCCTTGGCATTACGATTGGCTCGCATACGTATCGTCAGGTATTCATGATGGCGGACAAAAGATTACCCAATAATTTCTTAAACAAAAGGATTAGTTTTACTATATTATATTCAACCTTACTTGGGTACTCTATAGGTGTGACCCAGTGCCATACTATGGTAAATTAAGAAAATTTAAATACAATCCTGGAAAACGTAACTTCTACTTTTGATTCTACCTGAAATATCTTTCAAATAGTCATAGATATGTTTTCCTTTTTTTTTTTCTTTTTTTTTTTTTCAAACGAAAAACAGTAAAAAGCAACACTTGATAAAAATGAATGCCGGTATGTTTATAGTTGAGTATTATAATTTCTTATTTTTTCTCCCCAACCTTGGCATTAAGATTGGCTCCCATACGTATCGTTGGGTATCCATGATGGCGGACAATCGAATACTGCCCTTCAACTTTCTACCCAATGATTTCTGAAATAAACAAAATGATTAGTTATACTCTATTATATTCGACTTAACCTGGATACTCTGTAATTGTGATCTTATGCCATACTATGCTAACTTTAGAAAACTTAAAAACAACTAAGGCAAACGTAATTTCTACTTTCAATTCTACCAGAAATATCTTTCAAAAAATCATAGATATGTTTTTCTTTTCTTTTCGCTAACGAAAAACAGTAAAAAGCAACACTTAATGAACAAATAAAGAATGCTTGTATGATTATAGTTGGGTATTATAATTTCTTATTTTTTCTCTCCATCCTTGGCATTACGATTAGCTCGCATACGTATCGTTAAGTATTCATGATGTCGGGCAATAGACTACCCAATGATTTGTGAAAGAAAAGGATGAATTTTACTATATTATATTCGACCTAACCTGAGTACTCTCTAATTTTTATCTTGTGCATTTCCGCTATTAAATTTTGAAAATTTAAATACAATCCTGGAAAAAGCAACTTCTACTTTTGATTCTACCTGAAATATCTTTCAAAAAGTCATAGATATGTTTTCATTTTTTTTTTTTTGCTAACGAAAAACAGTAAAAAGCAACACTTGATAAAAATGAATGCTGGTATGTTTACATTTGAGCATCATAATTTCTGATTTTTCTCCCCAACCCTGGCATTACGATTGGCTCCCATACGTATCGTTGGGTATCCATGATGGAGGACAATGCCCTTCATCTTTCTACCCAATGATTTCTGAAATAAACAAAAGAATTAGTTTTACTATATTATATTAGACCTAACCTGGGTCCTTTATAATTTGGATCTTGTGACATACTATGGTAAATTAAGAAAAGTTAAATAAAACCCAGGAAAACGCAACTTCTACTTTCGATTCTACCAGAAAGATCTTTGAAAAGTAATAAATATATTTTTCATTATTGATCCAATGATTTCTGAAATAAAAGGAATATTTTATCATATTATATTCGACCTAACCTGGGTACTCTATAGTTGTTACCCTGTGCTATACTATGATAAATTTAGAAATGTTAAATAAGAACCAGGATAACACAATTTCTACTTTTGATTCTACCTGAAATATCTTTCAAAAAGTCATAGATATTTTCTTTTTTCTTTTTTTTTTTTTTTGCTAACGAAAAACAGTAAAAGGCAACACTTTATAAAAATGAATGCCGGTATGTTTATAGTCGAGTATTATAATTTCTTATTTTTTCTCGCCAACCTTGGCATTACGATTTGCTCGCATACGTATCGTGAGGTATTCATGATGGCGGACAAAAGATTACCCAATAATTTCTGAAACAAAAGGATTAGTTTTAGTATATTATATTCAACCTTACCTGGGTACTCTATAGGTGTGACCTAGTGCCATACTATGCTAAATTGAGAAAATTAAATACAATCCTGGAAAACGTAACTTCTACTTTTAATTCTACCAGAAAGATCTTTGAAAAGTAATAAATATATTTTCCATTATTGATCCAATGATTTCCGAAATAAAAGGAATAGTTTTATCATATTATATTCGACCTAACCTGGGTATACTATAGTTGTTACCCTGTGCTATACTATGATAAATTTAGAAATGTTAAATAAGAACCAGGAAAACACGATTTCTACTTTTGATTCTACCTGAAATATCTTTCAAAAAGTCATAGATATGTTTTCTTTTTTTTTTCTTTTTTTTTTTTTTTTGCTAACGAAAAACAGTAAAAGGCAACACTTTATAAAAATGAATGCCGGTATGTTTATAGTCGAGCACCATAATTTCTTATTTTTTTCTCGCCAACCTTGGCATTACGATTGGCTCGCATACGTATCGTCAGGTATTCATGATGTTGGACAATGAAATACTGCCCTTCTATAAACTGAAGAGTTGTTTATATTGGAGGATTGAACAACAACAACAAAAAAGCCGGTTCGTTTCGCTCATTCAGTTGATGTCAAATTTTATGAGCAAGAGTTGATATAACCAGAAGATAGAAAACTTCAAATAAAAGGCGAACCGTAAATGGAAATAATATCATTCACATGAAAGAATCAATCAATCGATTGAATAAATGTTGGCAGGCATTGAAAAAAAATCGCCCCCATTGAATGTGCTGGTGTATTTGGGGTTTTTTTGTTTTATTTTATTTATATATTACTTGAATAAGCCGTATGCGCGCTCTTTAGTAACATGCAAGTATCAGCTTGGGTTAGAGAAAATGTGTGATGATGATGATGATGATGATGATGATGATGACGAGTACGAAGAAGAACACTTCTTCTTCCATCGAGTTCTTCTTTCTTCTCTTCTTCTTCTTCTTCTTCTTCTTCTTCTATCGAGCTTCTTCTTCTTCTTCTCTTTCTTCTCTTCTTCTTCTTCTCTCTTCTCTCTTTCCTTCTTCTTCTTTCTCTCTCTCTCCTCCTTCCTTCTTCTTCTTCTTCTTCTTCTTCTTCTTCTTCTTCTTCTTCTTCTTTCTATCGAGCTTCTTCTCTTCTTCTTCTTCTCTTCTTCAATCGAGCTTCTTCTTCTTCTTCTTCTTCTTCTTCTTCTTCTTCTTCTATCGAGCTTCTTCTTCTTCTTCTTCTTCTTCTTCTTCTATCGATCTCTTTTCCTCCTTCTTCTTCTCTTCTCCTCTCTCTCTCTCCTCCTTCTTCTTCTTCTTCTTCTTCTTTCCATCGAGTTTCTTCTTCTTCTTCTTCTTCTTCTTCTTCTTCTTTCTTCTCTTCTTCTTCTTCTATCGAGCTTCTTCTTCTTCTTCTTCTTCTTCTTCTTCTTCTCTCTTTCCTTCTTCTTCTTCTTCTTCTCTCTCTCTCTCTCTCCTTCCTTCTTCTTCTTCTTCGTCTTCTTCTTCTATCGAGCTTCTTCTTCTTCTTCTTCTTCTTCTTCTTCTTCTATCGAGCTTCTTCTTTCTCTTCTTCTTCTTCTTCTTCTCTCTCTCTCTCTCTTCTTCCTTCTTTTCTTCTTCTTCTCTCTCTCTCTCCTTCTTCTTCTTCTTCTTCTTCTTCTCTCTCTCTCTCCTTCCTTCTTCTTCTTTTCTCTCTTCTTCTTCTTCTTCTTCGATCTTCTTCTCTTCTTCTTCTTCTTCTTCTTCTTCTTCTTCTTCTTCTCTCTCTCTCTCTCTCTTTCCTTTTTTCTTCTTCTTCTTCTCTCTCTCTCCTCCTTCTTCTTCTTCTTCTTCTTCTTCTTCTTCTTCTTCCTCTCTCTCTCTCTTTCCTTCTTCTTCTTCTTCTCTCTCTCTCCTTTCTTCTTCTTCTTCTTCTCTTCTTCTTCTTCTCCATCGAGTTTCTCTTCTTCTCTTCTTCTTCTTCTATCGAGCTTCTTCTCTTCTTCTTCTTCTTCTTCTTCTTCTTCTTCTTTCTATCTTCTTCTTCTTCTTCTTCTTCTTCTTCTTCTTCTTCATCGAGTCTTCTTCTCTTCTTCTTCTTCTTCTTCTTCTTCTATCGAGCTTCTTCTTCTTCTTCTTCTTCTTCTTCTTCTTCTTCTTCTTCTATCGAGCTTCTTCTTCTTCTTCTTCTCTTCTTCTTCTTCTTCTCTTCTTCTTCCATCGAGTTTCTTCTTCTTCTTCTTCTTCTTCTTCCTTCTATCGAGCTTCTTCTTCTTCTTCTTCTTCTTCTTCTTCTTCTTCTTCTTTTCTATCGAGCTTCTTCTTCTTCTTCTTCTTCTTCTTTCTTCTCTTCTTCTTCTTTCCATCGAGTTTCTCTTCTTCTTCTCTTCTTCTTCTTCTTCTTCTTCTATCTTTTCT
>CM042169.1:74776391-74786391 GCA_023376005.1 Doryteuthis pealeii
TTCCATCGGCGATAACCGTTGCTGTGTAGCTGCTTCAAATTCACGACGCTAAATTCGTTTATGTTAGTCCTGGGGTTTTCACTGTACCCAAAGTGATATATGTTAGTTCTCAGCTACTACCGACTACTGGACTTCAATAAACAACAGATACGTATGTACAAAGAGAGGCCCTTCTTTATTTTCTTCGGTGTGTGGGTGGTGAAGGCACAGAGCTTGCAATGAGTGCACAAGGGTTGACGATGACTACTACTACTGTTGGGATGGTCTGGCCATGTAGACGTAAAGAGGTGGACGATCCTCACTGCCCGCTGGCAGCGATTGAGCGTGTCGACGGTCGCTCCTTGTGCTCTGTTCGCTGTCTCCTGTCTGACTCTCCAATCAACTCTGTCGGCTAGACCCTCTGGCTTTTGTATTGACGACACGCCTACGTATCTTTATCTTTTAATCTGATAACGGACGTTTGTCTTATCTTCTCCCTGCTTCCTTGACCGGAAAGCCTCGCTTTCGTTTTCCCCTTTTTATAAATATATATTTTTATATTTTTCTTTGTCTTTTTGTCGGAAGCTTCGTTTTCCGGCCGAGGACAATACAACACCGGTACACTGCGATCACATGGAATGCAGTTAGATCTTCTAGTTGAAATAGCAAGACACCAACTTGTAACTAAAGTCGTCGGGGCGGCCTAATGTCGGTATCGGCGAGACAGCGAGGGAGTCTATCTCCTTTTCACTAGCGCTAGTCCAAGGAGATTTTTTTTTAGCATCTGAGATGGAGCGCCACACCTACCATCAGCTCCTCACTTTACCGCACAGATACCCGTGCTACTTATTCGCTGAGTTGGCGAGGGCCGGTATCGAACCAAGAACCTTGTGATTCCTAGCCGAACACTCTACCGACTGAGCTAGTGGAGGTTAATTCAGCGAGTAGCGCGTTTCAGGAACCTTGTCTTCTCTCACTCTTGGCATGTATCTTCTTTTTCTCTCCCTTGTTCATTCAGGATCTTACTAAATCAATCAGGAGGATTTGGTTAGGTTTGGTTTGTTTTGTTTTACGGCATATCAACCTCAGTGGGTTATTTAATGCCGATAAAATTTTGAAATAAATCAATTCTTAATGGATAATACAATTTTGTTTATCAACTCATGTTTTTTTTTATTTAACCCATAGATGGGACCCTAACAGGTACTACCACTCCGGGTCAGAGTGGACCAGGGAGCAATGGTGATGAAGGGGTACTCCACATTCCCCAAACCTCCCAAACTGGAACCTCACCATCAGATAGAGTTTAACATCATTCCCAGAATATGTAGACCCTCAGTCACCGCCTTCTAGCACCCATATGATGAAAATGGGGTTGGGGCTTGCTCCGAGGGCAATAGGGTTAGGAAAATCATATAGGTGCTAGGGCTTGACATGACCAGCCGATTGATTGGAGGGGGCCTCTCTGACCGCCCGTCTAGCCTAGGTAAGGTTCTAAGTTGAATGCTGCATGCCATGGACTGCTCATCTTCCAAGACTCCGTCCTTAAGCATCACGGGTCGCCATCCACGGCAATTGGGGGAGTCTTATCCCTCTGCAGAGGGGCAGTCGGTGCATTCTAACGCCCCAGCCGACAGGGCGGCAACAAGGAGGAGTAGTGGAGAAAGAGGAGGAGTTTCCAATTATTTTGACTAACTTCAAGAGAGACCCTTTCGTTTTAATTCAGGCTTTTCTTTCTAGAAGAGTTGTCATATCAAGGTTGAAGGGCCTATATCTCCTTATGTCTATATCTCCTGGATAAGCAATACGTAATTAAAAACAACCTTAATCCCCTAAAACCATAACCGAATTGTAAAGAACTTAAAGTAAATAAGTAAGTAAGTCCTGAGTTATAGAATCCTTTGGCAAGTGAATATGTCCTGTGATATATAATCCTATGGTCCGTCGTCCAAGAAGATCCAAGTAGTAATGATTAGGTATGACCAGAAAAGGCCAGTATAAATAATAATATCAGCAGCAGAATACTGCCAGTGGTTGGTCCATAGGTTGGTCACATGGTTATCAGCGAGTCCATAATTAGAAGTGACCATTTACCACACGCCTTATATCTTAAAATTATCAACATGGATATGTCACAATGCCCGAAATATGAGGCACCAAATGAGAATCGAACTCGTTAACAATGGTTTCCGAAGCGAACTTGCTAACCATTACACCACGTGACGTGTCCTTATCTGAACTCATATATGTATTTTCCATATGGAGGCGTGTTGTGTAATGGTTATCGTCGTAGGAAATGGACGACACTGTTTGCATTTCACATTGGTGGTAATACTCTTGGCCTATATCTCCTAGTGGGAGAATAGTTGGATTCATACCTTTCCCAATATACGTACAGTCTTGGTGTAGTGGTTAGCAAGCTATTCTCGCAGTTGAAATAGCAAGACGCCAACTTGTAGCGGAGGTTTAATTCAGCGGTTAGTGTGTTTCTCGAATCCCGTGTTTTATTGAGCGTATCCCATTTTTCTTGGCATTTTCTAAACGATCGGAGATCGGCGATTCACGTCAAAAGCGACAACTTCTCACCGATAAGGAATCCAAGACAGACATAAAGAGAACGTTGGAAAATTTACAACCCCTCGGCAGATGCTTCTACAGATATTGCTCGCCTCGGCTTGCCTATTCGCTACCCACAGAAGCCGGCCTGCTTGTCAGATCATTACTGTTGTAGGACAAGGCGTAAATCAAGCTCGAATTCTTATCGTAAAAGAGCCTGAATGAAAGCCTTGCTGAAAAAGTAATTTATCTGGACGGATATTGTCCCAAGTTTTCTATTATCGATCGGCGTAATCTGACATGGTTTCTCATCCCGTCGGCTGAGGTGGTAGAATATACCGACTGCACCTCTACAGATGGGTAAGACCCTAGGGGCACCTGTTGGTTGTGGGTGGCAGCCAGTGATGCTTATTGATGGAATCTTGGTGGCTGAGTAGTTTTTGACATGCTACACTAAATTTTGGCTCTTACTTAGGCTAGACGGGCGGTTGAAGAGGCCCCCTGACATGGTTTCTCGTCCTGTCGGCTAAGTCGGTAGAATACATCTCTAATCTCATGGATAAGACCCTAGGAGCACCTGTTGGTCATGGGTGGCGACCCGTGATGCTTAATGACGGAATCTAGGTGGTTGAGCAGTTTTTAACATGCTGTACTTCACTTTTGCTCTTACTTAGGCTAGACGCGCGGCTGGAGAGGCCCCGGGCATGGTTAATTGTCCTGCCGGCTGAGGTGGTAGAATAGGCCGACTGCACCTCTACAGATGGGGAAGACCCTAGGGACACCTGTTGGCTGGGGGTGACAACCAATGATGCTTAATGACGGAATCTAGGTGGCTGAGCAGTTTTTGACATGCTACACTACACTTTGGCATCTACAGATGGATGAGACCCTAGGAGCACCTGTTGGCTGTGGGTGGCGACCCGTGATGCTTAATGATGGAATCCAGGTTTTTGAGCAGTCTTTGACATGCATCATAACACTTTGGCTCTTACTTAGGCTAGTTGGGCGGCTGGAGAGGCCCCTGATATGGTTTCTCGTCCCGTCGGCTGA
Source organism: Doryteuthis pealeii (assembly GCA_023376005.1). Taxonomy (NCBI): domain Eukaryota; kingdom Metazoa; phylum Mollusca; class Cephalopoda; order Myopsida; family Loliginidae; genus Doryteuthis; species Doryteuthis pealeii. The sequence goes on from CM042169.1 coordinate 74,779,977, forward strand.
GGCGGTAGAATACGCAGACGCACCTCTGCAGATGGTTAACACCCTAGGACACCTGTTGGCTGTGGGTGGTAACCAGTGATGCTTAATGACGGAATCTAGAAGGCTGAGCAGTCTTTGACATGAAACACTACACTTTGCTCTTACTTAGGCTAGACGGGCGGTTGGAGAGGCCCCCTGACATGTTTCTCGTCCTGTCGCTGAGGCGCTATAATACGCCTCTAGAGATGGATAAGACCCTGTTAGCTGTGGGTGTCGATCCGTGATGCTTAATGACGGAATCTAGGTTTTTGGGCAGTCTTTGACATGCAACGTTTCACATTGGCTCTTACTTAGGCTAGATGGGCAGTTGGATAAAGGAGTTAGGTTAAGACAGTTTTAAGTGACAGTTATCTCTGGATTGCAGGTTCAATCCTGATCAAAGGCAGCAGTAACATACAATAATGATTAACACAGCTTAACCCCTCTACCCCAGCTATGGTTAGCGAAATGAGAACAGGAAACTCCCGTAGACTGAATAAAAGGTTAGGTTCAAAGTTCCGTGATGGCTCCCGATTACAACAAGAAGGTTCCCGATTATGACAAGAAAGTTCCCGAGTCCGAAAAAGGGTTCCCGAGTCCGAAAAGAAATACCCGAAGAAGGCTGGGGGCATATCGGCCGATACGTTGCACAGATACCACTGAAGATGAGGACAATGGTCCGAATAACGCAGATAATACTAATCATCAAGCCTCATCTGAAACATTCAGAGAAATAACTTAGCGACTGTTACATACTGTTACATAATTGTTAGTACCCTAACATTTATGTACAGTAGTGTAGAAATCAAAATGGCTGTTATAAATTGCAGCCGGTGGCCTTGAAGGATTGAGTGACACGGCTTGACCTCATCCTGATCCTCCTTCCAGTCTAGGTTAGAAAGACTTAGTCTGTATCGGCCAAAACCGCGAATTGAACAAGTCGCGCTCAGGCGCGTTGCCATACTCACACTCTGCGCAGGTAGTCTGGTGGGGATTTCGGAATAAAATATGATCTAAAGCAAATCGAAGTCTTGAGTTATTATCTAAAAACTACCAATGGCCCAGGCTTATGATAGACGAGAAATCCCCAATGGAAGACCAGACATGAAGTCCCCAAAGACGAAATCCAGACGCTAGAAGAAGAACATAAGTTATCAAAGATGATCAGAAGAAGAATAAAGAGAGTATACAACATATACAACTCTGAGCAAATTATTTGTATTAGATAGGAATACTTGATATCATATAACCTGGTTCCTAAAAACAGTTTTATATACTAATAAAATCAACCAATCAATTCCTAACTTGTAGGCATATAATAATTCCTGACAATTTGATATGCCTTTAAAAGCAATCAAATAAGTTCTACAATGACTACCTATAGCAAGCACTGTTTCCTGCATTAAGACTACACTAATTCATGTTTCAGTCTATTTACGTTTAAAAAAAGATATTCTTTGAAAAGTTCCATCATACATGTTCTTGTAGTGGTCGCTTATGTACATGTAAAATAGATACATTTTGATTACTTGAACATTAGTATTAACTTCTAATAAATAATCTATTTAATTCTTCTCTATTAATAATGGAGATTGTCTGTATTTCTGTCTGTAACAAAAACTACGTCATAGTTCTACGTCACAGATTACGTCACAATATTCTTATGCTATATACACCCAAAATTTAAGTAAGCAATTTTAAAAATTGTTTTTTACTCTCGTCCTTTTTTTTTACAGTAACAAGAAGTTAACTAAAAAGTTTACAAATAAATAAATACCTACGATTTTGTGTAAAATTGATGTGGAAAATATTCAAAATAATTGTTTGATTATTACATGCACACAACATTTTATTTGAGAGGGATGGGGCTCAGTTTTTATTTCAAATTGTTTTATTTATTTATTCTTTACTTCTTTCTATTCTTCTTCTGGCGTCTTTGACATCTTAAGTTCTTCTAGCGTCTCTTCTAACATCTGGACTTCGTCTTGGTGGTCGGTCGCACTTAACTCATTTCTTCTTCTTTATCAGTCTTGTTACCAAGACATTCACCAACCACAAAACCGGGTTATATTCTTAAGCTTTTATTTACTTAACTAAACATTTCATGTAACTAAACATAGCGCGCGTATGCAGGTGAGTTCCATTTAAGGCAGTACATCCTCTCTGCCCGACGTCCAAACTGAAACTGAGGACCCAACCAGGTCCCTCGTGACTTCACGTATTTCGCGGGCTTCCTGTAATATTCCATGGAAAGTCCCGCCCGTGATATGAAAAGGGCCATCTCTTTAGAAATACAGGGGATTGACAATAATCTTATGCAACCGCATAGATTATGTAACATATGTAGTTGTAAAATAATATACATTTTAATTACCTAAATGTTATGTCTTGGAAATACATAAACGAGAAGGTTGAGTGGTTGTAATAATAATTTATTACAAATAATACAAATAACAAAATAAAACGGCTTTCGGCCGGCAAGGTAAAAAAGTCTCTTGGTAAGATTACTTATCTTGGAAAGTTGTCGCACGTGTGTTTGGAGATCAACTCGCATTACTCTGAGCTAATCCACTGTTGCTCTTTATACACGTATCTCATTTGCATACGTGAGGGTTACTTCTCTTTACAACACTAAACATTAGTATTATCTTCTAATAAATTACCACAGTTCATCTATTTAATAATATTTAGTAATTATATAATCATAATCATATAAAATCAACCAATCAATTCCTAACTTGTAGGCATAAAATACTTCTTGACAATTTGATGTGCCTTTAAAGGCAATCAAATAAGTTCTACAATTAGTAAGCAAGCAAGCCTACCTATAGTGAGCACTGTTCCTGGTTTCAAGACTGCACTTATTGATGTTTCAGTCTATTTACGTTCAAAAAAGATATTCGTTCCATCGTACATGTTCTTGTAGTGGTCGGTTATGTACTTGTAAAATATATACATTTTAATTACTTAAACATTAGTATTACCTTCTAATAAATTACCATAGTTCATCTATTTAATGATATTTAGTAATCATAGGGAAATAAGTTCTACTATGAGTAAACAATAGCAAGCACCGTTCCGTGCATCAAGACTGCACTTAACCTTTCTTTACCCACGATTATTCTTTCCTGGTATTTTTGAAAGTTAACAATACGAGTCTAAATGTGGTGCACGTTTCGTTTTGTTTTGTTTTTTTTGTTTTTTTTTTAGGGACAAAATAAGTAGTGGCTCAGTTGGTAGTAACATGCATTCTTTTTTCAGTCTATTTACATTAAAAAAGGAAATTCGTTGTAGAGTTCCATCGTACACGTTCTTGTAGTGGTCAGTTATATACTGGTAAAATACATACCTTTTAATCACTTAAACATTTGTCTTATCTTCTACTGAATAAATGGTGACGTTTTTTTTGTTCTTTTAGGGACAAAGTAAGTAGTGGCTCATTTGGTAATGACAAAATAGAAATTCTTTTTAAAGTTCCATCGTACATGTTCTTGTAGTGGTCAGTTATATACTGGTAAAATATACACATTTTAATCACTTGCTTTCTGTATTATCTTCTAATGGATTACCACAGTTCAATCAATCCCTTACTTCTAGGCATAAAATAACCCTTGAAAATTTGACATGCCTTTAAAATCAATCAATCAATCCCTACCATCTAAGTCTATTTACGTTAAAAAAAGAAATTCTTTCTAGAGTTCCATCGTACATGTTCTTGTAGTGGTCGGTTATGTACTTGTAAAATAGATACATTTTAATTACTTAAACATTAGTATTACCTTCTAATAATTTACCGCAGTTGATTTATTTAATAATACTAGCAAATATATGCACCCTCCGGGTGCAAGTATTTAAGTTTTAATATAATAAAATATGTTAAATTAGAAAAGCCAAAGAAACTGAATAAGAATTCAGATAAAAATATTTGAACAGAGGGGGTATGATTTAAAAATAGAACAACTTTGAAACTAACTCTTCCATCATTTTCCGTTACTCCCGTCTTTCATTGGTAAATTTTCCTAAATTAACTATTTAGTTAAAATAAGTAAAGAATGAAATTAGTTATTTATTCTTGTTAATGAATTTCTTTTAAGATTTATCCCCGAGATTTTTGCTGATATTCATTGATATAAAACCAAACAATTAGAAATCAATAATACTAAGCATATATTTATTAAAATCAAATTTTTAAGATCAATATGCAAATTAGCCTTCCCATTCACACTGTAAACCGCTATTTTGTTGTATAATAAATACAATTGCATGTTATTAGTATGTAGATATGGTCAACAGTCTTAATGATGTCAAAGAATTTTGTTAATAATTGAAGTTTAAATAAAAATAAAATCATGGAGAATGTGATGTAAATAACTAAGGAAATTGTGACTTGAATAGTAATGTAGTTTCGGTTACAGACATAAAAACCCACAATCTCCATTATAATAAGATTTAGTAATCATAGGGAAATAAGTTCTACAATGAGTAAACAAGCAAGCCTATCTATAGAAAGCACCGTTCCGTGCATCAAGATGGCATTTAACCATTCTTTACCCACGATTATTCTTTCCTTGTATTTTTGAAAGATAACAATGCTTGTCTAAATGTGGTGCACGATTCTTTTTGTGTGTGTGTTTTTTTTTTGTGTGTGTGTTTTGTATTTTAGGGACAAAATAAGTAGTGGCTCATTTGCATTCTTTTTTCAGTCTATTTGCATTAAAAAAATTAATTTTTTGTAGAGTTCGTTGTACATGCTTTTGTAGTGGTCAGTTATGTACTTGTAAAATATATACATTTTAATTACTTAAACACTTGTAATATCTTCTTATGAATAATTATGGTGCACGTGTTCTGGTTTTCTTTTTGGACAAAATAAGTAGTGGCTCATTTGGTAGTGACACGCATTCTTTTTTCAATCTATTTACGTTCAAAATAGAAATTCTTTGTAGAGTTCCATGTTCTTGTAGTCGCCAGTTATATACTTGAAAAAATATATACATTTTAATCACTTTCTTTCTGCATTATCTTCTAATGAATTACCACAGTTCAATCAATCCCTTAGCTCTAGGCATAAAATAACCCTTTCAAATTTGATATGCCATTAATATAAATCAATCAATCTCTAACTTCTAGACATTAAATAACCCTTGGCAATTTGACATGCCTTTAAAATCAATCAATCAATGCCTAACTTCTAGGCATAAAATAACCCTTGACAGTTTGAAGCGTGGAAGCGTGCTGGGCCCATAACCTGTAAAGTTTTTAAATGCCATCCTTGGCCAGTTGAAAAGGCCTTAAAGAAAGTCCTATATTATAGAATCCTTTGGTGATCGTATAAGGCCTATCCTGCGTATTGGTAAAGTCCAGTGATTTAATCCTATGTCCGTCCTGGATGAACGCTACAGTAATTATGACCAGTGGGGTCGGTTAAGTATTGTATCAGTCTGAGAGTACTGCCAGTGATTGGCCAAGAAATAGATCACATGATCTCACCTAGTCTATAAATAAGAGCGAGGATCTAGCACATACCTTATATGTCCAAAAATCTCAACACATGCCATGATAAACAGGTGACCCCACTGGAGAGATTTCTAGCCCTCTGCAGATATGCAGTCGGCATATTCTACTGTGCCAGCCGACAGTGTAGTATTCTATTGGTAGTTAAATTGGTGAACAAATGAGGTACAACTCAGCGAGCTAAGGGTGTCACATTGTTATGTAATATTTAGCAAGCTAGTATTGCGGATCCATTCATTCTGAATAATTCAATACCCGTTATATATCCCATATTCAACAAGACATCTCCACTCGAAAGAAGAGACATGAAAGAGGTTGTATGAAAGGACTGAATTACCACGTGGCCAACGGAAACGTAACATGGGCCGCTTGAACTAGGAATCAATTTTTTGAGGGGATAGATAGGAAGAGTTTATGCCTGACCTTGATGAATTTGAGTAGGCGAAAATAAATTTCCTAAACATGTCATTGGATTCAAAACACTTTCCTAATTCATGTGCCCATTTAACATTATTTATTCGTTTACTCGAGTGCCTATTCAAAGCGAATATTAGCGAAGCCAAGTTGAAATAAAATGCTTTTGCATTTAGGATTTCTTCAATCAACCAAGGAAATGACAAATGATAAACAGAAACCCTAACAAATATATTTTCGCGTCACATCACGGACATCAGTGACAAAGCTTTCAATTTATTTTTCAATCCTCATAGAGTGTATGCAAAGTCATCTTTCCAAATGTTTATAAAAAAACTCATTGATGAAATAGATGAAAGCATGTTTATATGTGTCGCTATTCATTTAAGCTTTTATATATGCGTTCAATCACTCATTTCATATATATATATATATATATATATATATATATATATATATATATATATAT
>CM042169.1:74791391-74811598 GCA_023376005.1 Doryteuthis pealeii
CTCTCTGTGGACCTTTCCACAAGGCTTCTCTCTCTTTCCCCCCTCTCTCTCTCTCTCTCACACACACACCACACACACTCTCTCTCTTTCTCTCTCTTTCTCTCCGAATAGCACACAACGCTTGTCCCCCCTCCTCTCTCTCTCTCTCTCTCTTTCCAAATAACACTCAACGCTTAACTCCTCTTCTCTCTCTCTCTCTCTCCGATTAAGGTAATTTCTCTCTCTGTAAACCTTTCCACTTAAAGCTTCTCTCTCCCCCTCTCTCTCTCTCTCTCTCTCTCATATAACACTCAACGCTTGTCCCCCTTCCCCCTCTCTCTCTCTCTCCTTGAGGTACTGAGTAAATTCATCAAAGACCTGTATGTATCTCTATTATTTTGTTAATATTACATAACAATTACTCTCTAACAAGTTTCCCAAAACATCGTAGAACATAGATTGAACACAAGCCCTCAAGGATTGGGAGAAACCTCTGGAGAATCGAACCCTCGACTCGGTAGTAATCAATCTCCGACCCGATCTTTCTCGCCATGATTGGGTGCCTTTTACGATTGGATGGAAGCATTCTGTATAATTCTCCATTAATATCGACAATTCTTGAAACCCAATGGTAATTCTCCGAGATTCGATCGCCGGGAATATTCCTGGGATATCACCATATCTAAAGAATACAATTAAGGACTTCAATAACTTTCCTAACCAAATACACATTCCCTCAAGGAATTAATTCCTTCGGGCCTCCAAATCTGATTCCGATGCTCCCCCGAGAGGATCGCGATACAACCAGAGAAATATGAGCCGGGCTAGAATTTCCCCGTACACTGTCAACCGTATTCGATTCCTTTATAGACGAGGAACATTAATGGTTGACCTTGGAAATGTCCCCCTAGAACCGTATTCTTAATTCGAGCGCTATGGCTTTGTCACAACGTAGATGGTGGGTGAGGACAGTGAGGTGTGGAAGGGGTTGGGATCGTTCCTCCTAAGCTATTTCGGAATCTGCTCCGAGCGGTAAGCCTTGTCGATCCGCTAACAATTCCAAATCCAGCCCAAGATCGAGGTTTCCTTCGTGACTCACCCACTCACTCCCAATTAGATATAGAGAGGGAATGAACGATGGCTCTTGCTCAACTTGGCCGGATAGATTAGGTTTTATTTTGCGCGGTCAATTGCCTCAAGAGTCTTTGGGAAATCGACGCCATTCAATAAGTTGAGGGAAATTCCCTTTAGTTTAGAGAAACACGACATCGCTTAAATTCAATGCCTCTTCCAAGACGTAGTCGTATCAGTGCTACTGTATGGCGGCACCACCTAGACTAACAAAGCACAGAGAAAAAAAGCTGTATGGCGACTTAACTTCTATCACACAACGTCGTTTAAATTTAAAGACTTTTCCAAGACGTAGCCATATCAGTGCTACTGTATGGCGGCACCACCTAGACTAACGAAGCACACGGAGAAAAAAGCTTACTTATTATCACACAACGTCGCTTAAATTTAAAGCCTCTTCCAAGATGTATTCGTATCAGTGCTACTGTATGGCGGCACCACCTAGACTAACGAAACAGAGAAAAAAAGCTGTATGGGGACTTAACTTCTATTACACAACGTCGCTCAAATTTAATGCCTCTTCCAAGACGTAGTCGTACCAGTGTTACTGTATGACGGCACCACCTAGACTAACGAAGTAGAGAAAAAAAAGCTTTATAGCCACTTATTTCTATCACACAACATTCGCTTAAATTTAAAGCCTCTTCCAAGACGTAGTCGTATCAGTGCTACTGTATGGCGGCACCACCTTGACTAACGAAACTCAGAAAACAAAGCTGTATGGGGATTTACTTTCTATCACACAACGTCGCTTAAATTTAATGCCTCTTCCAAGACGTAGTCGTATCAGTGCTACTGTATGGCGGCACCACCTAGATTAACGAAGCACATAGAGAAAAAAAGCTGTATGGCCACTTACTTTCTATCACACAACGTTCGTTTAAATTTAAAGCCTCTTCGAAGACGTAGTCGTATCAGTGCTACTGTATGCCGGTACCACCTAGTCTAACGAAGCACACAGAGAAAAAAAAGCTGTATGGCGACTTAACTTCTATCACACAACCTCGCTTAAATTTAAAGCCTCTACCAAGACGTAGCCATATCAGTGCTACTGTATGGCGGCACCACCTAGACTAACGAAGCACACGTAAAAAAAAGCTGTATAGCCGCTTACTTATTATCACACAACGTCGCTTAAATTTACAGCCTCTTCCAAGACATAGTCGTATCAGTGCTACTGTATGGCGGCACCACCTAGACTAACGAAACAGAGAAAAAAAGCTGTATGGGGACTTAACTTCTATTACACAACGTCGCTCAAATTTAATGCCTCTTCCAAGACGTAGTCGTACCAGTGTTACTGTATGACGGCACCACCTAGACTAACGAAGTAGAGAAAAAAAAGCTTTATAGCCACTTATTTCTATCACACAACATTCGATTAAATTTAAAGCTTCTTCCAAGACGTAGTCGTCTCAGTGCTACTGTATGGCGGCACCACCTTGACTAATGAAGCACATAGAGAAAAAAAGCTGTAGGGCCACATACTGTTTATCACACAACGTAACTTAAATTTAAAGCCTCTTAAAGACGTAGTCGTATCAGTGCTACTGTATGGCGGCACCACTTAGACTAACGAAACAGAGAAAAAAAGCTGTATGGCGACTTAAATTCTAACACACAACGTCGCTTCAATTTAAAGCCTCTTCGAAGACGTAGTCGTATCAGTGCTACTGTATGGCGGCACCACCTAGATTAACGAAACAGAGAAAGAAAGTTGTATGGCGACTTAAATTCTATCACACAACGTCGCTTCAATTCAAAGCCTCTTACAAGACATAGTCGTATCAGTGCTACTGTATGGCGGCACCACCAAGACTAACGAAGCACATAAAGAAAAAAAAGTTGGCCACTTACTTTCTATCACACAACGTAACTTAAATTTAAAGCCTCTTCCAAGACGTAGTCGTATCAGTGCTACTGTATGGCGGCACCACCTAAACTAACGAAACAGAGAAAAAAGCTGTATGGCCACTTACTTTCTATCACACAACCTCGCTTAAAATCAAAACATCATCCAAAATGTGGGGAAAAATACAGAAATCCGAAAAAAATCCAAGTAAAATCTGAAAATATATGGTGGGATATATGGTGGGAAATGATCGAAAAATCCAGGAAATAATTTTCCAAAATTAAAAAAAATTATTCTCATCTTAAAATATTTATATAAACAAAAAATGAAATAAAAGCGATCAAGCAAATGACATGTGCAAAAGCGGCTTAGGGAAGGATCGCAGTGTCAGGAGAGCCGCTGTGAGCGACTTAGAGTAGGAAATCAATTAAGTACCTATGGTCATGGGTAAAGTGAGAGTATATAAAAAGGATTTGAATTTAGATTTACCAAATAATAATACTAGTAAATACAAAATTTAAAATCCTGAGAAAAAATCATAAAAGCCCAAGAAAAATCCTAGAAAATCAAAGAAATATCCGAAAATGATCGAAGAATCCGAGACAGAAATTTCAGAATGTTCGGAAAATAAAAATAAGGGTATATAAAAAGAATCAGAATGTAGATTTACCAAATAAGAATCCTAGTAAATACAAAATTTTAAACCCCAAGAAAAATCCTACAAAAATCCCAAGAAAAATCCGAAAATATATGGCGAGAAATGATTGAAGAATCCAAGACAGAAATTTCGGAATTTTCGGAAAATAAAAATAAGGGTGTATAAAAAGAATCAGAATGTAGATTTACCAAATAAGAATATTAGTAAATACAAAATTTTAAATCCCAAGAAAAATCCTAGAAAAATCCCAAGAAAAATCCGAAAATATGTGGCTATAAATGATTGAAGAATCCAAGACAGGAATTTCAGACTTTTCGGAAAATAAAAATAAGGGTATATAAAAAGGGATCAGAATTTAGATTTACCAAATAAGAATCCTAGTAAATACAAAATTTTAAATTAAAAAAAAATTCCTAGAAAAATCCAAGAAAAATCCTAAAATATGTGGCTATAAATGATCGAAGAATCCAAGACAGAAATTTTGGAATTTTCGGGAAATAAAAATAAGGGTATATAATAAGGATCAGAATTTAGATTTACCAAATAAGAATCTTAGTAAATACAAAATTTTAAATCCCAAGAACAATCGTAGAAAAATCCCAAGAAAAATCCGAAAATATATGGCGAGAAATGATTGAAGAATCCAGGAAAGAATTTTCGGAAAATAAAAGAATCGTTTTCACCTGAAAATTTTTACCTAAACAAGAAATGAATTAAAAACGATTAAAAAGACAGAGGATCATTTTTTTCTAAGAAAAAAAAAAAAAAAAGATTCTTCACAAAATCGATATCTTCAAAATAAAGATAGCAAAAAGGAAAACAAGAAAAGACAACTCTTAATTCAACTAAAGAAAGGGAAAAGATCAAAAGAAAGGAATCATCAGAGAATTTCCAGTAGGAAAAAAGCAGAGGAAAGATCAGAGTTAATACAAAAAAGCAAAATTACAAGTCGAAAACGAAACGAACCGAAAAAAGCATAAAATAAAAAAAGAATAAAATTTTTTTTTAAATAATAAAATAAAATAAAGAATAGATAAAACTGAAAAAATAATTATAATAATAAGATAAAATAGAATTAAAAAAAAGAATATAATAAAATGTAAAAAAAAAAACGAAAAAGAATTTTTTTAAAAAGAAAGAAATGCCCAGGGCGTAAATAACAGTTGACACTGACAAAATAAAATAAAAAAATAGAATTCTAAAGTAAACTGGCTCCCAGTAAAAAAAATAAATAAATAAATAAAAATAAACATAAAAATAAAAATTAAAAAAAAACGAAGAATTCACCAGAAACACGAAACGGAAAGCTAAAGTTGAATTTTAGACGTGATCAATTAGTGAGACAAGAATTCAGACGACAGAAGAAGGTGATGAGGCGACAAAACGAAAGGCAGCGAAAAAAGATGGAACTGATAAAGTGAGTTCGATATTAAAGAAAAGAACAAATATCGATACTATAAATAGCCCCCCCCCATTTTATTTTAAATAAACAAAGAATGTCATGGCGACATACAAGGAAAGAAGATACTAATTAGTTACTAAGAATAATTAAGGCTGGTACAAGGCCAGTGTATTAGAGCATTCATGGAAAAATGGTAAAAGCAACAACTGCTAATTCGTCTGAGAGACGAGCAGGAAATTGATTATGAAAACTTCAGAAAATAATTAGATAATCCCAGCTATATCTTATGAGTGCACCCAGTGAGGATGCATCTCACAACGCGAACAAATTTATCTATCTATATATTTATACACGTGTTCCTTAAAAGTACGACCCTTATTATCTTTCAACTCCCTCTGGTTAACAATGAGACCGTCCAAATCGTCCAAAATGAAATGCAAAATAAAAAAGAGAGAGAGGGGGTGAGCGCGCGGAAACAATACTCCACTTTGGCCCTATCTTGGGCTAGACGGGCGGTCTGAGAGGCCCCCTCTGATCAATCGGCTGGTCACGTCAAGCCCTAGCATCTATATGACTTTCCCAACCCTATTGCCCTTATGGCAAGCCCCAACCCCTTTTTATCATATGGGTGCTAGAAGGCGGTAGCTGAGAGTCTACATGTCCTGGGAATGACATTAAACTCTATCTGATGGTGAGGTTCCAGTTTTGGAGGTTTGGGGAATGTGGAGCACCCCTTCATCACCATTGCTCCCTGGTCCACTCTGACCCGGAGTGGTAGTACCTGTTAGGGTCCCATCTATGGGTTAAATAAAAAAATGTATTTATGAAAAAATTGTATTATCCATTAAGAATTGATTTATTTCAAAACTGTATCGGCATCAAATGACCCACTGAGGTTGATATGCCGTAAAACAAAACAAACCAAACAAACCAATCATATTTATTAATTCTATACATTTAAATTATTGTGACATAAGCAGTGCTGTAGTTTCGGTTCCAGACAGAAAGATACCGAATCTCTATTATAAGATTACATTGAATAAAGAATTTTCTAAAGAATCTTCAATTTCGAAAACCAAATATAATGATGCAAAGAGGGTTTCTTTTTGTTGACCACATTTCTACTAAAAATGTTTTTTTTAATAATATGTAATATGAGGAGATTCATACCTTTCCCAATGGTATTAGTCCGAAATAGATAAGAAGAAGAAGAAAGAAAGAAAGAAGTACAAAAAGAAAGAGAATGAAAGAGGTAGGGAAAGAAAGAAAGAAAGAAAAAAGGAAGAAAGAAAGAACAACTGAAATAAACAAGTAAAGGAAGAAAGAAAGAGAGAGAGGGGGAAGAAAGAAAAGAAGAAGAAAAGAAGAAAGAAAGAAGAAAAGAAGAACTACTAAAATAAACAAGTAAAGAAAGAAAGGAAGAAAGAAAGGAAGGAAGTAAGAACTACTGAAATAAACTAAAAAAGAAAGAAAGAAAGAAAGAAAGAAAGAAAGAAAGGCGTATTGAAAAAAGATAGAATTATAGCGAGAAAGGAAGAAAAAAGAAAGAAGCAGAGGAACAAATAAACAAGTATAGAAAAGAAAAGAAAGAATGAACTAAAGAAAGAAAGAAAGAAAGAAAGAAAGAAAGAAAGAAAGAAAGAAAGAAAGAAAGAAAAAAGAAGAAAGAAGAAAAAAAAGAAAAAATACGTACGTATGTACGTACGTACAGAAAGAAAGAAAGAAAGAAAGAAAGAAAGAAAGAAAAATTACGTACCGAAAGAAAGAAAGAAAGAAAGAAAGAAAGAAAGAAAGAAAGAAAGAAAGAAAAAATACGTTCAGAAAGAAAGAAAGAAAAAATACGTACGTACGTACGTACAGAAAGAAAGAAAGAAAGAAAGAAAGAAAGAATGGAATATAAAAGAACTAAAAAAATAAATAAAACCTTTTTTGTTTCAGCTACTGATAAGTAAAAGGTAAAAAAATTTTAAGTAAAAATGTTAAGTAAAAAAAGCAAAAAATAATTCAGCAAAATATCCTGGAAATTAATGAAGAACCCTTTAAATAGGATTCCTTTCCCTGTTGGGGGGTCGGGATTCAAAATTACTCATCCTTTCCCTGCCACTAAAAAGGGGGGGGGCATGAAAGAGAAAATGTCGAAACCTTAAAAAGGAGATAATACAAAATCACTTTAAGAAAAGGAAAATTGAAAAGAAAACAAAAAAGGCTAAAAGAAACAAAAAAAACACGAAATATCAAGTAACTTTGTGACCCCCAACCGATACCCCACACTATCAAAATGAAGCGAACAAAAAAAAAAGAATCAACCCTAAAAGAAGGGTTTGTTTATTGTGATGGAGAATAGAAATAATTGTCACGTTCTTGTTGTGAGGAGGTCCAAGTGGAATGTAATGAATTCCATGGAGGTTTAAAGTTAAAGGAATGAAAAAAAAAATAATTAAAAAGATAAAAAAAAAAAATAAAAATGAAGGTATGGAAAAAGGGCAGATTAAAAAAAAACGTTAAGATAAAAAAAAAACCTTCAAAGGGGGGATTACAATGAAGTAATTTAGAAGAGATGATTATCTATGTCAGGCACAAGGTCATGTTTAAATCCATTTCCACCTGAAGAAGTGTTATTTGTCATGGCTGATTCTATGGAACAAATCCAATCATCCCTATCATTCACTGATTCTCATAGGTCCTCCGCACAGCATGCAGTATCCGCACCGAGCTGGTCTATGTAGGTATTTGCTGGATGTCCCCCGCTAGCATGTCCATGTGCTGGTTTCCACTGAAGGACATCGCTTCTGAGTCCATCTTTACTTCTCCAGCAGTGTCTGGCGTGTCTTGTTCGTCTTACTCGGATGGTTTGTGTGACAGGAGGCAGGTGGCCGTACAGCTGCTTTCTTGTGGGATGTTGCATCCAAGATTTGTTCAAGACCACACGCAGCATCCTTGTGCAGCTCCCAGAAAAAAAAATGAGCTTAAAAATGTGGTTAAAAAACTTAGTTTTAAAAAATTGAATACCCATTAAAAATGAATAAAACAAAACGTCTTCGGCAAGAAATAATCCAACCGGGGTTGACATGCCGTAAAATCCAACCAACAACAAATATTACCAAATATAATTTTCCCGAAGAAATAGCCTAGTCCTGGATTTGAACGCGAGTTGCCGGTTCTATTTTCTTCGATAATAAGCGTGCTTCCAGCCAACATTACCTTGAACATCTTTCCTGACAAAGATCGCCTCTCTTTGGATTCTTTTATCTTTAACCCTTGCCCGGTGGTTGGCTGAATGTTCTTTGTTCTTTTGCACGCCAGGGACAGAGAAAATCTCAGCAGCGACGATAAGCGTTGATGAAGGAAGGAGCTAAAGTAAATGACAATATATGATAAAAAGAAATACACCACAGAGCCAAACTACGTACGCTAAACAATAATATCTAATGAGTAGAGAGAAAAAAATAATAATATCTAATGAGGAGAGAAAAATACGAGAGGTTTACAGGTTATCAAAAGAAAAGATTTCACATAAAATACGGATGTACAGCTTTGATGTACAGAAAACAATAGAAAAAAAAGGAAAGAAAACAACAGGTATCACCAAAATACGTCACGTGATCAGTTTAGGCCATATTGAAAGAAGAAATGTAAATATTTTTAAACTCTTTCTTTTTAAATCTCGGGAGCCTTCGTCTCGTAATCGGGAGCCTTCTTAGAACGTCGAACCGAACCCTTTTATTCAATCCACCCGGGGTAGACTGTTCTCATTCCGTTAATCATGACCGGATACAAGTATTAAGCTGTGTTAATGATTCCATGTGAGTGTTGCCCTTGACCAAGATTGAACTTGTAGCCCAGAGATAACTGTCACTTTGAACTGCATTAACCCAACGCCTATATCCGTTGTGCTATGTGCTCAATCGCAGATAACATCGGCCGAAACGTTGTATAGTTAATAATAAAGATGAGTACAATAGTCCGAATAATCCAAATAATTCAAACATTTATGAGTGTGTGTGTGTGTGTGTGTGTGTGCATGTGCAAATATATGTGTATGTATTTGTATGTGTACGTTTACATCAGCGTATGTATCTGTCCCTGTAAACACACACACACTCGCTCACACACACACACACACACACATATATATGTGTGTATGTGTGAGTATGTGTGGCTGTGAGTTTGTATGTGTGTGTGATACTGTGTGTGTGAGACTCTGTGTGTGTGTGTGTGTGTGTGTGCGTGTGCAAATATATGTGTATGTATTTGTATGTGTACGTTTACATCAGCATGTGTATATGTCCCTGTAAACACACACATACTCGCACACACACACACACATATATATATATGTGTATGTGTGAGTATGTGTAGCTGTGAGTTTGTATGTATGTGTGATACTGTGTGTGTGAGACTCTGTGTGTGTGTGTGTGTGTGTGTGTGCATGTGCAAATATATGTGTATGTATTTGTATTTGTACGTTTACATCAGCGTGTGTATCTGTCCCTGTAAACCCACACACATTTGCACACACACACAGACACACATATATATACGTGTGTATATATGAGTATGTGGCTGTGAGTTTGTATGTGTGTGTGATACTGTGTGTGTGAGACTGTGTGTGTGTGTGTGTGTGTGTGTGTGTGTGTGATAGAGAGAGAGAGAGAGAGAGAGAGAGAGAGAGAGAAAACAATAGAAAAAAAGGAAAGCAAACAACAGGTACCACCAAAATACGTCACGTGATCAGTTTAGGCCATATTGAAAGAAGAAACATAAATATTTTATCTCTTTTTTTTTAAATCTTGCAAAAAAAAAATTAACAAACATAAAGAGTTGTTTTACGGCATATCAACCCCAGTGGGTCATTTAATGCCGATAAAGTTTGGAATAAAGTCATTCTTAATGGATACTCATTTTTTTAATAAACACATTTTTCTATTAAACACATAGATAGGATGCGAACAGGTACTACCACCCGGGTCAGAGTGGACCAGGAAGCAATGGTGATGAAGGGGTGCTCCACGTTCACTAATCCTCCAGAACTGGAACCTCACCATCAGATAAAGTAATTCCCAAAACGTGTAGATCCTCAATCACATCTTTCTAGCACCCATATGATAAAAAGGTTTGAGGCTTGCCATAAGGGCCATTGGGTTGGGGCAATCATATAGGTGCTAGGGCTTGACGTGATTGATCGTCTTGCCTAAGTAAGGACCTAAGTGGAGTATTGCTCAACCACCAAGGTTATATCCTAAAGCATCACGGGTCGCCACCCACCGCCAACAAGTTGTTACAAAGAAAAACAGTTAATTCAAAGATATAATTATCCAATTGGGGAAAATTACTCACCGTTATCTTGAAAAATAAATAAAACAGTTCATCTTTTTTTACAACTGGGTCAATTTCTTTATTGATATTTTACTAAAAAGATTTCGTCTCAAAACTTATAAAAGTTTTCTGCTACAATAATGCAAACTCTTGTCTTTATAGAAAAAAAAGTAGAAATCGTTTTTTGTCGGTTAAGTTTTTTATACTTCATAAAATAAAATAGGGGGGGGGAGGTAGACCTCGTAAGAAATATTTCTCTTAATGTATTTTAGGAAAAAACTATTTCAGTAAGACTCGTTTGTTTTGTCGGTCAGTAACGATTTTGAAAACAAACGAGTCTCACAGATTTCTTATTCTCTGTGATACACTTATTTTTCCTCAAACTAATGAAAGCCCTGATGAAGATCTATTGAAAAAGATTGAAACACTGCAGCGTAGGCGAAATAATCTTTACTTCGATTTATAACTTGTGTTTTTCAGTTTTTTCATAATATCACATACATACTGTTGTAGAGGAGTTAACACCCCTATAAGATGGACTGGCCCAGAGCAATATAAGAGTCGACGAAGCAGTGACAAAAGTCGGGGAAAATATTCGGACGAAATTACTGCGTCAACTCCAGATTTTGACCCTCCTCATTTTGTACGTTTTGTCTTGTGATTGTACTACTTCTTTGTTCTATGTTAAAAGTGCAGAATAAAATACATATTCACGTACCCTGTGTTCTCTCTGTATATTTTTCCACCTCATGGATACAACAGATTGGCGATGAGTGAATTCAAAAAATCGCAACTGAAATAAAAAAAATTGACGAACATCTACTCACTTACAAAAATGAAAGATGTTAAAAATTGCATGATGGAATTTTTAAAACAATAAGAACAACATCAACTCTAGACATTTGACCCTCCTCATTTTGTACGTTTTGTCTTGGGATTGTACTACTTGTTGTTCTATGTTAAAAGTGCTGAAAAAATACATATTCACGCACCCTGTGTCTCTCTGTGTATTTTTCCACCTCAAGGATACAACAGATTGGCGACGAGTGGATTCAAATGGAATTTTATAAACAAGAACAACAACGTTAGCTCTAGACATTTGACCCTCCTCATTTTGTACGTTTTGTCTTGTGATTGTACTACTTCTTGTTCTATGTTAAAAGTGCTGAATAAAAACATATTCACGCACCCTGTGTTCTCTGAATCTTTTTCCACCTGAAGGATACAACAAAATTGGCGACGAGTGGATTTGAAAAATCGCAACTGAAATAACAGATTGACAAAAAATCTACTCACTTACAAAAATGAAAGATTTAAAAAATTGCATGATGGAATTAAAAAAAACAAAAACACGAACAACATCAACCCCGAACATTTGACCCTCCTCATTTTGTACGTTTTGTCTTGTGATTGTACTACTTGTTGTTCTATGTTAAAAGTGCTGAATGAAAAAGATATTCACGCACCCTGTGTCCTCTGTGTATCTTTTTCGACCTCAAGAATACAACACATACAAATATATATTTTTGTGTGTGTGTATGTGTGTGTCTGTTTTCCTATGTAATTTCGTACCAAACTCGTTTGTTATAAGTGTCTCCAGAATTAGGCTTGTGTTAGAAACAACTAAATGGCCCCAGTAATAAGCGGGGAAAAAGACGTGCACTTAATAACGCAGGGGAGAAATAAAACGCGAAATGCAATGAAACAAGAAGAAATTAAAAACATCTTATTTTCTACATTGAAAAACGGAAATAATTTTATCGTTTACGCATGTTTATTTCGTTCCTCTTCCGTCGATATAATTCCTCTTATCGAGGTAAACAAAATATGACAAGATATAATAGAATATCCCTCTTACAAAACAAATATCTATCTATACGAATACAGACGTAGGAATATAATATATATATTATATATATATATATATATATATATATATATATATATATATGTGTGTGTGTGTGTGTGTCGCGTGTTTGTGTGTTTGTGTGTAATCTGACTCTAACACAACTAACATCCATTTATATGAATACAGATGTAGGAATATATATATATATATATATATATATATGCGTGTGTGTGTGTTGTATGTGAATGTAATATGACTCTAACAGAAGTAACATCCCTCTATACGAATACAGATGTAGGAATATATACATATATATATATGTGCGCGTGCGTGTGTGTGTGTGTGTGTGTAATATGACTCTAACAAACTAACATTCCTCTATACGAATACAGACGTAGGAATATATATATATATATATATATATATTTATATATATAATATATATATATATATATATGTATATTGTGTGTGTGTGGTGTGTGTAATATGACTTTATGACTCTAACAGAACTAACATCCCTCTATAAAAACTCTCACATCCATAAGAATACTGACGGCGGATATATATATATATATATATATATATATATATATAATATGTGTGTGTGTGTGTGTGTGTGTGTGTGTGTTGTGTGTGTGTGCACGCGTGTGTGTGCACGCGTGTGTGTGTGTGTGTATACATGTACGCCTTTTGCCGCATCTAAGCTAAGCTTAGTAAATAAATATATAAAGTACCAACATTTTTGAAAAATTAAATCAACCCACCGATTGAAAAATTTAGATTTTTTTATTCTGTTGTTTATAAAATATAATTTTAGTCCGGTCGTGGACCAAGTACGTTTTGCTAGTATATATATATATATATATATATATATATATATATTATAATATATATAGGATTGAATTGTGTTGGAAAAATTGTTTTAATAAGTCGTAATTTGCAATTAAGTCAAAAACCGACCAATTTCTTACTTTACTCTGTGTCTATCTCTTTCTTCCCCTCTATGTATCTCTTGACTACCTCCTCGTTATATAATGTTAGTTTTACTGGAGATTAGAGAGAGACAGACAGAGAGACAGAGACAGAGACAGAGAGACAGAGACAGAGAGCCGTGAGAATTTGAAATATATTTTTATGTTAGATTTCACAACCAGCAATTCGTAGCTTGAATGAGGTCAAACATTTCCTTTCTTAGAAAGCTAACAAACTCATTTAAGTTTTCATCCTACCATATTTATTTCATTTTTTACAAATTTTATTCGCTTTGCTAACTCCCTTTTCCCTAATCTCAATTATGTATCCAGAGCTGAATTGGTGACCCAATAGGTCACGTTTTGTCTAGTATATATATATATATAATATATGTGTGTGTGTGTGTGTGTGTGTGTGTGTGTGTGTGGGTGTGTGAATAAAAGGCCTTATTTGCCGGGGATATCGTGATTATGGACCATTTCCACTCGGGTATCTAAGGCCACACCGAGTTTCGTCAGACCACTTCTTTATTCAAACTGGCAATTTTGCTATTTGCCAGTTTAGATAGGGATCTGTGCGGTAAAGTGAGGAGATGATGGTAGGTCTGGCGCTCCACCTCAGACGCTGAAATAATCTCCTTGGTATAGCGCTAATGAAAAGGGGATAGACTCCCTCGCTGTCTGGCTGATAGGTGTTATTTCAATTCAGTGGATCTGATGATAGTCGCAGCGCTATATCTTAGATGCCAAAACAATCTCCTTGCCAACTGCGAGTGAAAAGGGGATAGACTCCCTCGACGACTTTACTTTTACTTAGTTCTTACTTTTAATTCTTAGGTAGCGATTTTTCAAGCACAGCTGAAGTCATATCATCTGATAAAATATCTGAATTTTAAGTGCATTGAATCCAGAAGACCAAATCTTATTATAATGGAGATTGTGGGTTTGTCTGTCTGTAACCGGAACTATATTACTATTCACTAGCAAATATATGCACCCTTCGGGTGCAAGTATTAATGTCATAAAATATTATATTAAATTAGAAAGTCTAAATAAACTAAATAAGAATGCAGATAAAAGGATTTGAAACAGAGAGGGGTATAATCAAAAATATAACAGCTGTAGCTTCCTCTTTCATCACCCCCGTCTTTCCTTGCTAAATTTTTCTAATTTAACTATTTACTTAAATCAGGAAGTAAAGAATAAAATTACAGTTATTTCTTTTTGTTAATTGATTTCTTTTAAGATTCATCTCCGAGATTTTTGCTCATATTCATTAAGATAAAATCAAATAATTAGAAATCAATAATACTAAGACATATTTATTAAAATCAAATTTTAAATATCAATATGCAAATAAGGCTTGCCGTTCACACTGTAAACTGCTATTTTGTTGTATATATAAATACAATTGCATGTTATAGTACGTAGATATGGCCAGCAGTATTAATAATGAAAAACAATTTTATTAATAATTGAGGCTTGAATAAAAATGATTCATGGAGAATGTGATGTATACAAAATGGATAGTGACGTGAGCAGTGATATAGTTTCGGTTACAGACAAACAAACACATAATCTCCATTATAATAAGAAGTCACAATTTCCTTTGTTATTTACATCACATTCTCCATGATTTCATTTTTATTTAAAATCAATTATTAATAAAATTGTTTTACATCATTAATACTGTTGACATATATACATGATATTTTCCACGTACCCCACTTGTACGGGTCAGACACAAGGCCCTATTAACGTGGGACCACCCACAAACCGAAGCTCATGGGGTGGCGGGTGAAAAATTGCGTCGATCCCGTCGGCATTCCCCCTCAAGGGGGCGCCTCAGGCACTGGGCAATAAACCCAGCCCTGCCCCTGCAGGTGTGCCATCGACGCCCAATGGTAAGGTAGCCCCTGGCAATAAACCCAGCCCTGCCCCTTTAAATCGAGGGGCAGGTGTTGCCTGGGGGGATGGCCCCCTGGGATCGACGCTGTTAATTATTATCAATGGTCCAGAGGCCGAAGCCACTGTTGACCATATCAACATACTAATAACACGCAATTGCATTTATATAGACAACAAAATAGCGGTTTACAGTGTGAATTGAAGCTAATTTGCATATTGATATTAAAAATTTGATTTTAATAAATATATGCTTAGTATTATTGATTTCTAATTGTTTGGTTTTATATTAATGAATATGAGCAAAAATCTCAGGGATAAATCTTAAAAGAAATCCATTAACAAGAAGAAATAACTGTAATATTATTCTTTACTTCCCATTTTAACTAAATAGTTAAATTAGGAAAATTTACCAAGGAAAGACGGGAGTAAGGGAAAATGATGGAAGAGTTAGTTCCAAAGTTGTTCTATTTTTCAATCATACCCCCTCTGTTCCAAATCTTCTAATCTGCATTCTTATTCAGTTTCATTAGCCTTTCAAATTTAACATGATATTTTATTATATTAAAACTTAAATACTTGCACCCGGAGGGTGCATATATTTGCTAGTACTTTTAAGGTATATTCCAAATTATATTTCTTGTTTAATTCCATCCCATCTGGTGCCATTATTTTGGCATCTGTACGTCTCAAGAGATTATGGTTCTGTGAATGGTTCTCTGCGCAAACCTAGGCAAGGTTGTCTTAAAGACCAGTAATTGACAATCCTGCTGGATCTCTCCTCGTGATGATGCAGGAGTTGACAGAAGGAGGGAGAACACAGCGCCGGACCGTTCCTAGTTTTGTCACCCCACTGCGACTAATTACCTTGCCATACTGTTCTGAGATTTAAATTCAAAGTTTACCTTCTACCAAGAACCCTGTATCTGCGCAAATCAAACAATCCCCACTTATTCCTCATTTAACTTTATACGTTTTGTTTTAGTATTATCTGCATTATTCGGACTATTGTCCTCATCTTCATTCAACAAAACCCTCCAAGTATGTATTACGTTGTTGGTTGATTGAATTTTACGGCATGTCAACTCTTGTTGGGTTATTTTATGTCGAAGATATTTTGTTTTATTCATTCTTGGTTGTTGATTGAATTTTACGGCATGCCAACTCTTGTTGGGTTATTTTATGTCGAAGATATTTTGTTTTATTCATTCTTGGTTGTTGATTGAATTTTACGGCATGCCAACTCTTGTTGGGTTATTTTATGTCGAAGATATTTTGTTTTATTCATTCTTGGTTGTTGATTTAATTTTACGGCATGCCAACTCCTGTTGGGTTATTTTATGTCGAAGATATTTTGTTTTATTCATTCTTGTTGTTGATTTAATTTACGGCATGCCAACTCTTGTTGGGTTATTTTATGTCGAAGATATTTTGTTTTATTCATTCTTGGTTGTTGATTTAATTTTACGGCATGCCAACTCTTGTTGGGTTATTTTATGTCGAAGATATTTTGTTTTATTCATTCTTGGTTGATTTAATTTTACGGCATGCAACTCTTGTTGGGTTATTTTATGTCGAAGATATTTTGTTTTATTCATTCTTGGTTGTTGATTTAATTTTACGGCATGCCAACTCTTGTTGGGTTATTTTATGTCGAAGATATTTTGTTTTATTCATTCTTGGTGTTGATTTAATTTTACGGCATGCCAACTCTTGTTGGGTTATTTTTATGTCGAAGATATTTTGTTTTATTCATTCTTGGTGGTTGATTTAATTTACGGCATGCCAACTCTTGTTGGGTTATTTTATGTCGAAGATATTTTGTTTTATTCATTCTTGGTTGTTGATTTAATTTTACGGCATGCCAACTCTTGTTGGGTTATTTTATGTCGAAGATATTTTGTTTTATTCATTCTTGGTTGTTGATTTAATTTTACGGCATGCCAACTCTTGTTGGGTTATTTTATGTCGAAGATATTTTGTTTTATTCATTCTTGGTTGTTGATTGAATTTTACGGCATGCCAACTCTTGTTGGGTTATTTTATGTCGAAGATATTTTGTTTTATTCATTCTTGGTTGTTGATTAATTTTACGGCATGCCAACTCTTGTTGGGTTATTTTATGTCGAAGATATTTTGTTTTATTCATTCTTGGTTGTTGATTGAATTTTACGGCATGCCAACTCTTGTTGGGTTATTTTATGTCGAAAGATATTTTGTTTTATTCATTCTTGGTGTTGATTAATTTTACGGCATGCCAACTCTTGTTGGTTATTTTATGTCGAAGATATTTTGTTTTATTCATTCTTGGTTGTTGATTGAATTTTACGGCATGCCAACTCTTGTTGGGTTATTTTATGTCGAAGATATTTTGTTTTATTCATTCTTGGTTGTTGATTTAATTTTACGGCATGCCAACTCTTGTTGGGTTATTTTATGTCGAAGATATTTTGTTTTATTCATTCTTGGTTGTTGATTGAATTTTACGGCATGCCAACTCTTGTTGGGTTATTTTATGTCGAAGATATTTTTTTTATTCATTCTTGGTTGTTGATTGAATTTTACGGCATGCCAACTCTTGTTGGGTTATTTTATGTCGAAGATATTTTGTTTTATTCATTCTTGGTTGTTGATTTAATTTTACGGCATGCCAACTCTTGTTGGGTTATTTTATGTCGAAGATATTTTGTTTTATTCATTCTTGGTTGTTGATTGAATTTTACGGCATGCCAACTCTTGTTGGGTTATTTTATGTCGAAGATATTTTGTTTTATTCATTCTTGGTTGTTGATTGAATTTTACGGCATGCCAACTCTTGTTGGGTTATTTTATGTCGAAGATATTTTGTTTTATTCATTCTTGGTTGTTGATTGAATTTTACGGCATGCCAACTCTTGTTGGGTTATTTTATGTCGAAGATATTTTGTTTTATTCATCTTGGTTGTTGATTGAATTTTACGGCATGCCAACTCTTGTTTGGGTTATTTTATGTCGAAGATATTTTGTTTTATTCATTCTTGGTTGTTGATTGAATTTTACGGCATGCCAACTCTTGTTGGGTTATTTTATGTCGAAGATATTTTGTTTTATTCATTCTTGGTTGTTGATTGAATTTTACGGCATGCCAACTCTTGTTGGGTTATTTTATGTCGAAGATATTTTGTTTTATTCATTCTTGGTTGTTGATTGAATTTTACGGCATTGCCAACTCTTGTTGGGTTATTTTATGTCGAAGATATTTTTGTTTTTATTCATTCTTGGTTGTTGATTGAATTTTACGGCATGCAACTCTTGTTGGGTTATTTTATGTCGAAGATATTTTGTTTTATTCATTCTTGGTTGTTGATTTAATTTTACGGCATGCCAACTTTTGTTGGGTTATTTTATGTCGAAGATATTTTGTTTTATTCATTCTTGGTTGTTGATTGAATTTTACGGCATGCCAACTCTTGTTGGGTTATTTTATGTCGAAGATATTTTGTTTTATTCATTCTTGGTTGTTGATTTAATTTTACGGCATGCCAACTTTGTTGGGTTATTTTATGTCGAAGATATTTTGTTTTATTCATTCTTGGTTGTTGATTGAATTTTACGGCATGCCAACTCTTGTTGGGTTATTTTATGCCGAAGATCTTTTGTTTTATTCATTCTGGTTGTTGATGAATTTTACGGGCATGCCAACTTTGTTGGGTTATTTTATGCCGAAGATATTTGTTTTATTCATTCTTGGTTGTTGATTTAATTTTTACGGCATGCCAACTTTTGTTGGGTTATTTATGTCGAAGATATTTTTGTTTTATTTAGTCTTGATGGGTATTCAGTTTTTCAAAAAGAAATCTCTTTTCTCAAACTATGAGTAAATATAGGGCAGGCAGGGCTCTTTATCCATGGCTAAGTACCTAGTTTAGTAAGAGGACAACTCTGAATTCAAACCTGTTAAACCCCACTTAAAAATTGACCTCTCTAATCTGATTAATTTGTAAACATGTATTTGTCTAATAAGTGGTTCCATGAACGGAACTACCACTGTGGGTGAAAAGTGAACCTGGGAGTAATGGAACTAAACTCGAATCACCAACTCTTTATGGGCACTCAATTTTTTTAAACTAATTTTTTAAGCACATTTTTGTTAAACTCATTTTTCTATTTAACCCACAGATAGTTCCCTAACAGGTACTACCACGTCGGGTCAGTGTGGACCTGGGTGTAATGACGATAAAGGGTTACTACACACTCACCAGCGCTCCCGAATTGGAACTTCATTATTAGATACAGTTTTATGTCATACACAGGACACCATAAATGCTTTTAATGAACTCGTTAGCATAAAAGTATTTGAAGCACGCTTGTACCGCAAATGTTTGCTTTCTGTACAGATTACTTGTAACTACGAAACTATGTAAAAATAATGGTTGGTTGGTTGGTTGGTTGGTGTTTTACGCTATATCAACACTTGTGGGTTATTTAAAGCTATTTTTGAATATATATATATGACTAAGATATATGCTCCCATACTCGGCTGACCACGCTAGAGGAGACTTTAATTGAACTTTCACCGTTTAGCGTAAGGCATTTACTCGTCTGTTGTTTACAGATTTGAGTTCTCTGGTGATTATAAAAACATACGTCTTCGTAAGTATTTATAAATTACTTGTGCGCCTTTTACTCACAGTTGCCGACAGCTGGGAGGGTAAGGACGAAATTTCAGTCGGTTTTCGCTCCCCGCTATTAGCTGTTAAAGTTGAGCCGTACTGATGAGACGTGAACGTCGAAACCCTGTGTCTGCTGGATGACTAATACACACACACACACACACACACACACATGATATATATATATATATATATATATATATATATATATATTATATATATATATATTAGTAAAAAAAAGAATGAAGATTTTAGGTTGAAAGCATTATAGACTATTTACTTGTAACTACGAAAACTCGTAAGTTTGCAAAATCGTAAATAAAGATAGAGATATAGATATAGATACATATCAGTCATCCACAGACACATGTTTCGAAGTTTAGTTCTCATCAGTGCGGCTCGATTTTTTAGCAGCAAGCTCCTTACCCTTGCGGTCAATAGCGGCTGTCAGTCTGTGGTGAACAATAATTGATACATCCCTACGGGAAATGT
>CM042169.1:74811698-74829198 GCA_023376005.1 Doryteuthis pealeii
GAGATGATAGATCGGAGAGGAGAGAGGCGAGAGAAGACCCCGAGTGATTCGATGTGAGAGCGTCGTCCTACATTTGAAAAAAATGAGAGAATGAACGCAACCATTAAAAATCAGCACTAAGCAGGGTTGGCAAAAATCTTAAAAATACGGACTTGGATAAGATTCAAGTCGATGTGGAGATGAAGATGAAGATGAGGTAGAAACAATATGGCAAAACCAGCTATAAATTTCTTGGTCCGTTATCAGCCGCCATAAAAATGGCGTCTTCGTTGTTGTTGGGCGAAGAATGGCGGCTATAAAACGAAAAGAAGGGAAGATAACGAGCTGTTGGTTGGTAGGTTGGATTTTACGGCATGTCGGCCTTGTTGGGTTATTTTATGCCGAAGACATTTTGTTCTATTCATGTTTTGAAAAATAGGTTTGATAAATCCTACTTAAATCTTTAAAATATAGGAACACAAAAAGTTTTAAATTGGATTGCTGGTTGGTCTGGTTGATTTTACGCCATGTCGACCCATGTTGGGTTATTTTATCTCGAAGACGCTTTTAGTTTTATTAATGTCTTGATGAAAATCAATTTGTTTAACTCAATTCTTTAAACACATTTTTTAAACTCATGTTTTTCTTTTTAACCCAGGTGGGTCCCTAAAAAGTACTTCCACTTTTTTAAAACTCAATTTTTAAAACACATTTAACTCAATTTTTTAAACACATTATTCAACACATGTTTTTATATTTAACCCAGGTGGGTCCCTAAAAAGTACTACCACCTTTTCAAAATTCAATTTTTAAAACACATTTTTTTAACTCATTTCTTTATATTTAACCCATTAATTGGACCCCAACAGGTACTACCACTCCGGGTCAGAGTGGACCAGGGAGCAATGATAATGAAGGGATATTCCGCATTCTACATAGATCCAGACTTGGAACCTCACTATCAGATAAAACGTAGCGTATACCTAGGAGATTAAGACCCTCAGCCAGTGCCTCTAGCACATATATAAATATATAAATAACGCAACAAGAGTTTACATGCCGTAAGATCCAACAGATGAACCAAACAATTTCACTCATATGATTATTCTTTACCACAGCAATCTTGAATGTCATTCTGTTGCATCTTGGGATAAAATAACCCAACCAGAGTTGGCATGCCGTAAGCCCAACCAGCCAGCCAATCAGCCAACTAACTACTCTCATACAATTATTCTTTATCGCAGCAATTTCTAACATCTTTCTATCGCATCTCAGGATCTTTCTAACAAAACAAAGAGAATTATTCTGCTCTGCGCCATGAAATAATCCAACAAGAGTTGACATGCCGTAAAATCTAACCAACCAGCCAATCAATTACTCTCATACAATTATTCTTTATCACAGCAATCTCGAACATTCTTTTCTCACATCTTGGGATATTTCAAAGAAAACAAAGGGCACTTATTCTTGTCCTCCTGCATTTATTAAATAACCCAATAAGGTTGACATCCCGTAAAATTAACCAAACCAACCAACCAGCCTAAAGACAATTCATTCTCTCCCGAAAACCTGCTATTACTTCTTACGTTGCTGATCTCAGATGTCACAATTCTTGAATAAATCATCTTGTCGCGTACTCTGTTGGGTGCGTTCTTTCAAAACAAAAGCCAAAGGTACACTTATTCTGCTCCTAGTGGACCTTCCTGGTGTCATGAGTAATCACTTAATGCCCCAACAAGGTACGAAGTTGAATCATGCCCGCTGTAAAATTCCAACAAACCAACACCAACCCAGGCACAAGTCCACCAGCCCCGAACCAATTTCATCTCAGCAACAATTGATTTCTATTATCAGTTGCCCTCTTGCGGCTCTTTCGATCGGCATTAAGAACAAAGACAATTATCTTGTCCTTCCTGCGGCATCAACATATGCTCCAATACTACAGGGTTATGACTAATCGCCCCCGGTTTCATCCATAACCAACTAATTTACTCCTCATACGGAGATCTCTTTTATCACAGCCAATCTCAACACGTCCTTTGTTGATCATCGTGTTCGATCTCTCAAACGAAAACTAAAGGGCAATTATTACGCCCAGACATACGTGAGGACCAGCCTCTTGAAAGAATGAGCCAAGCGAGAACATGACGATCTAGTTGTGGGAGCACTGTCATATCGAATAATCAATAATCAACAGCTAGAGTTTTTAAGTTGAACTTACCATTCAGAATCACCGAAGGACATCATTAGTGACATGACGAATAAAATAATTACGAGGATGAGGATTTTCTAGCGGGTACTCTTGTGGCGCAGGACTAGCGACCTAGGTTACTTCGAATCATAAATGTGCCGAGAGCCTCCTAA
This sequence comes from Doryteuthis pealeii, assembly GCA_023376005.1. NCBI lineage: Eukaryota > Metazoa > Mollusca > Cephalopoda > Myopsida > Loliginidae > Doryteuthis > Doryteuthis pealeii. Next base: position 74,814,042 of record CM042169.1, read on the forward strand.
GAAACATAAAAAAAATGGGATTGTAGTAATATCCATAATGAGGACAAACGTCACTGTGCCTTGGTGTGACGCTATACGCGTGATTGACGTTACCGTCTACATGTTGAAGAAAGATAGATAATTATAACATTACTTTTTTTACTCAAAACTCTCTCTGGTATCACTGAAATGTTCCCCTTAACAAGAAATTGTTGATGTGTCATCCTAGAACCATGACTTCGAATCTAGCCTCGCGGTCAGTCTAAGTGATCGAGCTTCTATGGCAGACTTCAGTGGCTCATGTAATCTAAACTAGGATGCTGAAAGCATCTGTTGTTCAGTAGCAATCGCCTTTCTGGGAAGACCTCAAACACATTCAGCTTCCCCGGCCTCTGAACAAAATGTAGGTAGATACATTGGGCGGAGAGCATGATTGGCTCTGGTTGCTCCGGTGTCTTTCAAGCTGGCCCAAACCTATTTTCTTTACCTCAGACTTTACCTCAAAACCCTCGACAACCGACTCATAGCAGGTTCAATAATCCCCTTTCCTCGCTCGCGGACTCATGCGTCCGTAGCTTAGATCCGCAAAGCAGTTGAGATTGTTAATCTGCTCGGACGGTCTTATGTGGACGACCGCCACTCAATCTACTCACAACTCCTACCCTTTACCACCAGCGCACTCTCATTAACATTTATTTTACCCGACCACATGTGTCTCTCCATCGCTTATACAAGGCAAATTGTTTATTAGTAGAAATATGATATTCGCGGTCGAGTAACTACGGGTCACTTCCTGCCTTACTGATCATTCTACATCTGGAACGAGGCTATCGTCTCGGACTGGCGGTATGTGATAAATTAGCGATACTGAACGTCTTTTTGTAAAGTTGCAACTCGCTTTTCTGGAAAACTCAACACTTCCAGCTTCCCGCCTCTTGAAAAAATGTAGGGTAAAATAGGCGGTCGTGGCCTATGTCGGGTATCAGCCGGACAGCGGGTAGTCAATAACTTTCCACCCAGCGCTTAGACTAGGGTGATTGTTTGTGAGGTGGAGCGCCACATCTAACCATCAACCCTCCACTTTACTTCACAGATCATATTATCTAAGCTGTGCTACTCGTACACGGGTATTATTGTGGTCAGGAAAGGACACTAGGGTTATCGAGTCATGAATGTCCTCGGCTCATAGCAAAGGAATAAAAAAAACTGGAATAATATCCACATGAGGACAAGAGTCACAGGTTGTGTGATATACGGTGATGAGTCAACCGTTACATTTGAAGATAAAGTAAAGTCGCACTGCTAACCGGTGATTTATATTTATAAAATATCACAATAAATTATTTTTGCACAGTTATATGGAGGCGCGTGGACTAATGGTTAGAGTTGTAGACAAATAGTTTAACTCTCCCGACTCATCAGATGCGAATTTCATCAGATGAGTCGGGAGAGTTAGACACTTTGTTTAAGCTCCCTGAAATAGATTATAAAGCTAAATCTCTAAGTTTTTGTTATTTCTTTACTTATATATTTGCTCTGTGACTCTAACATTAAGAGCACACATTGAGCTCTCAAACTGCGACAGTTTGTTTTTAAAATAACTCTTGTGTCGTAAGGAAGATTTTCTTCTCTGGACTTTTGAATTTATATATATATATATATATATATATATATATATATATATATATATATATATATATATATATATTATATATATATACTATATATATAATATATATACAATATTATATTATATAATAATATAATATATATATATATATATATATATATTATATATAGTATATATAAGTGTAAAGAAATGAGAAAAGACATAGAGATTTAGCATTATAGTCTATTTCTGGGAGCTTAAGATCAAATAGTCTATAATGCTAAATCTCTAAGTTTTTTGTTATTTCTTTACTTATATATTTGTTCTGTGACTCTAACATAAGAGCACACATTGAGCTCTCAAACTGCGACAGTTTTTTTTAAATAAAACTCTTGTGTCGTAAGGAAGATTTCTTCTCTGGACTAGAATTTAAAAAATACGGTGAAGATGACGTAAAGTGAGAAAAGAAAAATATATATGTAAAAGTGGAATGTGCACAAGTTTCTTTACATATATGTTTTTTTTTTGTTTGTTTATATTATTTTCCAAAAAAAATCGTTTTTTTTTTGTAAACAATCAAAGGGAGAGAACTTTGTGAGCCTTAATTTTGAATTTATCAGCGTCCATAAACTCAACCGAAAAATTGCTCTTGGTTACAAATATGTAACCGCAAAATATGATCTTGCAGACATATCAGAGGAATTAAATGGTATCCTGACGAAGGCAAAAAGCCTGAAACCTTCGGTAGATGCTCCCTAAAACCTTAGTATAAACAGTTATATTTGATAAATAAAGCTCTTACATTTGTAATTGAGCACTTTATTTTCCTTATTTCATCTCGGAAAAATTACCAATCTATCTATCTATCTATCTATCCATATATATATATATATATATATATATATATATATATATTATATATATATATATATAATAAGTACCGGTGTAAAATGTACCGGAATATAACATCCACGTAGACATGTTCACTTATACAAACATGTGAGTTAGTGGGTTAGAGATGTCGATTTACAATAGGCATTAATCGCTTTGTCGTTTTCACATCCTGATGTCTGAAGCAGACGGTAGAATTTCAATACCGACCTCTTTGGAGTCTTCTGGGAGATTTGGAGCTTCAGTGAAAAATAATGACAAACCGGTAACGCTTTTCTGTTTCAACTCCAAACAGGTTTAAACGAGTTATGTTCGGATTTCCACCGAGAAATAACATCCGGGTATTCTCCTATTGTAGGAAGGTAACTTCCGCTTTCTTTCCTTAATGTTTGCTCTTTTGGATTTGATTCCAATGAATATTTAAATTCTTTGCTGGAATCAACACATCTCAGACATAGACTCGCTGGAGAATTTAGATTCTATCAAACTATCTATCTATCAATCAATCTTAGTCCGTTCTTATATATCTATCTATCTATCTATCTATTTCAGTGTGTTCATATCTATCAATCTCTGTTCATATCTATATCTGTTCATATCTCTCTCTCTCTCTCTCTCTCTCTCTATATATATATATATATATATATATATATATATATATAATATATATATATCTATCAGTGTGTTCATATCTATCATTCTCTGTTCATATCTATATATCTCTGTTCATATCTATCTATATATCTAATTATCTATCTATCTATCTATCTATCTATCTATCAATATATCTATCTATCTCAGTATGTTCATATCTCTCATTCTCTGTTCATATCTATATATCTCTGTTCATATCTATCTATATATCTAACTATCTATCTATCTATTTATCAATCAAACTCAGTCTGTTTCATATCCAACAGTCTCCGTTCCTATCTCTATATTTGTTCATATCTATCTATCTATCTATCTATCTATCTATCTATCTATCTCAATATGTTCATATCTCTCATTCTCTGTTCATATCTATATATCCCTGTTCATATCTATCTATCTATCTATCTATCTATTTATCTATCAAACGCAGTATGTTCATATCTAAACAATCTCTGTTCATATCTATATATCTGTTCATATCTATCTATCTATCTATCTATCTCAGTGTGTCATATCTATCATTTTCTGTTCATATCTATGTATCTGTTATATCTTATTATCTAACTATATATCTATCTATCTATCTATCTGTTTATCTATCAAACTCAGTCTGTTCATATTCAACAGTCTCTGTTCCTCTCTCCATATTTGTTCATATCTATCTATCTATCTATCTATCTCAATATGTTCATATCTCATATGTTCTATATATCCCTGTTCATATCTATCTATCTATCTATCTATTTATCTATCAAACTCAGTATGTTCATATCTAACAATCTCTGTTCATATCTATATATATGTTCATATCTATCTACCTATCTCAGTGTGTTCATATATATCATTCTCTGTTCATATCTATGTATCTGTTTATATCAATCTATCTATCTATATATCTATCTATCTATCAAACCCAGTCTGTTTATATCTAACAGTCTCTGTTCATATCTCTATATTTGTTCATATCTATCTATCTATCTATCTATCTATCTCAATATGTTCATATCTCTCATTCTTTGTTCATATCTATATATCCCTGTTCATATCTATCTATCTATCTATCTATCTATCTATCTATTTATCTATCAAACTCAGTATGTTCATATCTAACAATCTCTGTTCATATTATATATCTGTTCATATCCATCTATCTATCTATATCTATCTCAGTGTGTTCATATCTATCATTCTCTGTTCATATCTATGTATCTGTTCATATATATCTATATATCTAACTATCTATCTATCTATCTGTTTATCTATCAAACTCAGTCTCTTCATATCTAGCAATCTTTGTTCCTATGTATATATCTCATCATAGCTATCTATCTATCTATCTATCTGTCTGTCTCAGTATGTTCATATTTATCAATCTCTGTTCACATCTATATATCTCTGTTCATATATATCTATATATATAACTATCTATCTATCTATCTACCTATTTATCTATCAAACTCAATCTGTTCATATCTAGCAATCTCTGTTCATATCTATATATCTGTTCATATCTATCTATCTATCTATCTATCTATCTCAGTGTGTTCATATATATCATTCTCTGTTCATATCTATCTATATAACTATCCATTTATCTATCTATCTATATATCTATCAAACTCAGTCAGTTCATATCTAACAGTCTCTGTTCATATCTCTATATCTGTTCATATCTATCTATCTATCTATCTATATCTATATCTATCTATCTATATATATATATATATATATATATATATTATATATATATCTCAGTGTGTTCATATCTCTCATTCTCTGTTCATATCTATATCTCTCTGTTCCTATCTATCTATCTATCTATCTATCTATCAAACTCAGTCTCTTCATATCTAGCAATTTCTGTTCATATCTATATATCTCTTTATATCTATCTATCTATCTATCTATCTATCTATCTATCTCAGTCTGTTCATATCAAACAATCTCCGTTCCTATCTCTATATTTGTTCATATCTATCTATCTATCTATCTATCTATCTATCCGATCTATCTCAGTATGTTCATATTTATCATTTTCTGTTCATATCTATATATCTCTGTTCATATCTATCTATCTATCTATCTATCTATCTATCAAACTCAGTCTGTTCATATCATACAGTCTCTGTTCATATCTCTATCTCTGTTCATATCTATCTATCTCAGTGTGTTCATATCTCTCATTCTCTGTTCATATCTATATATCTCTGTTCATATCTATCTATCTATCTATCTATTTATCTATCAAACTCAGTATGTTCATATCTAACAATCTCTGTTCATTTCTATATATCTGTTCATAGCTATCTATCTATCTATCTATCTATCTACCTGTCGGTCTGTCTGTCTGTCTATCTCGGTGTGTTCATATCTATCATTCTCTGTTCACACTTATATATATATTATATAATATATATATATATATATATATATATATATATATATATATATATGCTCATATCTATCTATATATCTAACTATCTATCTATCTATCTGTTTATCTATCAAACTCAGTATGTTCATATCTAACAGTCTCTGTTCATATATATATCTATTCATATCTATCTATCTATCTATCTATCAAATAATCTATCTTCTTAATGTGTTCATATTTATCAATCTCTCTTTGTATGTTAATTTTCAGCAACTAACGGCTTAATTGTTATTTTAGCAAAATTTTTTTAATGTTTTGTTTTCTTCTTTATTCTCCGTTCGTATTTATTTTTTTAATCAATTTTGCAAACAAACTTTCTTCCTGATCACAATTTTCTATCCAGAGCTGAATAGGTGACTGTTCACCTTTTTCTCGTGTATATACAAGGTGTGTCAAAAAAAGTATCCAGATTGAATCTGTTTTTACCAAGATAGAAATGTACAATGAATGGAACGTTATTTTTTTTTCAGAATGCAAGGTGTGTCATAAAAGTATCGTGATCGAAGTTGTATTTACCAAGATAGAAATGAAAAATGAATGGAACGTTATTTTTCTTTCAGAATATAACATGTGTCGTAAAAGTATCGAGATTAAGACTATTTACCAAGATAGAAAGGAACAATAACGGAACGTTAATTTTTTTAGAATACAAAGTGTCTCAAAAAATATCGTGATTGAAGCTGTATTTACCAAGATAGAAAGGAACAATAAACGGAACGTTAATTTTTTTTTTCAGAATACAAGGTGTCTCAAAAAGTATCGTGATTGAAGCTGTATTTACCAAAATAGAAATGAACAATGAATGGAACGTTAAACTTTTTCAGAATACTAGGTATGTCATAAAAGTGCGGGGTTTTAGAATTTACCAAGATAGAAATGAACAATGAAAGGAATGTTCATTTTTTTCAGAATACAAAGTGTGTCAGAAAGTACTAAAAATCTCAATACATTTTTGACATACCTTATATATATGTATTCTTTGGGGGAACCAAGTTTTTTGGTATTAGGATGATTCTAAACTCGTCCTTTCCCCCAACAATTTGTTGCTGTAAAGTTCAGGTCACGTTTAAGAGCTCAATGTTTTGTTTTTTTTACAAACAGAGCCAAATAATTTGTAAAGAACGTTATTTTCCCAGGATACAAAGTGTTTCAAATCTACAAAAAATCTCGATATATTTTTGACATATTTCATATATATATATATATATATATATATAATATATATTTATATATATATATATATATATGAAAATAAAATGGAAATTAATCCGACAGTATGAATAAGATATAATGAAAAACAAACGATGTTTACAACTGAAATAGGCTCATCAGAAGAGAAAGTGTGCAACGTTTGACTAGCAGCGTTCTGTTTTTTACTAACGGTCTTTTTCCCGTCTTTTTTTGTTTGATGACCGACCCACGTGCGGTTGATACATTATACTGCAATAGGGTCCTCATATTAGTTGAGGATGGGCCGGGTGTTGCTTTTTAAACCGTCAAGAGAATTGGCCCCGAAACGGTTTGCACACTTTCTCTTCTGATGAGCCTATTTCAGTTTGTAACATCGTTTGTTTTTTCATTATATCTTTTCATATATATATATATATATATATATATATATATATATATATATATATATATATATATAATATATATAATATGTAAAGCGTTCGTTTGTACCCCTCCTGATTAACGGTTTATGTATTCAGTCTTTTTTTCATAAATTGAAGAAGACCGATTTATTAAAAGGTCGAAACAGATCTGTCAGCAAACTAATAACATCTTTTGTTCTTCCGAAAAATGTTCAATTCATACTGTCGGATTCACTTCCATTTACTTCATATTGTCTATTGAAAAAACAAAATCTAGATTTTAATATCACCGGAGACTAAATTTTCGAATATGATAAGGACTGCAACACTATGAATTTGTCAACATTACAAATTCTTGAAACTTTCCATCTTTCCTCAATTATGCTGTGGACTTTTTAAACTTACTTTTTGTAGCTGGAATACATCCTGAACATTTTTGATAACTTTTTTTATATATTTTTACTTCAAACTCTTTTGAGTTTTTTCTCATGGATAATAATGCTTTTGATTTTTTAAATAAAATTCATTTTATTTTTAAGACAGAATACGCATTTTCAAAATTTCTTTAAAATTCCGGACCTGAACGTAAGCGTTCGTTTGTACCCCTCCAGATGAACGGTTTATTTATTCCGTCTTTCTTTCATAAATATAGTTTCTCTTGAAAAAGACCGATTTATTAAAAGGTCGAAACAGATCTGTCAGCAAACTAATAACATCACTTGTTTTTTTCTAAAAATGTTCAATTCATACTGTCGGATTCACTTCCATTTACTTCATATTATATATATATATATATATATATATATATATATATATATATATATATATGTGTGTGTGTGTGTGTGTGTGTTGTGTGTGTGTGTGTTGAATGTTGTTTTGGACAACATTCTTTCATTTATACATGTAGAATTAAACAAAAGGCACATCTCCTGTTAACATTTTATTTTTTCTAATTTTCTAATTTTCTGGCCAACTTTTTTAATGTTTGTGTGGAAGTTGGTAGATAAGTTCCACCAAAGTTCATGTCCAGAGTACTTTTGGCACTTCGAAGTGCCATCATCAGGAGTGATGTATTCAGTTTTTTTTTTTTTTTTTATATTAATGTGGAGGCTGGAAGGAGAAGAATTGTTGAGAAAAAAAAATGGAATACATCACCCCTGATGATGGCACTTCGAAGAGCCGAAAGTACTCGGGAACTGAACTTTGGTGGACTTATCCACAATTCCACCCAAACATTAAAAAGTTGGCCAGAAAAATTAGAAAAGATCAAAAATAAAATTGTTAAACAGGAGATGTGCCTTTGTTTAATTCTGCATGTATAAATGAAAGAATGCTGCCCAAATACACACACACAACACACACACACACACACACACACACACATATATATATATATATATATATATATATATATATATATATATATATAATATGCAGAGACTGAAGAGAAGAAAGTGTTTTCTTAAAACTATCTTTTTACAATTGTATTGGGTGTACAATATATTTGTTAACGTACTCATCACGAAGAGAGTCTTACTCGAAGGAATCTTTACAGAGAGGAACCAAAATACGACAAAAAAGGTTGCGTCTGAAACATTGCACCACAAGAAGCCATAGCAGAATGGCTATAAGTGCCGACAACGCAAAAGCCTCTGGCATCAAAATAATGGACTAGGAATCAGGGTGTCTAGGGAATGGCAAAGAAAGAGAAATTCAATGTTTTCTTTCGAATTTTGCACTCAAAACTGAAAGACGTGCTGCGTTTCAAGGACGTTTACAAAATGGGAAAGATTCTTTTTTTTCTTTTTTTTTTCTTTTTTTTTTTTTTTTTTTTTTTTTTTTTTTTTTCTTTTTTTTTCTTTTTTTTTTTTCTTTTTTTTTTCTTTTTTTTTTTTTTTTTTTATTTTTTTTTTTTTTCTTTTTTTTTTCAATGTCATTTTAACACGATGGAAAATTACACTTTCTCTATTGATTCCAAAAAAAGCTCAGATTTTACAAGAATACAGAACAATGTTATTAGTTGCGTGTCCGATTTGCTACCTACGATTCCACGGCAGACCGAGTGAAGTTTATTTTACTATGTTAAGAGCTTAGTCGGCATAAAATCACATCATAAGATTTTTATGATTATATAACCGATATATAGCTAGATATATAAGAACAGATTGAGATAGATCGATCGATCGAAAGATCGATAGATAGATAGATTGATTACTAGATAGATATATATGAACGGGCTGATATAAATAGATAGATATGAACAGGCTGAGATAAATAGATAGATAGATAGATAGATAGATATGAACAGGCTGAGATAAATAGATAGATAGATAGATAGATAGATAGATAGATATGAACAGGCTGAGAGAGATAGATAAAAAGATTGATAGATAAGAACAGGCTGAGGTAGATAGATATATAGATAGATAGATATGAACTCGCTGAGAGAGATTGATAAAAACATTGATAGATAAGAACAGATTGGGATAGATACATTGATAGATACATAGATAGATATGAACAGGCTGAGAGAGAGATGAAAAGATGGATATATAGGAACAGGTTGAGATAGATACATAGATAGATACATAGATAGATAGATAGGAACAGGATGAGATAGATGGATAAAAGATAGATAGATATGAACAGGCTGAGAGATAGATAGATAGATAGATAGATAGATAGATATGAACAGGCTGAGAGAGATAGAGATAAAAAGATGGATAGATAGGAACAGGTTGAGATAGATACATAGACAGATACATAAATAGATTGATAGGAACAGGCAGAGACAGATAGATAAAAAGATAGATAGATATGAACTCGCTGAGAGAGAGAGAGAGAGAGAGAGAGAGATAAAAAGATTGATAGATAAGAACAGGTTGGGATAGATACATTGATAGATACATAGATTGATATGAACAGGCTGAGACAGATGGATAAAAGATAGATAGATATGAAGAGGCTGAGATAGATAGATAGATAGATAAATAGATAGATATGAAGAGGCTGAGAGAGAGAGATAGAAAGATTGATAGATAAGAACAGGTTGAGAGATACATTGATAGATACATAGATTGATATGAACAGGCTGAGACAGATAGATAAAAAGATAGATATGAACAGGCTGAGACAGATAGATAAATAGATAGATATGAACAAACTGAGATATATAGATGCACTAAGGGAGAACAAAGTGCAGTGACCCAATTCTCGGGTCGGAAGGAGTGTCAGGGGCTGAAATTCATCGGAGACTTTAGGCACAATAAATGGACAATGCACCACCGCAGAGAGGTGTGTATGAGTGGAATAGTGAAGTCTCTAAGTGACCAGATAAGTGTTACACACGAAGAGGTGACATGACGCCCGTCAACCTGTTCCATTGCTGAGAAGATTCTGTAAGTTCTAGAGATTGTAACCGGCGAATTATCATCAATGAGCTAAAATTTTCTTTAATTATTGGTCATAGTTCTACCTATCAAATCATTCAAAAATGAGCGCACCTCCCATAAAACAATTAACTGTTTCTTTAGCCCACTTCTACTTATATATATTTGCCAATCCCTCCGAACGGGCAGGATGTGACACAAGGTCATTTTTAAGCGGAGTTCAACAGGTTTGAATTCAGAGTTTTCTTTCTCCTAGACCGGTTGCCTAATCAAGGTTAAAGAGCCCAGTCTGCCCTACTATTTATCCATAGCTGGAGGGAGAGTATGATTCATACCTTTCCCAAGGGTATTAGCGCTAAGTGAAATGCAATTACCACGCCCAGGATTTGAACGCGGGGCGACAAGTCCATTTCCCATGACTTTAACTATTACACCACGCGCTTCCATTCCACTTGTACTTATAGACTCGGCGATAATCATGTGACCAACCTATTGGCCAATCACTGGCAGTACTCTGTTATAACATTTATACAGGCTGTTCTGGTCATACCTACGCATATTGCTTTGAACCTTCGTGGACGACGGAACATAGGATTATATCACTGGACCTTTGACACTACGTAGGATTCCATAACTCAGGACTTATTCACTTACCAAAGGATTCTATAACTCAGGACTTACTTACTTATTTACTTTAAGTTCTTTACAACTGGCCAAGGATGGTGGCCAGATACTTAACAAGCATCAATGAATTCTATGTATCGAAATCTATCAGAAAAGCCAATAAAGTCGACACCTTAAATTTTCACGAAAATAGGTAGACTTAAAAAGGGCACTTTTAGGGGATTTTTGAAGCCTCATATCTCCGCCAATTCTCAACAGAATGCAATTTTTTTATACCATGACATATACCAGACACTATGATGGGGTGTAAAGGGTTCATATCTCCGCTAATTCTACGAATTGGGCACTTTCTTTGGCATCGTTGAATTCTACGCATTGGAATCTATAAGAAAAGCCAATAATTCGACACCTTAAATTTTCACGAAAATAGGTAGACTAATAATGCCTTTTAGGGGATCTTTGAAGCCTCATATCTCTGTCAATTCTCGACAGAATGCGATTTCTTTGGTACCATTTTAATTTACCCATTGAAATCTATCCGAAAAGACAATAAAATCGACACCTTATATTTTCACGAAATTGGTCATTTTCAGGCACTATAAAGGGAGTTTTAAAGGCCCATGTCTCCGTTAATTCTTCGAATCGAACACTTTCTTTTGCATCAATGAATTCTACGCATCGGAATCTATAAGGAAAGCCAATAAGATAGCACCTTAAATTTTCACCAAAATAGGTAGCTTAATAATGCCTTAAACTTTTAGGGGATCTTTGAAGCCTCATAACTCTGTCAATTCTCAACAGTATGTAATTTCTTTGGTACCATTTTAATCTATTACGCAAATAATATTTTACTCTCCTTCGTACATTATACCCATAACATATCTTCATAACATGCAACACTCCACTTTAGCCCTTACTTAGGCCAGGCGAGCCCCCCCCCCCCCTCCGATCAAACGGCTTGTAACTTCAAGCCCCAGCAACTATATGATTGTCCACACGCTAAATGACCCAAGGTGGGTTGCTGTGCCGTAAAACGAAACAACATTTTTATTTTCAAAAACGGTATATCATCTACCCTGTTTTGTTTTGTCATTTTCAAAAGTTAAACGTAGTTCATGTATATATTTTACAGACGTTTTTTGGCTGTATTAGCTAAGTCTACACTCCCCTCAAAAAGTTTTCAAATTTGATTTGGTTAATAAATTTCCTAACTCCTGAATCGAATTACCTCAGGTCGACTAACATCGTTAACTCTTGAAAGTTTCGAATTAAGTGTTAGAGTTTTAACTAAAACTTTTAGCTAAAACAGAATGTCTCTTAAAAAATAACTTGCGCAGATTGGACTGTCTACAACTAATCTTCAGGCTACAAGGAAGTTTAAATAAAAGTTGTCAAAATATGTCGTATTCCATTTAAAGTTTTATATTTATGTTGTGGGGTTTTAAGGGGTTAAATAAGAACAAAACGACGGGTAACAAATGTAGGAACATGTATTAACAAAAGAGTAGACAATTACAGTACAGAGAAGTGGGAATTACGTCCGACAAATAGAGTTATGAGCTGACTCGCATTGGCTTACTCTCAAGGCATAATTGTCCCTGTTACTTATAGTAACCGTCGGCGCATTCCATTAGTCTATAGGGTATATCACCTATAACAATTTATAAGTAGATGTGGCTACCCGGCGTCGCCTCGGTAGCGAAGAGGATTTTTAAAAAATGTTAGTCTCGTATATCCCTTATTACTAAATCGCGAATTAGATCCTCGCAGGATGCCCCATTTAAATCCATACTTAAAAAAGACCTTGTGTTGATCTGACCGGGTGGAGCGTCAGAAATAAAAGTGCACAGACACGTTGAAAACAAAAATCAGTGTCTAAAATCTTTCAAACGGAATTTTGATTCAAAATTGACATTTTTATGATAAAAAAAAATTTTATTCATAGAAATTCTTAGATTTACTTCTTGTCGATCATAGACAACGACTTCTGCCTGAAAAACTACTTGGTCAATCAATAAGGACCATCCATCTCTCTCTCTCTCTCTCTCTCTCTCTCTCTCTCTCTCTCTCTCTCTCTCTCTCTCTTCTCTCTCTCTCTCTATTTCTTTCTTCTTTCTTCTCTTCTCTTTCTATCTCTCTCCCTCTCCCTCTCCCTCCCTCTCTCTCTATATAATAATATATATATATATATATATATATATATATATATATATATATATATATATATAAGTATAGATAAAAGGATATGAAAACAACACAATATGCTGTTAAAGGGAAAAAATTTTATAACATATTCATAGCTGATATTAAACAATATTTCGATTTTATAAAAATCATATTCATTGTTGTTTGTACAACGTTTCGGCCGATATGCCCTCCGGCTTTCTTCAGATATTTCTTGTCGGACTCGGGAACCTTCTCGGACTCTGGAACCTTCTTTTCGAACTCAGGAACCTTCTTTTCGAACTCGGCAACCTTCTTGTCGTAATCGGGAGCCATCACGGAACTTTGAACCTAACCCTTTATTCAGTCCATGGGGGTATCCTGTTCTCATTCCGCCATCCATAGCTGGAGTAGGAGTTGTGTTAATTATTTTTCTATGTTACTGCCTCTACTCAGGATTGAACTCGGGATCCAGGGATAACTGTCACTTAGAACTGTCTTAACCTAACTACCTTATCCACTGGGCCATGTGTCCAAAGAAGGTTTGCGAGTCCGACAAGAAATACCTGAGGAAGGCCGGAGGGCATGTCGGCCGAAACGTTGTACAAATAACAATGAAGATGAGGACAATAGTCCTGAAGAATAATTAAAGTCCAATTACCGTCGAACTGGGAAGACAAGGCAGCAAACGGTTGTAACTCAATACAATCCCGAAAGCTACAAAGTCCACTGCAAAATGACAGAGTGTATATAAGACTCCACAATGTCATTCAAATCAAGCAGTCAAGCAGCCAATCAGAACTCAACGAATGGAATCACCCAAATCACCCAGATTCATGGATGGATCATTCTTGAGTCCTATTTATATCAACTGTCTTGGACACTGCTGGAGTGGTACTTAGCTGCTGTTATTCAAACCAACAGTAGGCTAACTGACTTCAATAAGTCCGAATAACGCAGATAATAATAGAAAACCACTGTCCGTCCCCTTTTATCAAGGAAAGTCTGCCCATATTAAACACTTTTGTATAGAAAGTTATAAACTTAAAAATGTCATAGCTATATTTTCTTTTTTAAAATGACCCTACTTTGACTCTTGATATGGAAGGCCTTAAGTGCTAAAGTTATAAGTTATAAGTTATAAAGTTATAAGTTTATATGTTATATGTATATCATATGTTATAATATATCATATAATATATAATATATAATATTATATTATGAATATATGTTATTGTGTCACATTTATATGTTATGTTATGAATATATGTTATTATGAATATATTGTGAATATTATGAATATATTTATATAATATATAATATGTTATAAAATATACATATGTATATCATATGTTATATGTTATAAGTTATAAAGCTAAGGTTATAAGTGCTAAAATCTTATTATAATGGAGATTGTGGGTTTGTCTGTCTGTAACCGAAACTATATTGCTATACAAGTCACAGTTCCTTTTGTTATTTACATCACATTCTCCATGATTTTATGTTTATTTAATTTAAACCTCAGTTATTAATAAAATTGTTTTACATTATTAATACTGTTGACCATATCTACATACGATATTTACCACGTACCCCACTTGTACGGGTCAGGCACAAAGTCCCTATTAACGTGGGACCACCCACGAGCCGAAGCCCATGGAGTGGCAGGTGAAAAATTGCGTCGATCCCGTCGGCATTCCCCCTCAAGGGGGGCGCCTCAGGCACTGGGCAATAAACCCAGCCCTGCCCCTTTAAATCGAGGGGGCAGGTGTTGCCTGGGGGGATGGCCCCCTGGGATCGACGCTATTAACTCGTAAAGATC
>CM042169.1:74834198-74839111 GCA_023376005.1 Doryteuthis pealeii
GGGGCACCGACGACTTTACTAGCCCTTAGTGACAAAAGAAAGTTCGCAATGTTCATATTTATTCTGACCTATCTACCAATGTCTAAATTTGTTACTTTGAGTTTTTTCATTATCTGCAAGTAGATCCTGTCTATCTGTAGGTACGTCCTGTCTATCTGTAGGTACGTCACTGAAATAGTCTCTCACAAAAAAGGTTGAGAGAGAGAGAGAGAGAGAGAGAGAGAGAGAGAGAGAGAGAGAGTAGATGAATAAGTAAATTTTCTCTAATTAGCTAACGAAATTTACTTCTGCTTCTACCAAAGACACCGTAACACTTGTGAAGATCTTAAACAAAATAAGTTTGTCGTCTTTTGTCCCCTTCGCCACTGTTCTTTTATACTCGGTCTGGCCGAGACGTCACAACTCTCGTCTCGCCAGCTACGAGACTTGACACTATAAATCGCCGCCTCAAGGACACTCACGATTTTGATCTCCACAACTAGTCGGACTCGTCACATGTTTTTCTTCCGTCCACACGTGCAACATGCGACCCGCTGCCTCTTCGATCGACGGACCGTTGTTGGCTCATCACAGGTTCGTGAGTTTTGCCGTTCGCTCTCGCTACAATTCCACCATTGTATATGTCCCCCCACCGAAAAAAGAAAAAATACCAAAAATCATGGAATTAACCGAATTTAATGAAATTTTCACTGTTGATATATTAATGAATAAAAGATAAAAGGCACCAGTTATTTTATTTAAAAACCTTTACATTTTTTCAGGTCAGTTAACTTTATACCACGTATCTTTGAGGTGTAACGTAGATTCTCAAAGATACGTTCTACCAAATAAAGAACATATGCCAACACTAGTAGAAAAAATGTAACCCTATAGCCTCATCCTTACTTCCAGGAACGTTGTTGTTGTCATGTGATGTTTCTTATTACCTACAATAGCTGTATTAGTAGTAATTAGACGAAGCTGGAACATGTGGAATTTGTGCTGTAACAACGATAAGAAGGATGATTTAGAAAAATACTAACAGCGGCTATCCGGCGTCGCCAGGGTAAAGGGATTTTTTAAAAGACCTACATTCCCCCATTGTGTATGTCACACCACCGAAAGAAAAAAAACACCAAAAATCATGGAATTGACCGAATTTAATGAAATTTTCAGTGTTGATATTTTAATAAATAAAAGATGGAATGCACTATTTATTTTATTTAAGTACTTTTACATTTTTTCAGGTCAGTTAACTTTGAACCACGTATCTTTGAGGCGTCACGTGGTTCAAAGTTAACTGACAGCAGATAATGTAAGTAACCACGTTTCAAAATGACTTGATTCGGCATTAAATTACCCGAAAAGGTTTGATATGCCGTAAAACAAAACAACCAACCAACCACCCAGCCAACCAACATTGCACAACGATGTGACGCCCTTTGAGGTGTAATTCATATGTCGTAAAACCATACAAGCAACCAACCATCTATCACTGAGTCCTTTGTTTACAAAATGACTTGATTCGGTATTAAATTACCCGAAGAGGGTTGATATGTCGTAAAACCATAAAAGCAACCATCTATCACTGAGTCCTTTGTTTACAAAATGACTTGATTCGGCATTAAATTTCCTGAAGAGGGTTGATATGTCGTAAAACCATAGAAGCAACCATCTCTCACTGAGTCCTTTGTTTACAAAATGATTTGATTCGGCATTAAATTACCCGAAAGGTGTTGATATGCTGTAAAACAAAACAGCCAGCCAAGCACCCAGCCAACCAACATTGCACAACGATGTGACGCCCTTTGAGGTGTAATTCATATTCTCAAAGATATATGGTTCAAAGGTAACTGACAGCAGATACTGTTAGTAACGACATTTTAAAATGAACAATTAAATAAAGCATTAAATTTACCCTAAGAGGGTTGATATGCCGTAAAACCATAAAAGCAACCAACCATCTATCACTGAGTCCTTTGTTTACAAAATGACTTGATTCGGCAATTAAATTTCCCGAAAGGGGTTGATATGCCGTAAAACCATAAAAGCAACCAACCATCTATCACTGAGTCCTTTGTTTACAAAATGACCTGATTCAGCATTAAATTACCCGAAAGGGGTTGATATGCCATAAAACAAAACAACCAACCAGCCACCCAGCCAACCAATATTGCACAACGATGTGACGCCCTTCTGAAAAGCAAAGTACTTTCCACAATATTCTCGCAGGACGTACGATTGATAGAGTCTGAATAGTCTCAATCTTTCAATAAATCTTCAGTTCTTCCAATATTTATTATTCTTTGAAAGTTTCCTGGTTTTTCTTTGAGAACTTTGATAATAATGTAACAATCCTTGGTCATCTTTCCCATCTTTATTTTGTCTATTTATTTATCGTAAGTGCTTTTAAGATCGCTCAGATTGCTGCTAGTTTTTTTTTAAGTAAAATTCATACTTCGTTTGTTGAATATTTATTATAAATGGACGTCTGAATTGTTTGGTAAAGGTGGTTAGTGGCGACCATCGAGGACGTAAAGTGCCGGGGAGAGAATCACTTATCAAAGGTCTGTGACAAAACAAACAAATAAATAAAAATAACACAAGGTTTTTCAATAAACAAACATAAGACCTACTTGAGAATGTATTGATCAATATTCAAATATAATCAACGCAATTTAGAGTTATTTTCCCTTTTTTATTGTTTCTTCTTTCCTTTTCTTTTTTTCTTCTTATTGTTCCCATAATTCCTTCTGTCTTTCCGTCTGGCTTTCTTTCTTGTGTCTTCTCTTTCTTCTTTCTTTCCTTTTCTTTTTTTTCTATTGTTCCCATAATTCCTTCTTTCTTTCCGTCTGGCTTTCTTTCTTGTGTCTCTCTTTTCTTCTTTCTTTCCTTTTCTTTTTCTTCTTATTGTTCCCATAATTCCTTCTTTCTTTCCGTCTGGCTTTCTTTCTTTGTGTCTTTCTTTCTTCTTTCTTTCCTTTATCTTTCTTCTTCTTATTGTTCCCATAATTCCTTCCTTCTTTCCGTCTGGCGTTCTTTCTTGTGTCTCTCTTTCTTCTTCTTTCCTTTTCTTCTCTTCTTATTGTTCTCATAATTCCTTCTTTCTTTCCGTCTGGTTTTCTTTCTTGTGTCTCTCTTTCTTCTTTCTTTCCTTTTCTTTTTTCTTCTTATTGTTCCCATAATCCTTCTTTCTTTCCGTCTGGCTTTCTTTCTTGTGTTTTCTTTCTTCTTTCTTTCCTTTCTTTCTTCTTCTTATTGTTCTCATAATTCCTTCTTTCTTTCCGTCTGGCTTTCTTTCTTGTGTCTCTCTTTCATCTTTCTTTCCTTTTCCATCTAGCTTCTTTTTGTGTGTCTTTCTTTCATCTTTCTTTCCTTTTCTTTTTTCTTCTTATTGTTCCCATAATTCCTTCTTATTTTCCGTCTGGCTTTCTTTCTTGTGTCTCTCTTTCTTCTTTCTTTCCTTTTCTTTTTTCTTCTTATTGTTCTCACAAATCCTTCTTTCTTTCTTTCTTTCTTTCTTTCTTTCTTTCTTTCCGTCAGACTTTCTTTCTTTTTCTTCTCTTCTCTTTTCACTTTAGTCGTCCATTGCTTTAGGTGTTTCTTCTTTATTTCTTCCTTTCTTCTTTCATAATTTCCTTTCTTTCATTCTTTCTTTCTTCCTTCCTTTCTTTCTTTTTTTCTTCCTTTCATATTTCTTTCTTTCTTCATATTTTCTTTTTCTTTCATTCTTCTTTCTTCCTTTCTTTTCATAATTTCTTTCTTTCTTTCATTCTTCTCCTTTCTTTCATTCTTTCTTTCTTCCTTCTTTTCTTCATTTTCTTTCTTCTTTCTTCTTTCCTTTCTTCCTTTCTTTCATTTTTTCTTTCCTTCCTTTCTTTCTTTCATATTTCTTTCTTTCATTCTTTCTTTCTTCTTTTCCCTTTCTTACAGTTATCAAAAGTCCTTCTTTCTTTTCGACTGGCTTTCTTTTCGTGTTTCTTCCTCTTTTTTTTTCTTCTTCTTTTTTTTGTCTAAGCTTTAGGTATTTAATCTTTCTTTCTTTCTTTCTTTCATTCTTTATAAATTTCTTTCTTTTCTTTTTCTTTCTTTTCTTACAGTTCTCCTAAGTCCTTCTTTATTTTCTTCTATTTTTCTTCACCATTTCTTCTTTTTCTTTCGTTTTTCATTTTAAGTCTCTACTGCTTTAGGTATTTCATCATTCTTTCTGCCTTTCTTTCTTCTTTCTTTCTTTCTTTCTTCTTTTCTCATTTCACTTTAGCCCTCCATTGCTTTAGGTGTTTCTTCTTTCTTTCCTCCTTTCTTTTTTTTCTTTCTTTCATTCTTTCTTTCTTTCTTTTTCTTTTCTTACAGTTATCAAAATTCCTTCTTTCTTTTCGACTGGCTTTCTTTCGTGTTTCTTTCTTTTCTTCTTCTTTTTTCTTCTTTTTTTGGAGGCCTAAGCCTCCGCCTGCTTTACTTATTCCTTCTTTTTTTCTTTTCTTTCTTTCTTTTCTTTCTTTTTTTACAGTTCTCCAAGTCCTTCTTTCTTTCTTTTATTCTCTCTCCATCATTTCTGTTTTCTCTTTCTTTTTTTTATTTAGGTCTCCGCTACTTTAAGTATTCACCCCCCTCCTCTCTCTCATCTCTCTCTCTCTCTCTCTCTCTCTCTCTCCTCTCCTCCCTCTCTCTCTCTCTCATTTATTTAAGTTCTCAAGAGTCCTTTTTCTTATATGTTTTACTTTAGCATCCATCTCTTCTTTCTTCTTCCTTTCTTATTTCACAATTTCCTTCTTTCTTCTTCTCTTTCTTCTTCTTCTTTCTTTCTTTCTTTCTTTCTTTTGTCTCTCTTCTTAAATTACTTCTGTGCACATTCAAATTTCAGTCCACCTTTTTCTGTTTTCTTCTTTCTTTCTTTCTTTCTTTCTTCGTTCTTATCTTATTTATTGCGGAAT
>CM042169.1:74839211-74846711 GCA_023376005.1 Doryteuthis pealeii
AAGAGAAGAGATACATCCTTTGTTTGCTACCTTTTCCATATATATATATAGAGAGAGAGACAGACAGAGAGAGAGACCAAGACAGACAGACAGACAGACAGAGAGAGAGCAGAGAGAGAAGAGACAGAGACAGAGACAGAGACAGAGATAGAGAACATATTTATTTGATATTGTCACTTGTATCATATAAGAATTTGTAAATTTCTATTCTATATTATGAATAGAAATGATGGTAATGTATCTTCTTGTAAGATACGAGTGAAAATGTCAATAAATCTCTGTCTGTCTGTCTCTCTGTCTCTCATTCAGTCTGCCTCTCTGTCTGGTTCTCTCTCCCTCTCTCCTTTTTCTATATATATATATATATATATATATTATATATATATATATATAATACACACATACACACATATATATATATATACATAAGTATGTCATAAAAGTATCGAGATTGAAGCCCGTACTTACCAAGATGGAAATGAACATTTGAACAGAACGTTAATTTTTTTTCACAAATACAAGGTGTGTCAAAAAAGTACAAAAAGTCTCGATACTTTTTTGACAACACCTTATATATATATATGTGTGTGTATGTGTGTGTGTATATATATATATAATATATATATATATATATATATACATGTATATACACCATACACATATATATATACACACACACATACCCACATATATATATATACACACACACACTATTATATATATATATATATATATATATATATATATATATATTAAAAGTATGATCTGAATTTAACAGTAAATGTGTTCTTAATTAGTTATATACATCTATGCACAAAAATGCTGACCAATGTAAAATGTATTTTCAACTATAAAATATAATAAAAAAAGGATAAAATCTCACTATTATGAGTTTCACGTCACGATCACCAGGTAAAACTAGAATCGACACGAAAGATAATGGCTTCTACATTGCGAACGTCATTAGATCTAATGAAGTTGGTTGGTTGGTTGGTTGGTTGGATTTTACGGCATGTAAACTTTCTTGTTGGGTTATTTAATGCCGAATGCGTTTTGTTTTGTAGCAAGCTGTGTGTATTATATATATTATATAGGTTTACACAACTTACTAACTTTTAAACAAAACTCAACACAATGAAAGAAATCAACGGAGTCGTATTAAAATAACAATCTGTATTAAAATAGAAATTACAGACATCTATAATAGCATACCGGCATAGTCCTTTCTTTTATTTGTGGTATTAATTAGTTCATGGTTTTTATCTTGTTTTTTTCTCTTTGCTGATACTGGAGCTGATTTGTTGCGTGATCACTCGTCTTGTCATTCTCTGAACTACTGAAAAATTCCCGCTTTTCTTTTTGGCGCTTGATTTTGAATTCAGCGTTTGTTGTTTCAGTTACGCATTTTGGGATTCTCTCCCCCCCCCTTTTTAATATAATCGGCAACTGCCATTTTAATTACCGCCCTTGGGTAATTATCTATCTTTGGGCTTGACGGGCGGTCGGAGATCAATCGGCTGTCACGTCAAGCCCTAGCACCTATATGATTTTCCCAACCCTATTGCCCTTATGGCATATGGGTTCTAGAAAGGCGGGTGGCTGCGGGTCTACATATCCGGGAATGACGTTAAACTCTATCTGATGGTGAGGTTCCAGATTTGGAGGTTTGGCGGAAATGTGGAGCACCCCTTCATCACCATTGCTTCCTGGTCCACCCTGACTCGGAGTGGTAGTACCTGTTAGGGTCCCATCTATTGGTTAAATAGAAAAAGATGTATTTATAAAAAAAATGTATTATCCATTAAGAATTGATTCATTTCAAAACTTTATCGGCATTAAATGACCCACTGAGGTTGATATGCCGTAAAACAAAACAAACCAAACCAAACCAAACCAAAAAAAGCCATTTTATTAACCATTACAGTTTTATTCATTCTTGAATGGTATTCAATATTTTAACTCAATTTTTTTTACTCATTTTTTTCTATATAACCCACAGAGTGATAATTTGGTATGTTATAGTGTAGTCCTATAATATACCAAAATATAACTCTATGGGTTCCAAGCGCCGGATTAGCTCAGTCGGTAGAGCGTTCGGCTAGAAAATTACAAGGTTCCTAGTTCGATACCGGCCCTGGCCAACTCAGCATATGAGTAGCACAGTTAACTATGCGGTAAAGTATGGAGCTGGTGGTAGGTGTGGCGCTCCACTTCAGACGCACAAACAATCTCTTTGGTCTAGCGCTCGTGAAAAGGGGATAGACTCCCTCGCTGTTTGGCTGATAACGACTTTAGGCCACCTCGACGACTTTACTTTTTTTTTACTTATAGTGTAGTCCTAAAAGTACCTAAAATTATTATTGATATGGTTACATCTAGCCACTCTTTCACTTGTTCGTGACCTTTTTAAGATAGGTATTTACCTAACCCGTTTGCCTGGACTAGGATGTGACACAAGGTTACAAGTACACGGCATCATGCGAGGATCAAATGCAATCCACACACACACACTCATGTATTGTACAGGGTTCTACTATAGGATTGCGTTAGAAAGGGTTTTCTATAGGAATGCAGTAGAAAGGGGTGTTACTATAGGAATGTATTGGAAACGGTTTTAATATAGGAATGCATTGTAAACGGGTCTACTATAAGAATGCATTGGAAAGGGTTTTACTATAGGAATGCATCAGAAAGGATTTTACTATAGGAATGCATTGTAAAAGGGGTTTTACTATAGGAATGCAATGGGAAAGGGGTTTTTGCTATAGGAATGCATTGGAAAGTGTTTTACTATGAGAATGTATTGGAAAGGGTTTTTAATATAGAAATGCGTTGGAAAGGGGTTTTACTATAGGAATGCGTTGGAAAGGGGTTTTACTATAAGAATGTATTGTAAAGTGTTTTACTATAAGAATGCATTGGAAAGGGGTTTTACTATAAGAATGCATTAGAAATGAGTTTTACTATAGGATTGCGTTGGAAAGGGTTTTAATACAGGAATGTAGTGGAAAGGGCTTTTCTATAGGAATGTATTGTAAACGGGTCTACTATAAGAATGTATTGTAAAGGGTTTTACTATAAGAATGCATTGGAAAAGGGTTTATTATAAGAATGTATTGTAAAGGGTTTTTACTATAAGAATGCATTGGAAAGGGTTTTACTATAAGAATGCATTGGAAAGGGTTTTTACTATAAGAATGCATTGGAAAAGGGTTTTACTTAAAATGCATTGGAAAGGGTTTACTATAAGAATGCATTGAAAGGTTTTACTTAGGAATGCAGTGGAAAGGGGTGTTACTATAGAATGTATTGGAAACGGTTTTAATATAGGAATGCATTGTAAAAACGGGTCTATATAAGAATGCATTGGAAAGGGTTTTTAATATAGGAAGCATCAGAAAGGGTTTTTACTATAGGAATGCATTGGAAAGTGTTTTACTATGAAAATGTATTTGAAATGGGTTTTAATATAGGAATACGTTGGAAAGGGGTTTTACTATAGGAATGCGTTGGAAAGGGGTTTTACTATAGGAATGCGTTGTAAAGGGGTTTTACTATAAGAATGTATTGTAAAGGGGTTTTACTATAATAATGCATTAGAAAGGGGTTTTACTATAGGATTGCGTTGGAAAGGGTTTTAATACAGGAATATAGTGGAAAGGGCTTTTCTATAGGAATGCATTGCAAAGGGGTCTACTATAAGAATGCATTGGAAAGGGGTTTAATATATGAATGCATTGTAAAGGGGTCTGCTATAGGAATGCATTGGAAAGGGGTTTAATATATGAATGCATTGTAAAGGGGTCTGCTATAGGAATGCATTGTAAAGGGTTTTACTAAAGGAATGTATTGTAAAGGGGTTTTACTATAGGAATGCATTGGAAAGGCTTTTACAATAAGAATGCATTGGAAAGGGATCTACTATAAGAATGAATTGGAAAGGGTTTTAATATAGGAATGCATTGGAAAGGGTTTTAATATAGGAATGCATTGAAAAAGGGTTTTACGTTAAAGAAATGCATTTGAAAGGGATCTACTATAAGAATGCATTGGAAATGGTTTTACTATAGGAATGTATTGTAAAGGGTTTTACTAAAGGAAAGCATCGGAAGGGGGTTTTACTATAGGAATGTATTTGTTCGTGACCTTTTTGAAATATGTATTTTCCTAAACCATTCGCCTGGACTAAGATGTGACACAACGTTACAAGTACACGGCATCATGCGAGGATCTAACTCACTATTCAGGGACGTATAACCTGTGAACTCTGCAAATCACATAGCTTCTTATTTTTTTAATCAAACATATTCTTAGATTTTAATCAAGTACTGCCTGACCTGAAAATCTTTACTAATTTGCTGAAATGTTCTTGTGACTCCGCGTTCAGCAAATTCTTTTGCTTATTTTCTTAATTTGTCAAGTCTAATTAGAATAAATATTAGCGACATTTAATTGGAATAATTAAAGTTGTTAGTTAATTTGATCAAACGTAATTAATCTTTCCCTCATTAGTGTCAAATACACACACACACACACACATACACACACACACACACACACACACACATATATATATAATATATATATATATATATATATATATATATATATATATATATATATATATTAACTCGAGGGGGGTAATCTCGTTCACAGGTAAGATTAAACTGATTTCAAATTATCGCTGGATTTGGATTGTAGGTGAGGTTAGCTTGCGTTTAATGGCATATCAAACATTGTGTGTTGTTTAATGTCATATATATATATATATATATATATATATATATATATATATATACATTTATATTATATTTATATATATATATATATATATATATATAAATAATATACATTTATATATATATATGTATGTATGTATATATATATACAAGGTGTGTCAAAATGTATCGACATATTTGTATTTTTGACACACCTTGTATTCTGAAAAAAATGAACGTTCGATCCATTCTTCATTTCTATCTTGGTAAATACAGCTTTTATTTTTTGAGACATCTTGTATTCATATAATGCGTTGTGAAGGGTTTTAATATAGAAATGTGTTGGAAAGAGATTTACTATAGGAATGCATTGGAAAGGGATCTACTATAAGAATACATTGGAACGCATTTTGATATAGGAATGCATTGGAAATGTGTTTATTATAGGATTTATTTATAAGACGGTTTTACTATAAGATTGCGTTGGAAAGGGTTTTACTATAGGAATGCATTGTAAACGGGTCTACTATAAGAATGCATTGGAAAGGGTTTTAATATACGAATGCATTGGAAAGGGCTTTACTATACGAATGCATCAGAAAGGGATTTTAATATAGGAATGCATTGTAAAGGGATCTACAATAAGAATTCATTGGAAAGGGTTTAACTATAGGAATGTATTATTGGGGTTTTACTATAGCAATGGATTGGAAAGGGTTTTAATAAATATTTACCAACCCCTCCGCACGACCAGGATGTGACACAAGGTCAATTCTTAAGCGGAGTTCAATGGGTTTGAATTCAGAGTTTTCCTCCTCCTAGACCGGTTGCCTAACCAAGGTTAAAGAGTCCAGTCTGCCCTACTATTTACCCATAGCTGGAAGGAGAGTAGGATGCATACATTTTCCAAGGGTATTAGCGCTAAGTGAAAATGCAATGACCAAAGGGTTTTAATATAGGACTGCATTGGAAAGAGATTTACTAAAGGAATGTTTTGGAAAGGGTTTTACTATACAAATGCATTGTAAACGGTTTTAATATAGGATTGCATTGGAAAGAGTTTTAATATAGGAATGCATTGTAAAGTGGTTTACTATAAGAATGCATTGGAAAGGGTTTTAATATAGGAATGCATTGGAAAGGGTTTTTACTATAAGAATGCATTGGAAAGGGTTTTACTATAAGAATGCATTGGAAAGGGTTTTACTATAGAATGCATTGGAAATGGTTTTAACTATAAGAATGCATTGTAAAGGGTTTTACTATAGGAATGGCATTGTAAAGGGATTTTACTCTATAAACATTGGAAAGGGGTTTTACTATAAGAATGCATTGGAAAGGGTTTTATTATAATAATGCATTGTAAAGGGTTTTACTATATAAATGCATGAGAAAGGGTTTTACTATAAAGAATGCATTGGAAAGGGTTTTTACTATAAGAAATGCATTGGAAAGGGTTTTATATAATATGGAAGAATGCATTGTAAAGGGTTTTACTATATAAATGCATGAGAAAGGGTTTTTACTATAAGAATGCATTGGAAAGGGTTTTACTATACGAATGCATTGGAAGGGGTTTTACTATAGGAATGCATTGTAAAGGTTTTACTATATAAATGCATTGGAAAGGGTTTTACTACATTGGAAAGGGTTTTACTATAAGAATGCATTGGAAAGGGTTTTACTATATAAATGCATTGGAAAGGGTTTTTACTAGAATGCATTGGAAAGGGTTTTACTATAAAAGCATTGGAAAGGGTTTTACTATAAAATGCATTGGAAGGTTTTTACTATATAAATGCATTGAAAGGGTTTTTTACTAAAAGAATGCATTGTAAAGGGTTTTACTATATAAATGCATTGGAAAGGGTTTTTACTATAAGTTTTACTATAATAATGCATTGGAAAGGGTTTTACTATAGGAAATGCATTGGAAAGGGTTTTACTATATAAATGCATTGGAAAGGGTTTTACTATAAGAATGCATTGGAAGGATTTTTACTATAGGCATTGGATGCATTGGAAATAGTTTTTATATTGGAATACATTGGAAAGGGTTTTACTATATGGGTGTTATTATTATTATTATTTACATGTTGAAATTTTCTTCTATGGATTTGTTTAAGAAACGGAAAAAAATAATTTTATATTTTAATTTGCATATCTTAATTTGCATATTTCTTCTATTCAAAACTATTTCCTTATCTGTTCACGGCCATTGCTCAGGTATATTTCCTTCTTCCTCTTTTTTTTTATTTTAAATTTCCAATATCTGATGATGACTCCCGAAGGTATGATCAGTCTGTGATAAAAATCATAGGACATATTCATGATTGAATAGAACCCCCCCTCCACCCACCGCAATGAAACATCGAACAAAATCATTTAAAAATAATAGAATAAATTTCAAACTACCTCTGAGCCAATGAGAATCGCGCATTGAAACGGCTCTTTGCGATTGAAAGAAACAGAGAGATATTCACCTTTGCCTAACAGCGAGGAATTTGTAAAAAAAAAGCATCACAATAGATTGTCATTGTTTGTGAACATCCTCAAAAAAATAATATTAAAACAAATGTTTTTGTCGTTGTTTCTGTATAAATTTAGTTTTTCCTTTATCGTATATATCTCAAGGATTATTAATACAATAATAAATGCTTGTTTTCGTGTTATCTATTCGGGGATATTGAAAGGAATGTTCTTTTCTTAATTTTTAGGTGGTGCTCGGAGGGGAAATGTATTGCAAGAATTCGTTTTTACAGTAGCATGGAAAAGAAAAGTA
>CM042169.1:74851711-74879211 GCA_023376005.1 Doryteuthis pealeii
ACGATCAGCCAGCAGGAACATAGCAATAGAAGACCAGACCCGAAGTCCCCAAGAGAAGTCCAGACCTTAGAAGATTCCAGACCAAGTCAAGATGATAGAAGAAATACCAAAGACGATCAGAATACTAAAGACGGCCAAGAAATAGAATTAAAGAAAGAGGTATGCAACATTATAATTATTTAGTGCCAGTGAAGAAGGCAACAAAATAATTTTTAAACAGATCTATTTGATTGAATGTTTGAGATGAGGCTTGATGATTAGTATTATCTGCGTTATTCGGATTATTGTCCTCATCTTCATTGTTATCTGTACAACGTTTCGGTCGATGTGAACTCCGGCCTTCTTCAGGTATTTCTTGTCGTACTCGGGAAACTTCTCGGACTCGGGAACCTTCTTTTCGAACTCGGGACCTTTCAGGTCGTAGTCGGGAACCTTCTTGTCGTAATCGGGAGCCATCATATGGACACATGGCCTAGTGAATAAGGTAGTTAGGTTAAGACAGTTCTAAGTGACAGTTATCTCTGGATTCCGGGTTCAATTCTGAGTGGTGTCAGTAGCATAGAAAAATAATTAACACAGCTCTTACCCCAGTTATGGTTAGCGGAATGAAAACAGGATACCCCCGTGGATTGAATAAAGGGTTAGGTTCAAATGGCTCCCGATTACGACAAGAAGGTTCCCGACAACAACCTGACATTTTTCGAGTTCAAAAAGAAGGTTTCAGAGATCCTGGTTAAGCTCGCATTTTAGCAATGAAAGACTGGAGTGATAGAAGAGTGAGTTTCAGTTGTACTATTTTTTTATCATACAGTTTAAAATATTTTATCTGCACTCTTATTTAGTTTCATTAGCCTTTCTAATTTAATAATATTTTATAAGATTAAAACATAAGTACGTGCATTCGCTGGGTGTGTATATTTGCTAATTAGTGTAAATATGTTTAGCTAAGGTGAGCGAATAGAAATCAGAATTTTAATGGCTGGTGCTGGTGTGGTGTGGTGGTGTGGGGTCTTGAATTGGAATCTTTTAGAGGTAAGAATTTCTAGATATAGAATGAAATAACTGTACTTTTATTATTTACTTCCTATTTTAACGGAATAGTTAAATAAGGAAAATTTAGCAATGAAAGACGGGAGTGATACAAGAGTAAGTTTCAGTTGTTCTATTTTTTATTATATAGTTTCAAATCTTCTTATCTGCATTCTTATTTAGTTTCATTAGCCTTTCTAATTCAATATTATATTCTATTACATTAAAACGTAAGTACTTGCCCTCGAAGTGTGCATATATTTGTTAGTTTACGTAATATAAGGACAATAACATTATACAGTTTCATTTTTTTTAATCTTCATTCTTATTTAGTTTAATTGGGATTTCTAATTTAATATGATATTCTTATTTAATTCCTATTTCAACTGAATAGTTAAATAAGAAAAATTTAGCAATGAAAGACGGGAGTGATAGAAGAGTAAAGTTCAGTTGTTCTACTTTTTGATTATACCTCCCTCTGACTTAAATCTTTGTATCTGCATTCTTATTTACTTCCATTAGTCTTTCTAATTTAATATAATATTCTATTACATTAAAACTTAAATACGTGCACTCGGAAGGTGCATATATTTGTTAGTTACTGTAAATATGTTTAGCTAAGGTGAGCGAATGGAAATCAGAATTTTAATGGCTGGTGCTGGTGGGATGAGGTGGTGTGGGTTCGGGAATTGGAATCTTCATGAAGTAAGCAATTCTAGACATAGAAAGAAATGACTGTAATTTTATCATTTACCTCCTATTTTAACAGGATAGTAAAATAAGGAAAATTTAGCAATGAAAGGCGGGAGTGATAAAATAGTAAGTTTAAGTTGTTTTTTTTTTGTATTATATAGTTTCAAATCTTTTTATCTGCATTCTTATTTAGTTTCATTAGCCTTTCTAATTTAATATAATATTCTATTACATTAAAACTTAAATACGTGCACTCGGAAGATACATATATTTGTTAGTTACTGTAAATATGTTTAGGTAAGGTGAGCGAATGGAAATCAGAATTTTAATGGCTGGTGCTGGTGTGGTGAGGTGGTGTGGGGTCTGGAATTGGAATGTTCAGGAGGTAAGCAATTCTAGACATAAAAGATTACCAACATTTGTATTACTTTTCCTAAACATGTAAATCAGTTCAAACTTGGTTTCATTTTATTTCATTTTATTTTTATTTTTATTTTTATTTTTATTTTTTTATTTCTCATCTTTTTTTTGTTTTTTGTTTTGTTTCGAAATACAAGTCATCAACTATTCACTTTAAACTGCTTAGCCAGAAGGCCTCCACCTTCTTTAACGAGAGGTGCGCTTGAATGATTCAAAAATCAGCCAGTTCTTTTATCAGATTAGTACCGCCGCCCCCCCCCCACTACCACGGGGGACAAAGTTTTACTTTTGTTTATAATACAAAAGTTTTATAAAGTCTTAAATACTACATGAGGTTATGAAAATGCACAAGGGACAAAACTGGAGCGAGAGACTAAAAGTACATTTTATTTGCTTGCTATTACATATCTTATATTTTACTATTTTGTTTTTGGTGTTGAAGATAGATAATATGTACTATACGACTGTAAAGAGGGGAAAGTTGAATTCAAATATATACCTATACTTGACTGGTATTATTTGCATACTCAAACACAAAGGGTCCTTCACATTCCAACAAATACACTCATAAATGCACAGACATATATACATATTTAAATAAGTAGTAATGTATATGTGTATGTGCGTGTAGGAGAGTATTTGTTAGAATGTGAACGTGTATGTGTGTGTGAGTACGTAAGTGATATATATATATATATATATATATATATATATATATATTTATATCTATATATATAATTTATATAGTAGTAATATATATATTATATATATATATATATATATATATATATATAAATTATTTTCCTTATTTCATCTCGGAAAAATTACCAATATATCTATCTATCTATCTATCTATCTCTCTCTCTCTCTCTCTCTCTCTATATATATATATATATATATATATATATATATATATATATATATATATATATATATATATATATATATATATATAATTGTAGAAAGGTTTCTCTCTCTACAACGGTTTCGGTGTTAAAGGTAAACCTATATATTATATATATATATATATATATATATATATATATATATATATATATATATAGATATAAATATAAATATATATATACTAAGTGTGTGAAGGTGTGTGGAGGCGAATATCTAAAATATCAAAACTAAATAAAAAATATTACACCACACACACACACACACACACACACACACACTTCACACACTCACATATGTGTGGTTGTGTGGTTCTGTGTGTGTGTGTGTGTTGGGTTCGAACTATGTCATTTGTATAGTTTTACACCAAAAATGTGATCGCTTATACTCTATTCCATTCTTATATATATATATATATATATATATATATATATATATATATATATATATATATATATATATATATATATATATACTCACACTACGCACACACACACACACACACTGATCGCAACGTCTTGTCAGGCGACTGCCACTCCTTCATTCAGTGTCCGTTTGTGGGCTCGTTCATGATTTTTCAATTCTGTCAAAGTCTTGCATATCTTAGAACATATATGGCACATAACGATCAGTGTTGACTGAGTCGACAGGTGTTGTATACTCATCACTGGCTTCATGCTGGGAATCAGATTGTGGCATGGTAGAGACAACAATTGCAGTCGGGTAACTCTCATGTGATTTCATGTGATTGATCAAGCTTGCCTTTGACAATAGAGCCCGGTCACACTCCTCACAGATCCAAACATCACCAGAATTGTCCGGAAGAGTTTCGATCTATGTGTGTGGCTGTGTGTGTGAGTGTGTGTGCGTGTAGTGTGAGTATTTATATATATATATATATATATATATATATATATGTGTGTATGTGTGTGTGTGTGTTTGTGTATATATGTATGTATATACACTCACACTACATACACACATACAAAAACGCACATACACACACATATATATACACATATATATATATATATATATATATATTTATATATATACACTCACACTACACAGACACACACACACCACACACATATATATATATATATATATATATATATATATAATACAGAAAGAGAGAGAGAGAGAGAGAGAGAGAGAGAGAGTGAGAGATTATAGAAATTTATTTACATATACATAGAATTACAACCACATTCATGAATATTAGTATATTACACCCATAAAATTAGTATTATATTTATGAAAATGTTGTATATTACATTCACGAAAAGGTAGTGTAATTACGTTCATGAAAATTAGTATATTACATCTGTTAGGTTATACACTCACACTACATACACACACATACACACACATACACAGATACACACATATATGTGTGGGTAGTGTTTGTGTGTTTAAGTGTTGAACTATTTGCAACTTGTATAGGTTTGTACCTAAAAGATACGATCGCTTATTCCCTTCTTACCCTAAACTACAGATGTTGCAGTCTCTTTTATTTATGTATAAGCTAAGATTTTTTTTTTTTTTTAAAGAATTCCGAATAAACAAAAACAAAAAACAAAGAAGATAAAAGGGCCAACAAGTGAATTTTACAAAATATTCCGCTTACTTTCTTCCTTTTTTTATCAAAGTTTTCTTTTCCTTTTTCTATTTTGTTATTCCCAATAGAGAAATAAGTCAGAACGAGAGGAAACTTTTTTCTGAATTTTGAAAAAGGGTTTATCAGTGTTACACACTGATTTTACTCAGACTAGCATCCTCATCTTGGTTGTTTTAGTCACTTTTTTCTTCAACTCTCTGATAGTGCAGTAATTGTCTGAAAAAAAAAACCCCGGCGCAATTCGGTGAGAAACATGGGAAGAACGAAAGATGAGGAGGCGGATACGGAGGTTGAGGAAAAAACGATGATGGAACTCTCAAAGTAGTTTTGAATAAAGAAAAAAAAGACCCTTTGGTTTGAATTCAGAGTTTTCCTTCTCATAGATTGGTTACCATACCAATATTAAAGAACCCGATGTACCATACTATTTACCC
Organism: Doryteuthis pealeii; assembly: GCA_023376005.1. Classification (NCBI taxonomy): domain Eukaryota; kingdom Metazoa; phylum Mollusca; class Cephalopoda; order Myopsida; family Loliginidae; genus Doryteuthis; species Doryteuthis pealeii. The sequence goes on from CM042169.1 coordinate 74,856,812, forward strand.
ATAGCTGAAGGGAGAATAGTTGGATTCCTACCTTTCCTAACAGTATTAGCATTATGTGAAATGCAACCAGGCTCATTCAGGATTTTGACTTGTGTTAACTTGTTTAAATTCATTGTTCCCCTTCTCCTAGACTGGTTGCTATAACAAGTATAGAACCCAGTCCATTCAATTATTTACCCATAGCTGGAGGGAGAATAGTTGGATACATACCTTTCTCAAGTGGGACACTCAGTCATTTCGTTTGTTTTTGTTTTTTTTTTTTTGTTTTTTTTTAATAGGAATCGCTGGCCGCTTTTTGAAAATTGCTTCACATCGTCTTCAAACCGCAGTGCAATATGCATCAAACTGAATTTGGTCGAAGTTAAGAAAAATCTTCAGCACGAATAAAACGCGCGCGAAATCCCCATTCGCTTGTGATTACGTAAGAAGTATTAATAATCGTTACTGCAAACGCGTAATGACATCAATGGCCGGAAACTAAACGCGTTTTAGAAAATTATAAACTGCACTTAAAATAAAACTCCCATGATGAACGTGCATTGTAATTTCTTCTTTGTTTTTCTAGTATGAAATTCTTAGAAAAATCACACACACCAATATGGAGAACAAATCCTTAGCTAGCCGAGATATAAAATCCCTTTACACAAACATACCTGTAGACAAATGCATAAACAGACTAGAAAAACATCTCACCACAAATAACACCCAACTAACATGTCCCCTCACTATCCAGAAAATAATCAAAATATGTAGACTATGCACATCCCATTGCTATTTCCAAACCAAAAACATATTTTACAAACAAAAATTCAGTTTACCCATGGGGTCACCAACCAGTGGACTCCTCGCATGTTTATATCTAGAGTTTTTAGAAGCAGGACCTTTTAAATACATAATACCCAAAGACTGCCAGTACTTCCGATATATTGACGACATACACACCCACACACACACACACACATACACACACACACACACACACACACACTATATATATATATATATATAATATATATATTATATATATATATATATATATATATGCTGTCCGGATGAAAATGAAAAACATTTACATTTAAAAACGGACCTAATTATCATTATGCTCTGATGATGACTTTTTATAAATCGAAATATTGTCAATATTAGCAATGAAAATGATATAAAAATATATTCATTTTAACAATATTGAGTGTTTTCATACTCTTTTATCAATACACATATATGTATTTTTGTGAGATTATGTGCTTAATTAAAGTCATACCTAATTTGTTAATTAATTAATTATAATTAAATGAATTAAGCGTGCATATCATTTAATTATAATTAATTAATTAACAAATTAGGTATGACTTTAATTAAGCACATAATCTCCCAAAAATTGTCGGCCTTCGCCATTTCAAACACATTGTTTGTTCACTTCACATATGTGTGTGTGTGTGTGTGTGTGTGTGTGTGTGAGGAGAAAGTGGAAGTGAATCCGACAGTATGTGATATTATGAAAAATTGAAAAAAAACACAAGTTCATAAACGAGTAATGTTTATTTCACCTACGATGCAGTGCTTCGATCTGTTTTAATAGATCTTCATCAGGGTTTTCGTTAGTTTGAGGAAAAATAAACAACACTCAGCAATTTTTAAATATACTGAACGAAAAAGCAAAATAATCTCGCAGATTTCTTATTTTCTGTGCACATTTAATTTTCCTCAAACTAATGAAAGCCCTGATGAAGATATATTGAAACAGATCGAAACACTGCAGCGTAGGCGGAATAAACATTATTCGTTCATGAACTTTTTTCAATTTTTCATAATATTATATATATATATTAATATCCTGTCCGGTGGCAAAAGCTGTTTGGTGGCGCTAGGAGTGGCAGTACCGCCTTTAGCAACCGAGACTGCGTTACTATTTCTGTTTGAGAACTGATGAGGGTAGCGTATCGTACGTGCTATCATATGTTGAATGGTGAAAATTTTTTGTCTCTTCGCCAAGAAAAGGACATCAAGAGATATAAGATATTCAAATTTGATAAATTTTTATGCTGAATTTTAAAACATGAAGATACTTAAGTTTGTAAATTAAATACTTTAATAAGATACACTCGACCCATAAAAAAATCAGGCAATTTTATCCAATCAAAACGATTATTTTATTCAACGTCACTTTTTGTGTGTGTGTGTCTCAAATGTTAAATATACATAAAAGAAAAAGTGTAAACAAAGTCCAATCAACCAACGCAGATTTAAAGGTTCATGAACCGTAAGTAATCACACGGTTATCGTTTCAATTTGCTTAGATTTAAGCCAGAAAGAGCAAAATAAAATAAAAAGTTTAAAAATCAAGACTCGGTTGATAATAAGAAAAAGCCATTTCTAATGGCGTCAAATAGAGAGGAAAAATTTCTCGATTAGTTGGATATACAGACGATTGTATAAAATTAATGACGCGTGGGGGTATTTAATTTTTTGGGTTCTGTTTAACCTTTTAAAAATTGGATTTTTTAGCTTTCGCTCTCTTCTTTCTTTTCTCTCTCTCCTCTCTCTTCTCTCTCTCTATTACTTTCTCTCCCTCCCCATCTTCTCATTCTTTCTCTTTCTATCCTTTATTTTCTCTCTCTTCTCTCTCTTCTCTCTCTCTCTCTGTCTTTCTCATTCTCTCTTTCATTTCTCATCTTCTTCTCACTCCTTATTCTCCTTCTCTCTTCTCTCTCTCTTCTTCTCTCTCTCTCTTTCTATTTCTGCTCTCTTCTTCCTCCTCATTCTCTTTAAATTTGATTTTATCAGCTTTCCTCTTTCTTTTCTCCTATTTAATTTTTTCTCCTTCCCGTCTCATCTCTCTCTCTTTCTTCATTCTCCTTCTCTCTTCTTCTTCTTCTCTCTCTTCTCATCTCTCTCTCTTCTTCTCATTCTTTCACTTTATTCTTTCTCTCCTCTTCCCTTCTCTTCTTCTCTCTCTCTTCTTAATTTTCTCTTCTCTCGTAGCTCGTACTTTTCTTCTCGTTCTCCATCTCTTCCTCCTTCATTCCCTCTCTATCTCCACTCTCTTCCTCTCTCTTCTCTCTCTTCATTTTCTCGCATTCTTTTACTTTATTTCTTTCTTCTCTCTTCATTCTCTTCTCTCTTTGCTTTTCATTTTTCCCTCCCTCGTATCTTTCGTTCTTTCTCTCCTACGTCTATCTCTTCTGTCTCTCTCTTCTTTTCTCCCCCTCTCTCTTCTCTTCTTTCTCCCCTTTCTCTCTCTTCTCTCTCTCCTCTCTCTCGCTTTTCTTTCATGTTTTATAATGTCTAGCTTTTGTCATTATTAATTTTTTTCTGTTAATTTTAAACTGACTTTAATGCACTCTCCCTTCTATTCTCATTCTTCCGCCTCTCTCTCAATTCTTCTTTCTTCCTCTCTCTTCTCTCTTCTTCTCTCTCGTCTCTTATCTCTTCATTCTTTTCTCCTATATCTGTACTTCTCACAAATTTTCATTTTCACTTATTTCATTGTTTTCTCTTGCCTTCTCTCATTCTCTCTCTTCTCTCTGTTTCTCTCTCTCCTCATCATTCTCTCTCCTCTTCTTCTCTTCTCTTCTCTCTATTTCTCTCATGTTTTTATTATGTCTCATTTTGTCATTATTAAATTTTTTTGTTAACTTAAACTGACTTTATCACTCTCCCCTCTCTATCTCTCATTCTTCCTTCTCTCAATCTCATTATCTTCTCATCATTTCTTCTTCTCTCTTCCTTCTCCTCTTCTCTCTCTCTCTCTCTCTCGGGTGATTGGGTCTTTTTCTATTTGGTTGAGATTATTTCGTTGGCAACGACGGTGGGTAATGTTTATTGGGTAAAGTGGCTTGTTGACTTTCAGCAATTTTTAACTTTAGTAATTTGATTATATAGAGTTTTGTAAATTATAACTAAATAAGGTAGAGTCTAGAAAGTTCGGCAGGTATAATTGGGCATTAGCGCTACATTCATTTACGCAAAGTTCTGTGTAGGCTTTTGTCCGTTTTTATTTCCCTATATATTTATCTATATGTGGGCGTGCAGCGGCACACACACACACACACACACACACACACTACCATAATAATAATAAGTCTGTGTAGACTGTCTGTTTTTATTTTCCTATATATTATCTACATGTGCGCATGTGATACATATATATATATATATATATATATATATATATATATATATATATTATATAGTATATGGTAGTTGCCTCATACCCCATTTGTTATGGGCTGGGCACAAGGCCTCCTTTTAAGTGGGTCACCACAAGCTGAAGCTCATGGTTAGGAAGAACAAAATTGCGTCGGATTCTTTCGGCATTCCTAAGGGGGCGCCTCGGGTACTGGGCAATCAACCAGCTCTGCCCTTTTAAGTCAGGTGGCTAGACATTTTGTAAGCCTACCACAACCGGGATTGTATCGATTGGTTGGGTGTCAGTCCGTCCCTTAACCATTCGTGTGTGTATTTGTTTGGACATGTTCTTATATATATGTATATATATGTATATATTTGAATGGGTTGAAAACTTATATAGAGTGATAGAAAGAGAGAGAGAGGGGGGGCAGATAGACAAGAAGAGAGAGAGAGATTGGGCAAACTCAAAATACGTATGTATATATATATATATTATATTATATATATATATTATATATATATATATTATTTGGCTGTTGTTATATTGTAATATAAATGTATTATATATATATTATATATAATATATATATATATATATTAGTGTTTTGAAAACTTATTAAGAGTGATAGAAAGAGAGAGGAGGATTGGCAAATCTCCATACATAGTATATTATATATTATATATATATTATATATATATATATATATATATATATATATTATATATATATTATATAATAAATGGTTATTATATATATATATTATATATTATATATATATTTATCAATATATATATGTATATAGTATATATATATATTATATATATTATTATATATTATAAATATATATATGTATATATATATATATTATTTTTTATATATTTGGACATGTTTTTATTATGTATATATTTTAGTGGGTTTGAAAACTTATATAGAGTGATAGAAAGAGAAAGAGAGACAGAGAGAGGCAGAAAGACAGATAGACATGGAGAGAGAGAGAGCTTGTGAGAGAGAGAGATTGTGAGAGAGAGAGAGTGAGAGATTGAAGGGAGAAGAAGGATAGGGAGAAATTGCCTATCATTTTAAATTGATTCGTTTAAAAGTTCACATTTTTCACAGTCTGTTGACTCTTGGCTCATTTAGAAAATCGTATTCATGACCAGGATAGACATTATGGACATATATTTACGTAGCCCCAACCTCCTGGCCCCAACCTCCTGGTCCCAACCTCCTGGCGTCTACCATCCGAAATGGGTGGCGGGGACCATCGCGTTACTGCACTCTTAGTCGATGATATACGAAAATGAAGGTGGGCGCCTACCAAGGGTACGTCAGTGGGGTTCGTCCTAAAGGCGACTAAAAAGGAAAACCGAGCGAGAGTAAAAAAATCGATAATGCTTATTGATTTCGCTTGAGTGATTAACGAAAATTCGATCTGAAATTCATCGATTTCATTTTATCTGATCAATCGCTGTTAATGATTTTGCTTAATTAGTGATCGATGAACCGATCATTTTCTCTCAATAACCGATCGTTAGAGCCAATCATTAAGCATATTTTTAGTATCTGTGTCCGGGAAGAGAGCAACATCCTTCTACCTACGCGGTTTTATAGGCTACTTAGCGTGGTATAATGGATATTGGCTAGACCTAAAGACTACCGATGGTCGAAGAGGCCCCTTCGACCAATTGGCTGGCTTCCTCAAGCCCTAGCACCTATATGATTGTCCCAATGTAGGAAGCGCGTGGTGAAATGGTTAAAGCCATGGGAAATGGACACGTCGCCCCGAGTTAAAATCCTGGACGTGGCAATTGCATTTCACTTAGCGCTAATACCCTTGGGAAAGGTATAGATCCTACTCTCCTTCCAGCTATCGGTAAATAGTAGGGCAGACTGGGCTCTTTAACCTTGGTTAGGCAACCGGTCTAGGAGAAGGAAAACTCTGAATTCAAACCTGTTGAACCCCGCTTAAGAAACTGACATTGTGTCGCATCCTGCTCGTGCGGAGGGGTTCGTAAATATATATATGATTGTCCCAATCCTATTGCCTTTTTGTCAAGTCCCAAACCTTTTTAGTATATATGTGTTAGAAGGCTCTGACTGAGGATCTTCATGTCCTGGGAATGACCTTAAACTCTATCTGATAATGAGGTTCTAGTTCTGGAGGTCTGGGAAATGTGGAGCACCCCTTCATCACCATTGCTCCCTGGTCCACTCTGACCCGGAGTGGTAGTACCTGATAGGGTCTCATCTATGGGATAAATAGAAAAATGTGTTAATAAAATAAATGTAACCATTAAGAATGAATTTATTTCAAAATTTGTCAGTATTAAATTACCCACTGAGATTGATATGCCGTAAAACAAGACAAGACAAATACAAAATCTACAGGCCTAAAGACTACCACTCTATCCGTTGTAGCTGTAGAATACGCTGATTGCACCTCTGCAGAGGGGTAACATATCCCTAATGGGGCTATCGGTGGATTGTGGCTGGCGAGCTGTGATACTTAGGGACATAATCCTTCTCTTTTGATGAGTAGAGTAAATTTTGAACTCTGTCACATGAATCGTAATGTAGGCTGGGGCCGTAGAATACGCCAAATGCACCTCTGCACGTTAAACTCTATCTGAAGTAAAATCCCGTTAAAGAGGCCACCTATTGGCCATGGGTGTCGGCCGTGGGTGGTGATGCTTAATGTAGGTGGGGAAGAGGTGGGATATGTAACTAGGTGGGGGTGGGTTATGCTTCAGGGGTTTCGGATATAGTACTGAGATGCAGAGAAATAGAAGGATTTTTACTTACGTTTCTTATGCAGGTGTGTAGGGTTGGAATTGGATGGTAATAGATTATGCTGGTGGTGCTATGAAGATGTGGTATGTTATGTGTGCTGATCAGGCAAAACTGGGGCGTGTTTTGAGGCCAAAGACAAATGGTTTTACAAAAAAGGCATCGAATTGTTAGAGAAGCGTTGGAATCCGTGTACCACACTAGAAGGAGACTATGTTGATAAGTCGAATTTTTCCTAAAGGTTGCTGTTTTATAAGTTAGGCGCGGGACTTATTAAGTGACGTCATATCTATCTATCTATCTATCTATCATTCTATATATTGCATTATGTTTGTATCTATCTATCTATCTATCTATCTATCCATCTTTCTATCTATCTGTCGATCTATATACGTCAATCTGTTTCTATCTATCTATCTATTCATCCATTTATCTATCTCAGTCTGTTTCTATCTATCTATCTATCTATTTATCTATATCAGACCGTTCATTATCTATCTATCTATCTATCTATCTACCTATATATATATATATATATATATATATATATATATATATATATATATATATTCATGTTGTAGTTTAGGGGTCTACGTATGCTTCTCTCGGTATATATATATATATATATATATATATATATATATATATATATATCTTTTTATGTTAAAGTTGGGCGTTATTATGAAGCATTAAAAACAATATATAACAAATAAATGCTGTGAAGTGCAGGATTCACTTATTTTTTTAATTATTTATTTATTATCATAAATTTTCGGGATCGTTAGATTCCCTTCATCAGATGAATATCGCTCCTGTTGAACGGATCCTTTGTTTTTGTTGTTATTGATTTATTTAATCCATAGATGAGACCCTAACATCTACTACCACTTAGTAGACTCATAATTGCTTAACTAACGTTAGTTTGGCAATGTGACTTTGATGTACAAATAGATTTTTGAAACATATTACCTAAAGGATGGGAGTTAAAAATTCAATGTCAACGAGTTTGTACCCTAAGTAAGTAAAATCATCAAATTCATTAAAGGATTAGAAAATAAAACAATTTGAAATGTAAACTTTAAATATATATTAAAATAAAACAAACTATATATAGATATATAATACCAGTCATGTATTTATTAAAACTTGGGTTAAAAAAAAACAATGAGGACTGTCTAATGTTGCATGTTCAAATTTTGAGTGTATTTATTCTATGTTATGACGATTTTTAGGTAGTGTGATGTAAGCCGTGACGTAATTTTTGTTACAGACAAAAACCGAAAGCGAATCTCCATTATTAATAGATTTGCCATTACTCCCAGGTCTACTCTGTTTGGAGTGGTTGCACCTGGTTGGGTCACATCTATGGGTTAAATAGAAAATATGAGTTTAAAAAGATATGTTTGAATACCATCAAGAATGAACAAAACAAAACGTCTTCGGTATAAAAATAACCCAACAACGGTTGACATGCCGTAAACTCCGGCCAACTAATTAACAACCCAAGCGGATATATGATAAATAACGCTGTTTACTATATTTATCGACAAAGACTTTCTGTTATTAGGTTTAAACAGAGTTCTATGACATCGGTAGGAAATATGCAACTCTCTTAGCCACAAGTGAGCCTCTGGCTAGAAATCACAAGGTTCCTGGTTCGATACCGGCCCTCGCCAGCTCCGCGTACGAGTAGCAGAGAGATCTGTGCTATAAAGTTAGGAGCTGGTGGTAGGTGTGGCGCCCATCTCAGACACAAAAACAATATCCTTGGTCTAACACTAGTGAAAAGGGACAGACTCCCTCGCTGATTAGATGATACCGTCTTTAGGCCACCCCGACGACGACTTACTATATTTATAGACAAAGACGTACTGTTTTTAGGCTTGAACACAGACCTATAACATCGGTAGGAAATACGCAACTCCCTTAGCCACGAGGGAGCCTCACTATGCATTATATTATATCATATCTCTTTTTTTGTCTTTTTTAGTCCTCCATACTTTCTTAGACTTAGGGACGTTGTGTGCGTACAGATATTTTAATAACCGACTACCTTCAAACATAGTGCTCTGACTCCCACTACAAACATCGGTAGGAAATACGCAACTCACTTCGCAAGGTGACATATATATCACCATTACTCCCAAGTCCACTCTGGCCGGGAGGGGTAGTACCTGTCAGGATCTTATCTATGGGTTACATAGAAAATAGTTTTTAAAATGTGTTAAAAAAATGAGATTTAAGAAACATGCTGAATACCCATGAATACCAATGAATAAAAGAAAACATCTTCAGCAGGAAATAACCCAACAAGGGTTGACATGCCATAACTAAAAAAAACAAAACAACCAGCCAGATATATAATAATTAACGAAGTTTAGGGTCGGGTTAGCTCAGTCGGTAGAGCGTTTGGCTAGAAACCACAAGGTTCCTGGTTCGATACCGGCCCTCGCCAACTCAGCGTTTGAGTAGCACAGGGATCTGTGTGGTAAAGTTAGGAACTGATGGTAGGTGTGCTGCCCCACCTCAGAGGCAAAAACAATCTCCTTAGTCTAGCGCTAGTGAAAAGAGGATAGACTCCCTCGCTGATTCTGTGATACCGACTTTAGGCCACCCGACGACAACACACATAGTGCTCTGAGTCCCACTACAAACATCAGTAAGAAATTCGCAACTCACTTCGCAAGGTGACATATATATCACCAGTACTCCCAAGTCCACTCTGGCCGGGAGTGGTAGTACCTGTTAGGGTCTCACCTATGGGTTACATAGAAAATATGAGTTTTAGAATGTGTTAAAAAATTGAGTCTTAAGAAATCTGTTGAATACCGATGAATACCAATGAATAAAAGAAAACATCTTCAGCAGGAAATAACCATATCGCCATTACTCCCAGGTCCACTCTGATCGGGAGTGGTAGTACCTGTTAGGGTCCCATATGTGGGTTAAATAGAAAGAATTGAGTTTTTTTAAAAATGTTGAATACCCATCAAGAAGGAATAAAACAAAACCTCTTCGGCGTGAAATAACCCAACAAGGGTTGACATGCCGTAAAATCCAACCCACCCACCAACCAACCAGCCTGATCCACTCGTTAAGGGTTGCGCTAAATGACAACTCCATTAAGCTAAAAGTTAAAACTTCGCCGCTATTACTCCCAAGTCCACTCTGATCAGTAGTGGTAGTACCTGTTAGGGTCCCATCTATAGGTTAAATAAATAAAAAAGAGTTTTAAAAATGTGTTGAATACCTATAAATGATAATAGATAAAAGAAAACAAAAAGAACATTCCACATCACGTAAACACGCAAACACACAACACGAGAATACAGTAAAAAAAACGCACACATTCGACCATTTCTGTCATTTAAAAAAAACAAAACATTTCGTTTACCTGATGAATGCTTTTAGCAGGAAACCATTGGTAGTAATATCCTTCCCAAATAAATGAATAAAAGCTGAAACTTTTATTTGTCACTTCATTCAACTATATATATATATATATATATCTTATTATAATGGAGATTGTGTGTTTTTCTGTCTGTAACCGAAACTATATTACTAATCGAGTCACAATTAACATAGTTATTTACATCACATTCTTCATGATTTTATTTATATTTAAACCTCAATTATTAATAAAATTGCTTCACCTTTTTATTAGTGTTGTCCATATCTACATACTAATAACATGCTATTGTATTTATATATACAAAAAAGCGGTTTGCAGTGTGAACGGGAAGGCTAATTTGCATATTGATATTAAAAATTGATTTTATTAAATATGTGCTTAGTATTATTGATTTCTAACTGTTTGATTTTATTTTAATGAATATAAGCAAAATTCTCTCCAATGAATCTTAAATGAAATCCATTAACAAGAAAAATAAATGTAATTTTATTCTTTATTTCCTAATTTAACCAAATAGTTAAATAAGTAAATTCAGCAATGAAAGACGCAGTGATGGAAGAGTAAGTTTCATTTCTATTTTTCTATTATAACCCCATTCTGTTTCAAATCTTTTTATCTGCATTCTTATTAGACTTTCTAATTTAATATAATATTTCATTACATTAAAACTTAAATACTTGCACCCGGAGGGTGCATATATTTGCTAGTATATATAAGTTAGGAAAGCATGGACATTTTATTGCCTATTTTCAAGCCAAGTAACGTTTTGTTATTTCTGTTTTTCCTGATATACTGTAGTGTGATACTTTGTGGGAAGGAGTGAATTTTATCATGATTCTGTTACAAGGTTCTTGGTTCGATACCGGCCCTCGCCCACTCAGCGTATGAGTAGCACAGGGATCTGTGCGGTAAAGTAAGGAGCTGATGGTAGGTGTGGCGCCTCACCTCAGATACCAAAAACAATCTCCTTGGTCTAGCGCTATTGAAAAGGGGATAGACTCCCTCGCTGGTTGGCTGATACCGACATTAGGCCGCCCCGACGACTTTACTTACTGTATTTATGGACAAAGTGTTACTGTTGTTCGGCTTGAACACAGACCAATAACATCGGTAGAAAAATGCAACTCCTTTAGCCACGAGGGAGCCTCACTATGAATTACATTATAACTCTTTTTGGTCTTTTTTAGCCTTCCATATTTTCTTGTCTATTTTTGGTTTTTCTTTCCCGCGATAAATATCTTTTCGGGGTTCTTCGTAATTTTCAGCCATTTTTGCAGATGCTATCAGGCTGTTAAGAAAAATCATTTTGGGACAAGATAATTGAAGCCTTGAAAAACGGTCCTCTCCTTTTTTCGTTTCAATTATTTTTATTTTAGATTCTTTGGTAATTTTCTTTTCTGCATCTAAATTGATCTGGCAATTTTCTTCTTCTTCTTCTTCTTCTTCTTCTTCTTCTTCTTCTTCTTCTTCTTCTTCTTCTTCTTCTTCTTCTCTTCTTCTTCTTCTTCTTCTTCGTTCTTCTCTCTTCTTCTTCTTCTTCTTCTTCTTCTTCTTCTTCTTCTTCTTCTTCTTCTTCTTCTTCTTCTTCTTCTTCTTCTTCTTCTTCTTCTTCTTCTTCTTCTTCTTCTTCTTCTTCTCAACCCTCCTGCTTTTCTTTTTCTCCTTCATTCTTCTTCTCTTCAATTCCATCTTCTTTCTCTTCTTCTTCTTTCATTATTCTTCTTCTTCTTCTTCTTCTTCTTCTTCTTCTTCTTCTTCTTCTTCTTCTTCTTCAATTCATCTTCTTCTTCTTCTTCTTCTTCTTCTTCTTCTTCACAAATTGATATCCCTATTGTTCACCTTAACTCTACTCTTTTATTATTTGCAAAATTATAATATTATTATCATTATTATTATTATTCCCAAATTAATATAACCTTCTTTTTCTTCTTCTTCCTCTTTTTCTTCTTCTTCTTCCTATTCTTCTTAAAGTCATATCCTTACTATTTACGTGTTGTTGTTGTTGTTCTTGTTGTTGTTCTTCTTCTTTTACAAATTAGTATAACTTACTTTTTTTATCTTCTTCCTCATCTTCTACTTCCCCTTTCTCTTCTTTTCTTCTCCTTCTTCAATTCATATCCCTATTATTCATCTTACCTCTCCTTGTCGGCAAAATTATCTTCTTCTCTTCTTCTTCTTCTTCTTCTTCTTCTTCTTCTCCTCTTCTTCTTCTTCCTATTCTTCTTCAAGTCATATCCTTACTATTCATCTTAACCTTCCTTGTCTTATTTTTTTGCAAAATTATCTTCTTCTTCTTCTTCTTCTTCTTCTTCTTCTTCTTCATCTTCTTTTTCTTCTTCTCTTTCTTTTTCTTCTTTCTTCTTCTCTTCTTCTTCTTCTTCTTTCTTCTTCTTCTTCGATCTTCTTCTTCTTCTTCTTCTTCTTCTTCCTAATCTCCTTCTTCTTCATCTTCTTCTTCTTCTAACATATTTCTTTATCTTCTTCCTCATCTTCTTCTTCCTATTTTCTTTTCTTCTCCTACTTTTCCATGTCATATCCATATTATTCACATTACCCCTCCTTGTCTTATTCTTTGCAAAATTTATTATTATTATTATTATTATTATTATTATTATTATTATTATTATTATTATTATTATTATTATCATTATTATTATTATTATTATTATTATTATTATCCTTATTATTACCATTATTTTTATCATTATTATTATTATTATTATTATTATTATATATTATTATTATTATTATTATTGCTGGCGAAGAAACAATTATCTATTTCTTCGTACCTCTCAGTGACAATATCTAGATGACAATGAAATATAGGAAATTTTCGTGCAGACACTCACGTGAAAAAAATTTCAAGTTGTATTATATCATGAAAAAAAAACCTTTCTAGATTCCATACATTTCTCCAACTAGTATCTCAGTCTTTGTTATTGTTACTAAAAGCTTTTGTAGCATGGGCGTGGCACCATCAAAACGATGTATGTCGAGTAGTCACTACCAAGACCAATTATGCCACGTGACTGTTCGGGCATAAATCAGAGGGCCAAAAAAAAAAAGCTGGCATAGAAAACGACACGTGATCACTTTAGTCATTTTCAAACCATGCATCTATATATCAACACTCGTGTTCCTTAATTAGACGACCGTGATGATCTTGCAACACCCTCTAGTTAAAAAATGAGACCGTCCAAATTGTCCAAGATGAAAATGCAAAAATGTAAATCCTGATTATCTAGTGTTGCTTACCCACCGAATTCGTATTTCTTATCCCCTCGGTTAACTTATAGATCATTCAGTTTTTTATTATAAAGAAAGAAAGGGAAGAAAGGGGACATGCTAAGCAGAAAATATAATAAGAAAGAAAGTCAAAGAGAGAGAGAGAGAGAGAGAGAGAGAGAGTAAGGTAAAATAGAGAGAGGGGTGAACCCGCGGAAGCGATAACTCTAATATGTTTCCATCGAACACAATGAAAAAATGAAATAAGGGAACGAAAGAAAAAATATGTGAATGCGTGAGAGTTAAATCCAGATTATTATAATTTTTACATATTGAACTATTTAGCAATAGCTCTTAAGTAAACATATCAACCATTGTAATGATTAAATTATCATACAGGGGTATATCCACAGGTTCTGCTAGTCAAGATTATTTTACTTTTTACAAATTGAATTATTTAGCAATAGCACTTAAGTAAAGATATCAAACGTTGTAACAATTAAATTATCATACAGGAGTGTATCCACAGGTTCTGCTAGTCAAATCATGATACTTTTTACATATTGAAGTATTTAGCAATAGCTCTTAAGTAAACCTATCAAATGTTGGAATAATTAGATTAGCATATTCTGGTATATCCACAGGTCCTGCTAGTAAGGTTTTATTACTGGCTGGCAACCGTGAGTGTGTCCGGTCAAATAGAGAAAGGCTGTTTCACCTTTTTCTATTAAAAGAGCATTTTATTCAAACATTCCTTGCTCTTCGTGGGTCTAGGGGTTAACTCGATCTCGAATCCTCGCTATTCTACCTACCTCAAACCCCAAGTCACTACCTTACTTCCACCTGTGGTATCGGGGAGGACATATACGTTTCCGATTACGGTCTTTGTGCACTTGCGCAGATAATTAGAAGTTTTCAGGTTTTATCTTGTTATTTTGGTCTAATTACTAGTGATCTTTCACCCGGAACTAGCTAACCTAAAAGCGAGTGCTCTGACCTAACCCACTCATGGATCAATTTTTAAAGGGTCACCCCGGGAATATCTGTCTCCTGTTTTTTAAAATGTTCGAAAAAATAACTTTTTTAAAAATAACGTGTAGAGAGTGTTCACAAGCGGTCGAGAAAAACGGTTATAATGACGTCATGTCGCATGCCTGGTTTCAAAATCTGTCGCATAATTCTCCGCTTTCCAACGAATTTTATTTTAAAAAATAAGGATTTACTCTGAGGAAGGTCGATACTTCCTTGTGTGCGGAACATTTCTACACATTTTTCTATTATTATTATTTCGTTTCATTTTGTTATTTAAAAATAATAATAGTTTGAATAATTTGCACATGGATAAACTCTTGACCAAAACACCTGTAAGTAAAATTGATTACAATATCCTATTTTATCCATTCTATACTTTCTTTCCTTTATTTATCTTTTCAACATACCGTCGGATTCACTTCCATTTTCATTTTACACACACACACACACACACACACACACACACATGTACATATATATAATATATATATAATATATATATATATATATATAATCAAAAAATCCGGTGAAGAATTCTTCCTTACGACATAGAAGGGTTTTATTAAGAGTCGTAGCTTGCAGAGCTCAATGTGTGCTCTTATTGTGAGAGTCACAGAGCAAAATTATATAAGTAAAAAATATAACAGGAGATTTAGATTTTTAGCGTTATAGCCTATTTCGGGAAGCCTAGACAAAATGTATAGTGTTCCCAATCATCAGACCCTATGATTGGGAACACTAGACGTCTGATGATTGGGGACACTAGACATTTGGTCTAGGCTTCCTGAAATAGGCTAGAATGCTAAAAATCTAAATCTCCTGTTATATTTTTTACTCATATATATATGAGAAGTAAACAAACAAACAATGTGTTTGATATGGCCTTAGCCGACAATTTTTGGGAGAATATGTGCTTAATTGAAGTCATACCTAATTTTAAAAATTAATTAATTGATAATTAATGAATTAGGCGGGCATATCTGTTCAAATGTAAGGCTAAACAAATCGAGAAAAAGTCAATCTCTATATGTACATTTCGGCCTATTATGCCTCATCATGCAGAGTTATAGACAGGAAGACTGCTCTGTGTGTGATTACGAACCCTAAATGCCAGGCTGACAGGCGGGAATTCTAACCAATACACTAGCTGGTTTTTCCCAGATTTTTCGTTTGTTTTGACTCAGTTATATTCCACTTTTGGTGACTAATATATATATATATATATATATATATATATATATATGTGTGTGTGTGTGTGTGTGTGGTGTGTGTGTGTGTGTAAAGATGAAACTGGAAGTAAATATTCCACACACATTGATAGTTATTTCATTGACTTAACGTTGATATGGAATGTTCTGTGAATAAATTTCAATCTGTCTTTAATATTCACGGCTGAAAGGAATATATTGACTAGGGATATCGAGATATTTATGTATCAAATTAATTTTTTTCGGGTTTAATCTGAGGACCTAATAATAATAATAATAATAATAATAATAATAATAATAATATATACGTACATATACACATAAATATGCAAATACATATGCACATACATACATATACACATACACACATATAGACACATAAACACACACATATATACGTATATATACACATTAACATGCATACGTATACACATACATACATATATATAAACATACATACATATATATACATAAACATGCCTATATACACATACACATATATACACAATACGTATACACATACATAGACACACATGAATATAAACATACATACAAATATATACACACATAAATGTACACATACATATATACATATATACATCCATCCATCAATCCATATATATATATATATATGTGTGTGTGTTGTGTGTGTGTATACGTCCGTTGATGTAGCGATATATAGAACAATGTCAGAAAATCAGACATACATACACATCCATATATATATATGTATATATATACCATCCATCCATCCATCAATCAATCTCCCCCCCTCTCTCTCTCTCTTTTATATAATATATATAATATATATATATATATATATATATTGCGTATGATGCGAATATATAGACAATGTCGGAAAATCACACATATATCACATATATGCACATACATACACCTCTCTCTCTCTCTCTCTCTCTCTCTCTATCTCTCTCTCTCTATCTATCTATCTATCTATCTCTCTCTCTCTCTCTATGTATATATATATATATATATACATACATCCAACCATCAGTCAATCAATCTCCCCATCTCTCTCTCTCTCTCTCTCTCTCTCTCTCTCTCTCTCACTCACACACACACACACACACACACACACACACACACTCACTCACTCTCTACACACACACACACACACATATATATATATATATATATATATATATATATATTCGTATGATGCGATATATGGAACAATGTCGGAAAATCAAATTGCATGTTAACTGATCCTCTGTGCAAAATCCGAGTCCATTGGAATGATCCGATTAAATTCAACCGGCGGTAAGACACGCTCGCTCCGTTATTCCCCGGAGTTTACTGAGGTGATAAGTAAAATAAATGAACGTTGATCCAACAAGTGATAGGAAGATGTATCCAATGGTTTCCATGCTGAGGTGCGACCGTGTCGACAATTCCTATTCCGGGAGTCCTGATTTAGAAAATCAGATTTGATCGAAAATTTTGCCACTGTATCGTCGAGTGAACCGACCAAGTCCCCGATGGAATTGTTGCAAATGTCCACCCGTTTGAAAATCACCGCTAGATGCGTCCAGAAAGGTGGTAGATTTGGTTTTGTTTGTTTTACGGCATATCAACCTCAGTGGGCCATTTAATGCCGATAAATTTTGAAATAAATCAATTCTTAATGGATAATACAATTTTTTATAAATACATTTTTTCTATTTAACCCATAGATGGGACCCTAACTGATACTACCACTCCGGGTCAGAGTGGACCAGGGAGCAATGGTGATGAATGGGGTGCTCCACATTCCCCAAACCTCCAAAACTGGAACCTCACCATCAGATAGAGTTTAACGTCATTCGCAGGACATGTAGACCCTCAGCCACCGCCTTCTAGCACCCATATGATAAAAAAGGGGTTGGAGCTTGCCATAAGGGCAATAGGGTTGGGAAAATCATATAAGTGCTAGGGCTTGGCGTGACCAGCCGATTGATCGGAGGGGGCCTCTCCGACCGCCTGTCTAGCCCAAGTAAGGACCAAAGTGGAATATTGCACCCCATGGACTGTTTAACCACCTGGGTTCTATCCTTAAGCGTTACGGGTCGCCACCCACGGCTAACAGGTGGACACATTGGGGGAGTCTTACCCCTCTGCAGAGGCGCAGTTGGTGTATTCTAACGCCCCAGCCGACAGTGCGGAAAGGTAAGATAAATTTTGATGGTAATTGGTTCAATTAGCTCAGTCGGTAGAGCGTTCAGCTAGAAACCACGAGGTTCCTAGTTCAATACCGTCCCTCGCCAACTCAGCGTAGGAGTAGCACAGCGATCTATGTGGTAAAGTAAGGAGCTGATGGTAGATGTGGCGCTCCACCTTAGACACTTAAACAATCTCCTTGGTCTAGCGCTAGGGAAACGGGGATAGATTCCCTATCTATAAATATATAAAGGGCAGTTGTGTGTATATGTATGTCCAGGAAACTTATATACACATTAAAGATCACCAGGGCTTGGTTTTTGAGCAAAAATAATAGAGATTTGATTTATATTCGTGAAAATAATTAAAAAACAAAATTTAGATGTTAACAGCATGGAATTTTTTTTTCATTTAATATTTTAGATAGTAGACATTAACATTTCTTTTCAGAGTAGCTGGATCAATGCAATGTCTTTTTTACATAGGGATTTAAATGGGGCATCCCACAAGGAATTAACTCACGATTCAGTAATAATGGATCTGCGGGACTAACTTTAAACAAAATCCCCCTTCTACCCAGGCGACGTCGGGTAGCCGCTTCTCGTTACAATATATTTTATATTTACGTATTGCGCGAGAAAAATGTGCTCAGGCATTTTTTTGTTAAATATTAAGCCTTATATACGATAAGTGTACTGTCATTTCCCCATCAATATATTGATCTCTATTCGATGTTCCTAAGTGTCGAGAAATCTTAATTCACAGAGGAATGATGTGCAAAACTGCAATAAAATATTCAATGCTTTACGAGGAGATTGAAGGAGATTGAAGGAGATTCATCTTTGGAGGAAATCTAAAATGGAGCAAAAAGGAATCTCCTTGTGTTTGATTTAGAAGATACGATCAACAGATATATTCTTCTTTTTCTTCTTCTTCTTCTTCTTCTTCTTCTTCTTCTTCTTCTTGGTTAACAATAAGCTAACTTCATCAGTTGAAACGTTAATAAAATGAATGTGAATCCAATCCTATTGTTACTGGAAGGAAAATAATACCCCACATTACTTTCCATCGCCGTCAAATGATTCAATATCGGAGGGATTATGTCATTTCTATATCGTTTTCGAAGGAAACAAAATTCAACTTCAGTGATCTAGCAGGAACCGGTGGTAAGAAAGCTGTTATTTTCAGTTACCATTTTACACCAGACACAAACCACTTTAACACGTTTAAACCCCAAGGCAATTCTTCAAGGTCCAGTGTCGAACCCGGAACCTTATAGTTGATTGTAAATCCAAAGAGAGAAAAATGAATATTTTATAACAAAAAAGATTGAACTTTTTACTCCAAATTTCTTCCACCATTTTATGGCAAGCCACGGCAGATTGTCCAATCAATGCACGTGGTTTCCTTTGATAATGAAATACGGATTATTTTAGCTTTCTTTGATACATTCATGCTGATGTGTCATGGTGTGTATTTTGAGGTAAGAAAGCTGTTTCCGTTACCATTTTACACCAGACACAAAACACTTTAACTCGTTTAACCCCCAAGGCAATTCTTCGCTTCAATTTTATAACCAATTAAAATCCTCGATAAATTAATCTATTTCCGATCTATTTTCAAGCGTACCTAATTATTTTAAATAAGTGTTAGAATTAAGTTTTGCCGTAAATCTTACAAAGGTACGTATCTATTGATTAGCCGTTCTATCGTTCAATATATCTTGGGGAAATTTTGTTACTTCTTAGTATTTAGAATACTCAATTCACCGTGTAGCGTAGTCGTGTTGTTGTGGATCGGGTCTTTATTCTCATCTAACGTCTGCTTCTATCGGTTTTCTGTTCTTCGTATTGTGCGTCTTTATTTGTGGATGGTGTCACTCCTTGGGTTCTGTCTTGCTCTCTTATTTTTAGGAACAAACATCGACGATCTATACACTCGTCGGGTGGGAATGCAGAGACAGAAAAACATTTATGCCTGATGTTAGGTTCAACTAAACCTCCTTTCTTGGATCGAAACGCGACCCTCTCTCTATATATTTATATATGTATATATGAAGGTAAAAATGGATATTGAATCCGACAATATGTGAGAAAGTTTTATAGAAAAAACAACAAGATGTTAAACAATTTAGCTGACAGATATCTGTTTCGACATTATGAATATGTCTTTTTCAAAGCAACATTGTAAGCGGAAAAACGAAATGAATATATTAGTAATTCCAAGGCAACGAACGCTCACGATCAGTACCGGAAAATTTTTAAAAATTTTTAAAAATACATATTTGTAGTTAAAAATAAAATAAATTTTATTTTTAAAATGTTTAAGCATTTTTATCATAAAAACTCAAAAGAGTTTGTAATAAAATGTAAATGAATATCAAAAAAGTTCAGGAAAATGTTCCGGTTACAAATGAAAGTTTAAAAATGTAACAAGTCCAGCAACATGAATTTGCAATGATGTTAAACTCGCAGAGTTGGGATCCATATTACATCCGAAAATATGAGCCTCCGGTGATATGATTTGCGTAATTCCAAAATTTTCCGGTACTGATCGTGAGCGTTCGTTGCCTTGGAATTACTAATATATTCATTTCGTTTTTCCGCTTACAATGTTGCTTTGAAAAAGACATATTCATAATGTCGAAACAGATATCTGTCAGCTAAATTGTTTAACATCTTGTTGTTTTTTCTATAAAACTTTCTCACATATGTATATATCTGATAGAAAGTAAAAAGTCAATAGTCTTAATTCCAGCTGTTTTGAGAATATTCGTAATATGATATATATATATATATATATTGGTTAGGAGGTTGATTTAGAAGGCTATCACAATGCAGTTTGGAATAAATAAAAAATAATAATATGGTAACAATGGTGTTGTGTGTTGACCTGTATTTTTTATTATTTCTTGAATTTTCGAGGTAATACCTCTTTATCAAAAGAATTGAACTGAAGCAGTACAGCTATGGCATTTCTTCCTAAGAATCGTGCATCGTGATAGCCTTCTAAATCAACCTCCTAACCAATACATACACAATGCTTCAAGCAAATTATGAAACTCTCTTATATATATATATATATATATATATATATATATATATATATATATATTTGAAGGCGAAATAATGCAAATTTATGTTTAAAAACATATTTATTTAATTTTTTTTTTCCTTTTTTTTTTTTTTTTTGGTCCCTTAATATTTTCAGGCTATGCCTATCTTCAGAGGGTTGAAACATTTTTTTTTTAAATTTCATCTGTATTTGATAAACTCAACTGTGATGTTAATCCGTTGAATGTTTTAATGTAAATGCAAACGTTCGGCAAAGGTGTAGAGCTATGCTCGGCAAAGATAGTGAAACTTCGTTAGATCCCGTGCGGCGTTTTGTTTCGCGGGATGTTTTGAAAATCATTTCATATATAAGTATTTTTTTCTAATACTATAAAAATAATGTTTTTAAACATAAATTTGCATTATTTCGCCTTCAAAAATATATTATTACATTTTAATTAATGCTTCTAACTCACTATAAAAATGAGAAATGATAAATGGGAACCACAAGATTCCTGGTACGCATCTATTGATTAGCTGTTTGCATTTCCCATACCACTAATACCCCTTGGGAAAGGTATGAATCCAACTACTTTCCCTCATGCTATGGGTAAATAGTAGGTCAAACTAGTCTCTTTAACCTTGGTTAGGCAACCAGTCTAGCAGAAAGAAAAATCTGAATTCAAACCTGGTAAGCTCCGTTTAAGAAATTGACATTGTGTCGCATCCTGCTCGTTCGGAGGGGTTGGTAAATATATATAATAAAATTTTCATTATCTATAAAGAGTATATATTTTTAAAAAATGTTCCTTATAAAAGAACCTTCTTTTAAAAATAAAATCCGGATTATTTTAGCTTTCTCTTACAATATATATAAGGTGTGTCAAAAAGTATTGACTATTTTTAAATACATTTATCACTTCCATTTTACGTGCCTGAGTATTGTATTTTTTTTTTTTATTTATGGGGAAAAACTAAAGAAAGTTCAAGTTATTGTTATAGATATGATGATGAAGGTGAGATTGTAATTATTCCATTTATAGTAAATTGTTGGGAATTGTGAAAATTAATCGGCATGAATAAGAAAAAAAATCAGAAATAAACAATTCACTATTTGTTTATTCCTCAGAATTTTTGAGATAAGGTATTATTTGGATTATTCGGACTATTGGCCTCATCTTTATTGTTATCTACACATTTCTCTGAATTTTTAGGATGAGGCTTGATAATCAGTATTATATGGATTATTCGGACTATTGTCCTCATCTTTATTGTTAACTACACTATTTCTCTGAATTTTTAGGATGAGGCTTGATAATTAGTATCATATGGATTATTCGGACTATTGTCCTCATCTTTATTGTCAACTATACTCTTTCCCTGAACTTTTGGGA
>CM042169.1:74884211-74889211 GCA_023376005.1 Doryteuthis pealeii
TTCTTTCTTTCATTCGTTACTTTCTTTTTCTTTTCTTTCTTTCATTTGTATTCTATTTTTTCTTTGATTGATTTTTTCATTCCTTTCATTCTTTTACTTTCTTTATTCCTTCCTTCGTTTCTTCCCTCCTTCATTCTTCGTATCTTCTTTTTTTCTTCATTTCTCTTTTTCATTTCTTCCCTTTTCTTCATTTTCATTCTTTCTTTCATTCTTTCTTTCTTCTTTCTTCATTTGTATCTTTCTTTTTCATTCATTCATCCTTTCATTCTTTTTACTTTCTTTATTCCTTCCTTCGTTTCTTCCTCCTTCATTCATTTACATCTCTTTCTTCTTCCTTCATTTCTCTTTTTTCTTTCTTTCCTTATTTTCTTTCTTTTTCTTTCTTTCTTTCTTTCTTTGTATCTTCTCCTTCCATTCATTCATTCATTCCTTTCATTTTTTTTACTTTCTTAATTCTTCCTTCGTTTCATTACCTCCTTCATTCATTTACATCTTTCTTTCTTCTTTCCTTCGTTTCATCTTTTTTCTTTCTTTCCTTCCTTTCTTTCTTTTTGTTTCTTTTTCTTCATATGTATCTTTTTTCTTTCATTCATTCATTTCATTCTTTTTACTTTCTTTATTTCTTCCTTCGTTTCCTCCCTCTGTCATTCATTCGTATCTTTCTTTCTTCTTTCCTTCCTTTCTTTCTTTTTTCTTTTATTTTTCTTCTTTTCTTTCTTTTTCTTTTTCTTTCTTCATTTGAATCTTTTTTCTTTCATTCATTCATTCATTCCTTTCATTCTTTTTACTTTCTTTATTCCTTCCTTCGTTTCTTCCTTCATTCATTTATTCGTATCTTTCTTTCTTCTTTCCTTCCTTTCTTCTTTTTCATTCTTTCCTTCTTTTCTTTCTTTTTTCATTCTTTCCTTCTTTTCTTTCTTTTTCTTTCTTTCATTATTTCTTCATTTGTATTTTTCTTCTTTCATTCATTCATTCATTCCTTTCATTCTTTTTACTTTTTTTATTCCTTCCTTCGTTTCTTCCCTCCTTCATTCATTCGTATCTTCTTTTTTCCTTCCTTTCTTCTTTTTTCATTCATTCTTTCTTTCTTTCTTCTTTCTTCATTCATTCATTCATTCATTCATTCATTTCCTTCTTTTTACTTTCTTTATTCCTTCCTTCGTTTCTTCCCTCTTCATACATTTTTTCTTTCTTCTTTCATTCCTTTCTTCTTTTTTCTTTTTCTTACTTTCTATCTTTCTTCTTTCATTCATTCCTTTCTTTCTTCCTTCATATCTTCCTCCCTTCCTTCATTCACACTTTCTTCCTTCATTTATTTATTTCTTTCTTTTTCCCTTCCTTCCTTTATTCTTCCTTCCTTAATACCTCGCTTCCTTCATTCATGCATTTATTTATTTATTTATTTATTTTTTCTTTCTTCCTTCCTTTGTATCTTTCTTCTTTCATTCATTCCTTTCTTTCTTTCTTTCTTTCTTCCTTTCTTTTTTCTTTATTCATTCCTCCGTTTCTTCCTTCATTCATTCATTCGTATCCTTTTTCCTTTCTTTCTTTCATTTTTACTTTCTTTCTTCTTTTCTGCGTTTCTTCCTTCCTTCATCCATTTTTTCTTCCTTCCTTCATTCTTGCATTTATTCATTTCTTCCTTTCTTTCTTTTTTCATCGTTCGTTCCTTCATTTATTTATTTTTTAAATTTATTTTTATTCCTTCCTTTCTATTATTCTTTCTCTCTTCGTTTGTATCTTTCTTCTTTCATTCGTTCCTATCTTCCTTACTATTTTCCTTTCTTTTTTTCCTTTCTTTTTTCTTCATTTCTTCCTTCATTCGTACCTTCATTCCCTTTTCTTTCTTTCCTTTCTTTTTCTTCCCTCCTTCGTTTCTTTCTTCATTCATTTTTCTCCCTTCCTTCTTTCCTTCATTCATGCATTTATTTGTTTCTTCCTACCTTTATTTCTTTTTTCTTCGTTCATTCGTTCGTTCGTTCGTTCTTTCATTTATTTATTTGTTTCTTCCTTTCTTCTTTTTTCTTCCTTCCTTCCTCTATTTATTTCTTCCTTTCATTGTTTTTATCTTTTATTCCTTCTTTCATTTCTTTCTTCTTTCTTTCTTTCTTCCTTCGTTTCTTCATTCATTCATTCATTCCTTCATTCCTTCATTCATTAATTTCTCTCTTTCTTTCTTTATTTCATTTTCTTCTTTCCTTCGTTCATTCGTTCGTTCATTCGTTCATTCATTCATTTCTTTCTTTCTTTCTTTTTTCTTTTTTCTTTCTTTCTTGTTCACTTATCTACAACAAAATCTAAAAATCTTCCAAAAAATGAAAACACAAAAAGATATGTTAAAAAAAATCATCTAAAAGTTTCATTCACAAAAAATATGTGAAAAAAAAAAAAACTTTAGAAAATTAAAAATTATCACCAATTCATTTCAAAAACGTAGTCGGCATTAAATGACCCATTGAGGTTGATATGCCGTAAAACAAGAACAAATCAAATCCTTGTTCACTTCCTTTTTATTCTTGCTGACGCTCTGGCTTGTCTAGCTGCATGACGAGGGTGTTTGTATCTTTCCCAAGGTTAAGGCGTCACATCCTTGTGTAATATTTAGCAATCAGCATCTCTTGCTTTCTTTCATTCACCCCTCCTTTCTTTCTTTCTTTCTCCTTCATTTCTTCTTTTCTTTTTTTCTTTCTTTCTTCTCCTTCCTTCCATTAATTCATGCGGACTTTCTGGCTTTTCTAGCTGATATACGAGCGTTTTCATGCCTTTTCTAGGTTAAGGCGTGACATCGTGTCTTAGTTTGCAAGCAAATCTCTCTCTCTCTCTCTCTCTCTCTCTCTCTCTCTCTCTCTCTCTCTCTCTCTCTCTCTCTCTCTCTTACGAAGGGTATTTGTATTTAAAACCGCCTCCGCACGAACACGAAATAACACAAGGTCATTTTTAAGCGGGTTTAACAGGTTTGAATACAGTTTTCTTTCTCCTAGAGCAGTTGCCACACCAAGGTTAAAGAGCACAGCTTACCCTGATATTTACCCATAGCTGGGGGGAGAATAGTTTGATGTATACCTTTCCCAAAAGTATTAAAGCTATGTGAAATACAAACAGCATATTCCAGAGTTTTAACACATGCTATCTATATGTATCCATTTTCTAACGACGATAACCGTTACACTACAAACACCGCCTTTTACCAAGAGTATTAATCCAAAAGTCAACATACCGTCCTTCTCCGAAAATAAGACAGGGCTTATAATAATTTTAACTCTAAAATATAACATTGGGGCTTATTTTCGGGTGATGTCAGTGTTTGCGTCACACAATGTGATTGTGAAGTATGCTTATTTCTTTCATCTGTCTGCCGCTCTCATTTAGGGCTTATTTTAAGGGGAGTCTTATTCTGCATCTTATTCTGCGAGAAATTACGAAAACCTATCTACATTTCTCTGAATCTTTGAGATGATGCTTGATAATTGGTATTTTTTAATTATTCGGACTATTTCCCTCATCTTTATTGTTATCTGTACAACGTTTCGGCCGATGTGCACTCCGGCCTTCTTTGGGTATTTCTCGTCGGATTCGAGAGTCGTCTCGAACCTTCTTTTCGTAATCGAACCTAATGTTGCGTAGGGCCAAATTCGAGTTGTAGTATAAGTCGTTAGTTGTAGTAGTCGTCGTTAGTTCAGAAACAACATACGCAAGTCGTACAGTCACAAGGCGGCTGTTTATTCCTTTCTAGGCTCGTGGGTTCTTTTTCAGATAGGAGAGAAAGGGAGGGTTAGGTCAAATCATTCTATCATAAATCATGTTCGGTACAACTATGCAAAACTCGGGATGCCCCGTCTGCCCTTCACGAAGGCCCAGCCGATAAAGACTGATTTTCCTCTTCTTCCTTTCCTCGTCCCGGGGTGGGAAGGTCACCCACTTCCGCTTCCAGTCAAAACTCTGAACTTTCGTTTTTCATTTTTAAATCTAGTTCCTGGGTCATTCGTCGGGTCAATTGCTGGACCCCCATTGAATCTTTACCCTTCCAAACTTTAACCTTTGTTCTTTTTTTTTTTTCTTTCTTTCTCCAGAAATCCGATTACCCTTTTCTTTTCAATCCCCAAGTTCCATAGTAATTACGCGACACCCAAACCTTTATTCAATACATGGGTGTACCCTGTTCTCATTCCAAATCCGGAACTCTGAGGTTCCTAGTCAGACGCTCTACCGACTGAGCTAAACCGGCGATATACAACGTTCTTAAAACACAGATCTACCCTGAGATGTGAATTGTTATTGAAAACAAAGATGAAATCTGAACTCTCACCTTAAAAGGACAAGTGAAATATAACGATAAAATAATAACAACAACAACATGACCAACAACTGAAATTAAAGATTGTGTTGATTCACCGACGTAGGGGGCCATATTATTATTATTATTTTATTATTATTATTATTATTATTATTATTATTATTATTTATCTCCTTTTGAGTTTTCACATCAGTGTTAGCTGATGGTCTTTCACTGGAGTCTGAGTGACAGCAAGTCTCCTCAGGTCTTCTGGACTCTTCTGAGTATTCTGGCAGATTGCAGCAGTGCAGTGTTCTGAATGGTTTCAATCCTTCCTTTGATATCCAAACTTTCCAAACCCGTTTCTAATCCTTTTGGGACTGTTCCAAGTGCGAAAATGGATTCGGCGTCCCGAGTTCAAATACTATTCGCATTTCACATAGCGCTAATAACATTGGGAAAGACATGCATCCAAGAAATCACTCCAGTTACAGGGAAACTACCAGGCTAATTTAAAACCTGTCAAATTCTGCTAAAGATATTGACACTGTGTCACATCCTACCTTTGCGGAGGGTTGGTATATATATATATATATATATATATATACATATATATATATATATATATATATTATATATATATTGTAGCATAATGGTCGGGCCTTACTTGGGAACACCATATTTGTGGCCTTGTGTCAAACAGAAAGCTTAATGGATGTAGCATGAT
>CM042169.1:74896711-74916711 GCA_023376005.1 Doryteuthis pealeii
AAAGACTTTTAAAAATATTTTTTTTAAATTGTAAAAAAATAAAAAAATAATACAAATAATACAAATAATAAAAAGACAAACAAATAAAAAAAGACTTTTAAAATATTTTTTTAAATTGTAAAAAAAATAACAAAAATAATAAAATAATACAAATAATAAAAAGACAAACAAATAAAATAAAAGACTTTTAAAAATATTTTTAAAAATCGTAAAAAAATAACAAAAATAATAAAAATGATAAAAAGACAGACAAATAATATAAAAGACTTATAAAAATATTTAAAAAATAGTAAAAAATAACAAAATAAAAAACAAACAAAATACAAACAAATAATCCAAAAGACTTTTAAAATAATAAAATAATAAAAATAATAAAAAGACAAACAAATAAAATGAACGACTTTTAAAAATATTTTTAAATATAGTAAAAAAAATAATACAAATAATACAAATAATAAAAAGACAAACAAATAAAATAAAATAAAATAAAATAGTCAAAAATAACAAAAATAACAAAAATAACAATAGTGAAAAAATACTCGAAAATAACACTGATTCTCTGCAACTGGCCATTATCAGGAATTGTCCAATGTCGTATCTCTGAAAAGATTCTTCTAAATGTGTTCGACAGTCTGAATAATGTTTTGTCTAATAAAGATTTGTGTTTTTGTTTCGACTCGATGTTTCTCAATGCAATGATACAGATTTTCGGGTTTTTTATTTAATTTGTAAAAGAAGAAAAAGACAAAAAATCTATTATACGTAGAAACATTTTCTCTGGATTATATGGAAGGAAAACGACAATAATAATAATGATAAGAACAACAAAAGGAGAAAAAGAAAAAGGAAAGTAAGAAGAGAAAGTCATTAATTTCCAAAGAAGAAAAAATAAAAGAATACCAAAAAGGCGGGAAAGAATTATGAGATTTTGTCTTGTTTGCTTAACGAGATTTTAGCAGAAAGTCAGCGAGAAGAGGGAGAAAGGGAAAGAGAGATAGAGGGGGGGAGAGAGAAGGGGAGAAAGGGAAAGAGATATAGAGAGGGTGAAAGGGAAAGAGAGAGGTTGGAAAGAGAGACAGGGGAAAAGGGAAAGAGAGAGAGAGAGAGTGGAAAAGAGAGACAGGGGAGAAAGGGAAATATATAGAGAGGGTGAAAGGGAAAGAGAGAGGGGAAAAGGGAAAGAGAAAGGAGGGGGAACAAGAAAAAGAGAGAGAGGGAGAAGAGGGAGAAAAGGAAGGAGAGAGAGAAGGGGAAGAGAGAGAAGGGGAGAAAGGGAAAGAGATATAGAGAGGGTGAAAGAAGAAAGAGAGAGAGGGGAAAGAAAGAGAGAGATTGGGAAAGAGAAAGAGAAAGAGGGAAGAAAGGGAAAGACAGACAGGGGAAAAGGGAAAGAGAGAGAGAGAGAGTGAAAGAGACAGAAGGGACAAAGGAAAGAGATATAGAGAGGGTGGAAAGGAAAGGGGGAGGAGGAAGAAGGAGAGAGAGGGGGAAAGGGAGAGAGAGAAACAGGGGGAAATGGAAAGAATGAAGTGAGAAAGGGAAAGAGATATAGAGAGGGAAAAGGGAAGAGATAGGGGGGAGAAAAGAAAAAGAGAGAAGGGGGAGAAAATAGAGAGGGTGAAAGGGAAAAGAGAGAGAGGGGGTAAAGGGAAAAGAGAGAGGGGAAAGAAAAAAGAGAGAGGCGAAAAAGAGAGAGAGAGAGGAGGGCAAAGGGAAAAGAGAGAGGTAGAAATGAAAGAGAGAGAAGGTAAAAGAAAAAAGAGAGGAGAAAAAAAGCAAAAAGTGAGGAGGGAGAATATGTTGCGGAAGGAAGGAAGGAAATAAATGCAAGTATCATTGTAGAATAAAGGAAAGAATGAAGGGAGAGAAAATAAAGGATGAATAGAAGAAGAAGAAGAAGAAGAAGAAGAAGAAGAAGAAGAAGAAGAAGAAGAAGAAGAAGAAGAAGAAGAAGATACAAAAATCAACTGGAAGGGGAGAGGAAAAAGTTGAATATAAATAAATAAATAAAGAAAGAAAGAAAGAATGAAAGAAAGAAAAAAAGAAAGAAAGAAAGACCGAGAGGAAGAACGATAAAAAGAAAGAACAAAAGTAAGAGTAATGGCTGCAGACAGATGAATAAAGAAAGAAAGAAAGAAAGAAAGAAAGAAAGAAAGTATGAAAGAAGGAAAGAAAGAAAAAAGAAAGAAAGAAAGAAAGACGTACGAAAGAAAGAGAAAGAAAGAAAGAAAGAAAGAACGAAAGAAAGAAAGTATGAAAGAATAAAAGAAAGAAAAAGAAAGAAAGAAGGACGAATGAAAGAAAGTGAACGAAAAAAAGAAAGAAAGAAAGAAAGAAAGAAGAATTAATGGCTACAGGAAGATGAATGTCTGAAGAAAGAAAGAATGAAAGAAAGGTCAAAAGAAATGAAGAAAAAGTGAAAAATAGGAAAGAAAGAACGAAATAACGAACGACAGAACGAGGGAAAGAAAGAACGAAAGAAAGAAAGAAGAAAGAGAAGAAACGAAAGAAAGAAAGAATGAACAATTAAAAAACGAAAGAAAGAAAGAAAGAAGAAAGAGAAAAAACGAAAGAAAGAAAGAAAGAAAAAGAAAAAATAACAAAGAGAGAACGAAAGAAAGAAGAAGAAAAAAGAACGAAAGAAAGAAAAAAGAATGAAAAAGAAAAAACAAAGAAAGAACGAAAAAAAGAAAGAAGAAAGAGAGAAAAAACGAAAGAGAGAAAGAATGAAAAAGAAAAAAACAAAGAAAGAACGAAAGAAAGAAAGAAGAAAGAGAAAAAGAACCAAAGAAAGAAAGAAAGAACGAAAAAGAAAAAAAACAAAGAAAGAACGAAAGAAAGAAAGAAGAAAGAGAAATAAACGAAAGAAAGAAGAAAGAAAGAAAGAAAGAAAGAAAGAAAGAAAGAAAGAAAGAAGAAAGAGAAAGAAAGAAAGAAAGAAAGAAAAAGAAAGAAAAACGAAAGAAAAGACGAAAGTAAGAAAGACAGACAGACAGACAGACAGACTGACAAAAAGAAAGAAAGAACAAAACAAACAAACAAAACAAACAAAAGTAAACAGAACGAATAAAAGTCTGAGGAATGAATAATAATAAGTGAGAAACTAAATTAAATAAATAAATAAATAAATAAAACAAAATGGTTGAATATCGTCTTCTATAAGACCAGAATCGTCAGACACACTTTTTGGCCTCCTGCAAAATGTTTCCCGCGCGACTCCATTTTTGCTTGGCTTTTCCATTGGTTCGTCATTTTCTTTTTCTTTTTCTTTTTCTTTTTTCTTTTTTCTTTTTCTTTTTCTTTTTCTTTTTCTTTTTCTTTTCTTTTATTCTCTTATTCATTTCGCTCCGTTAATTACGGTTACGTAGCTGGTTTAGACAACAAATTCATGTTTTCAATGAATAAAAGATAAAAATAAAACAAGAATTAACATTATATTTCCTGTTCTTATGCCTCACTCTTCTTATTTCTCTACTTTTATTTTGTTTTATTTTTTAAAGTATGTCTCATATTTTTTCAGGTTCAAGTCTGGAGTTCATCTATTTTATTTTTATTATTTTAAGCCTCGATTATTCCTTTAGCTGATCTAATTATAAAACCTTAGCATTAGTGAAGTTTGCTACTGACTCGATCTTATATTATAATACTTTTTGAGGTAATTATTTTCAATTTTCGTTATTGTAGTGTGTTTGTCTTCTGTTTATTTTGTTGTATTTTTTTAACTGACTCAGACCATGGTAAAAGGTGAGAAAGTTGGAGAATTTATAAGTCGATAGTTTGTTGGTTGGATTTTACGGCATGTCAACCCCTGTTGGGTTATTTTATGCCGAATATGTTTTGTTATATTCATTCATGTTAGGTATTGTTTTTTAACTCAATTTTAAAACTTTCCTTATTGCAGTTTGTGTCCATGGTAAAAAGTCATTGTTTGTTTGTTTGTTTGTTTTGTTTTACGGCATATCAACCTCAGTGGGTCATTTAATGCCGATAAAGTTTTGAAATAAATCAATTCTTAATGGATAATACAATTTTTTTATAAATACATTTTTCTATTTAACCCATAGATGTCAGAGTGGACCAGGGAGCAATGGTGATGAAGCGGGTGCTCCACATTCCCCAAACCTCCAGAACTGGAACCTCACCATCAGATAGAGTTTAACGTCATTCCCAGGACATGTAGACCCTCAGCCACCGCCTTCTAGCACCCATGTGATAAAAAGGGTTTGAGGCTGGTCATAAGGGCAATAGGGTTGGGAAAATCATATAGATGCTAGGGCTTGACGTGACCAGCCGATTGATCGGAGGGGGCCACTCCGACCACCTGTCTAGCCCAAGATAGGGCCAAAGTGGAGTATTGCATGTCATGAACTGCTCATCCACCTGGGCTCTATCCTTAAGCATCACGAGTCGCCACCCACGGCCAACAGGTGGCCCCATTGGGGGAGTATTACCCCTCTACAGAGGTGCAGTCGAAGAATATAATGATAAACGATAACACGGATAGGTTTAAGAAAGCTTTATTCTACTTAGAATAATGGTACAGTTTACTGTGAGCTTATATACTCCTGTAAACACCAAAGAGTTCTGCAAAGGGGAGGTAATAATAGAATAGGGGAGGTAACTTTCAATTACTTAGTACAGATAAGTTTTGTTTTATTCATTCTTGTTAGGTATTCAATTTTTTTAAACTCAATTTTTTAAACGTTTTCCTTATTGAAGTCTGTGTCTTTTTGATTATTTTTAACTGACTCTGTCCATGGTAAAAGGTGAGAAAGAGGGGGATTTTATAAGTCGGTAGTTAGTTGGTTTGGATTTTACGGCATGTCAACCCCTGTTGGGTTATTTTATACCGAATACGTTTTGTTTTATTCATTCTTGGAGGTTGGTTGGATTTGACGACATGTCAACCCGTGTGGGGTTATTTTATGCCGAAGACGTTTTGTTTTATTCATTCTTGTTAGGTATTCAATTCTTTTAAACTCAATTTTTTACCATTTTCCTTATTGCAGTCTGTGTTCATAATAAAAGATGAGAAAGTTGGAGATTTTATACGTTGATAATTGGTTGGTTTGGATTTTACGGCATGTCAACCCCTCTTGGGTTATTTCATACCGGAGACGTTTTGTTTTATTCATTATTGTTAGGTATTCAATTCTTTTAACGTTTTTAAACTCATTTTGATCTAGTGACCCTAAGAACCGAAGTGGGGGGGGGTTCTATGACACGGGACCAACTTCTGGCCATGTGGTTACATAATCTATGCGGTTGCATAAGATTATTGTCAATCCCCTGTATTTCTAAAGGGATGGCCCTTCTATATATCACGGGCGGGACTTTCCATGGAATAGTACAGAAAGCCCGCGAAATACGTGAAGTCACGTGGGACCTGGTTGGCTCTTCAGTTTTCAGTTGGACGTCAGGCACTGAAGATGTCCTGCCTTAACTGTAACTCACTCTGCATACGCGCGCTATGTTAGTCAGATATTTAGTTACATGAAATGTTTAGTTATGGAAATAAAAGTTTAAGAAAAATAACACGGTCTTGTGATTAATGAATGTCTTGGTAACAAGACTGATTTAAGAGAAGAAATGAGTTAAGTGTGTGGCGTTAGTTTCGTATTTGCCTGGGAGAGTTGTCTGCCCGGTTTAGTTTGCTGGTGCCCGCTAGGGGGCTATAGTATTTAAGCGCCGGGTTCAAACCCTGTCGGTCTCTTTTCCTGTTCCAGTAACTACGAGCCACATGGAGTAGATACGGTCTACTCCTTCTCGTTGGGGCTTTTGGCCCCACTTACATTACTGTAAGTTCTTAACACAGTATGGACTATCTCTAGTCTCATGTCTGTACTTTTATATGTTATCTTGTACCATTCAGGAATGTGTCTTCATCTTTATTCATGTACTCTTTGTTTATGTACCCTTTTACCTATGTACTTTGTATCTCGTCATATCCATGTGCTGTATATATTAAATGTTTTGTCTGTTAACCTTCGTCGGAGTTTTGTATTCAAAGTATATATAACTTTGAACCTTTCTTACAAGTGCGACCGACCAGCCAAGACGAAGTCCCCAAGATGTTAGAAGAAGACGGAAGATAGAAAAGAACAGAAGAAGAATAGAAGAATAGAAGTAAGAAGTAAGTAATGAGAAGGGTATACAACAATGTGACAGACCACCAGAGTGTGTTGCAATATGATAATGGTCGTACTTGTGACATATACTACCCGTGGTGAACGGGTTGGGTAAATAACTACTTGCGTCCTTGTGTCCCAGCTTACCCGTGGCAAACCGGTTTTGGGTATCGGTTTGTTGGTTGGATTTTATGGCATGTCAAACCATTGGGTTATTTTATGCTGAATTCATTCATTTTTCTTTTTAAATCAATCTTTTTTTTAATTTCTCTTCTTTTTTATTTTATTTTTTTAGAACTTATTTTGTTCTATTTAACCTATAGGTGTGACCCTAACAGGTACTACCACTCTGAGTGAGTCAGGGGTGATCTCGGAGTAATGGTGGTGAATGTTGTATACCCTTTTCATTACTTCTTCTGTTCGTCTTTTCTATCTTACGTCTTCTTCTAATATCTCTTCTAGCGTCTTCGTCTTGATGGTCGGTCGCAGTTAACTCATTTCTTCTTCTTCATCAGCCTTGTTACCAAGACATTCACCAACCACAAGACCGTGTTATTTTCTTAAGCTTTTATTTACTTAACTAACATTTTATGTAACTAATTATCTGACTAACATATCGCGCGTATGCAGTGTGAGTTCCAGTTAAGGCAGGACATCCTCTCTGCCTGACGTCAAACTGAAAACTCAGGACCCAACCAGGTCCCACGCGACTTCACGTATTTCGCGGGCTTTCTGTACTATTCCATGGAAAGTCCGACCCGTGATATGAAAAGGGCCATCCCTTTAGAAATACATGGGATTGACAATAATCTTATGCAACCGCATAGATTATGTAACAATACTATCCGTGGCGAACGGGTTGGGTAAATACCTACTGCGTTCTTGTATTCTAGCTTACCCGTGGTGAACCGGTTTGGGGTATTGGTTTGTTGGTTGGATTTTACGGCATGTCAAACTATTGGGTTATTTTATGCCGAATCCATTCATTTTTTTTTAAGCCAATCTTTTTTTTAATTTCTCTTTTTTTTGTTATTGTTGTTGTTAGAACTCATTTTGTTCAAGTTAATCTATGGATAGGGCCCTAACAGGTACTACCACTCCAGATCAGACATTCTCCGAGCTCCAGAATTCAGGACTTTTGGGTAGCAAGATGATAAAGCAAAGACGGCGACAAGGGCTGTGAGACAGAGCTATCAATCTGGTCAAGAACCAGCTGTCCGACTGGTCAAGAACCAGCTGTCCGATCTGGTCAAGAACCAGCTCTCCAATCTGGTCAAGAACCAGCTCTCCAATGGGGCTTTAAAGGTGCCCCAAAATGCCATTTTTCAGCCATTATAAGACTACGTATTTTGATGAAAATGTACGTTATCGATTTTATTGTTTTTTTCTCATGGATTCTAATGCCTTGAATTTACTGATGGTGAAAAAGTGCTCAATTCGGAGTTTTAGGTGACTTTCGAGGTCTGATAACCCCCCTGAGAGTGGGCAAAAATGGCCAATTTCCTGTGCCAATTAAGTGCTAAACTAATATGATTTTCTGATAGAGTTCGATGAGGAGTATCACATAGTAAAAGATGGTTGAGGTCGCTTAAGAATTGGGAGATGCAGTTTAAATTGATTTTTATTTAATTGAAATAGATCACTAAATAGGCTTGAGCCTATTCTAGTAGTGAGCAGGTTTGAATTCAGAGTTTTTCTTCTCCTAGACTGGTTGCCTAACCCAGGTTCAAAAGCCTAGTCTGCACTACTATTTACCCATAACTTGAGTGAGAATAGTTGGATTTCTCCCTTTCCCAAGGGTATTAGTGCTATGTGAATTGTGGCTTCGTCTAGGAATTGAACTTGGGTCGACGAGTCCATTTCCTGCGACTCTAACCAGTACACCACACGCATCCCAGTGCACTACCGTCATACCCAGGACACGGTTTTCCAAATGGCTACTCTACAAAATTAATACTTTAAAAGTTATCTCCCTTAAGAAAATTTTGAGAGAGGATTATCACGCTATAATAATTAAGTTACAAGACCTTAGGATTTATTTTCAATGTCTTTTTAGTCAGCGTATTTTAAAGCCATAGCTAAAAGCACAAATTTGCCTAATTTAAAGAAATAAACAAAAAATATAATCTTTCTTTTTTTTTATTCTTATAGAGATATCATTAATTTAGGACGTATTTCGTTTTAGGAACGACGACGGTTTTTCACTGTAATTGAGTAGCAATTTAAGCAACTTTTTTTTTTATAGCCGAAAAGACGTGATTCAGAAAATTCTAATTTAAATACCTCGATATTCAATAAATTAATGATAGCGAAGCCTTTAGCAATGTACATTGAATATACTCGTATATTAGTCGACCTTTGAATTTTGTTCAGGCAATTAAATGGGACTGGCAAATAAAAAGAAAAAAAATATTAATTTGGTCCGGATGTATTCATAAGTCTGATTTACTGTATGTATTCGTGTAATAGTCGACAAAGTGTTGGTACTGTGTCCAGAAATGAAATGTGCACAGCATTAGTAAAAATAATGTATGAAAATATATAGAATATGAAATATATATAAATATATATAAAATGTATTTCACTGGGGGTATATATCTCTGTTTTAAAACAGATAAGCGGGATTAGGTCAGTACGCTCACGCCCCCTCCCCCCCTCTCTCTCTCTCTCTCTCTCTCTCTCTCTCTCTCTATTTAAAACAGATTAGCGTTATCAGATCAGTGTTCTCACGCTCTCTCACTCTCTCTCACACACACACACACACACACACGCACACTCTCTCTCTCTCTCTCTCTCTCTCTCTCTCTCTCTCTCTGTGTGTGTGTGTGGTGTGTGTGTGTGTGTTTTTAAAACAGATTAGCTTTATCAGATCAGTGCTCTCACGCGCTCTCTCTCTCTCTCTTCTCTCTCTCTCTCTCTCTCACACACTCTTTCTCTCTTCACATACACTCTCTCTCACACACACACACACTCTCTCTCTTTCTCACACACACTCTCTCTTCACACACACACCTCTTTCTCTCTCTCAAACACTCTCTCTCTCACACACACACTCTCTCTCACACACACACAATCTCTCTCACACACTCTCTCTCTCTCTCACACACACACTCTCTCTCTCTCTCTCTACACACTCTCTCTCTCACACACACACACTCTCTCTCTCACACACAAACACACTCTCTCTCTCACACACACACTCTCTCTCTCTCAGACACTCTCTCTCTCTCTTACACACACACACACACTCTCCCTCTCTCTCACACACACACACTCTCTCTCTCTTCTCTCTCTCTCTCTCACACACACACACTCTCTCTCACACACACACACACTCTTTCTCTCTCTTCTCTCTCTCACTCTCTCTCTCACACACACACACACACTCTCTCTCTCTCTCTCTCTCTGTTTTAAAACAGATTAGCTTTATCAGATCAGTGCTCTCTCTCTCTCTCTCTCTCTCTCTCTCTCTCTCTCTCTCTCTCTCTCTCTCTCTCTCTGGTTTAAAACAGATTAGCGTTATCAGGTTCATGCCTCTCACCGTTTAGGTTAGGGTTAGTTACTTCGGGATTTTCGACATCAAATATTATTCATACGTAAAATTCAATTCTAATGGTGTAATGTCTTGCGCGCTATTCTGCATTTATACCTTCGATTTTTCTTGGGCTGAACAGAATAAAGCAATCTCGTAGATTAGAGAGATATCCTATCCTGTTTGCGTTTATAACATTCATTTTAAACAATGGCGCTTTCTGTTGGGAACCAATAAAAAATGTGCGAGATTGTCGTTTATGTTTTAGGCTCCATTAAATGAAATATAGACCCGGCGATAAGAGATATAAAATAAATAAATATATGAATAAATAAATATATGAATAAAGATAAGGAGTGCCTGTTTTCCGAAAAGAGAGACTCCATAAATTTGGAGATTTTATAAGACGTTAGTTTGTTGGTTGGATTTTAGGGCATATCAACCCTTGTTGGATTATTTTATATCGAAGAATGTGATGATAAAGGATACACGGATAGGCTTTTAAAAAAAGCTTTATTCTACTTAGAATAATGGTACAGTTTATCGAGAGCTTATATACGCTTGGAAACACCAAAGAGTTCTCCAAAGGCGAGGTAATAATAAGATAGAGGAGGTAACTCTTATTTACTTATTACAAAGACGTTTCGTTTTATTCATTCTTGTTAGGTATTTTCGTATCTTATACTTTATTTTGTTGATCGTAAAAGCCTTTAAAAACCTCTTTGTAAATAGTCACATTGGACTTTTGTTTCTTATTTCATTCATATCTCTCTATATATATACACACACAAACCTATATATATATATATATATAATATATTATATATATATATATATATAATATATGTAGCTCATCAGATGGGAATGATGAATTCATCATTCGCATCTGATGAG
The DNA here is from genome assembly GCA_023376005.1 of Doryteuthis pealeii. Lineage (NCBI taxonomy): Eukaryota > Metazoa > Mollusca > Cephalopoda > Myopsida > Loliginidae > Doryteuthis > Doryteuthis pealeii. The sequence continues at coordinate 74,907,266 of CM042169.1, forward strand.
CTGGGAGAATTAGACACTTCGTCTAAGCTCCCCGAAATAGACTATAAAGCAAAATCTCTAAGTCTCTTGTTATTTCTTTACTTATATATTTGCTCTGTGACTCTAACAATAAGAGCACACATTGAGCTCTCAAACTGCGACAGGTTGTTTTAAAAAAAACTCCTATGTCGTAAGGAAGATTTATTCTCTGGACTTTTGGATTATATATATATATATATATATATTATATATATATATAGCAATAGCATAATCTGTACAGAACACTACCGTCCCTCACATAGATAAATATACATACATATATACATATATAGGAAGCGCGTGGTGTAATGGTTAAAGTCATGGGAAATGGACTCATCGCTCCGAGTTCAAATCCTGGACGTTGCATTTCACTTAACGCTAATATCCCACCAGCTATGGATAACTAGTAGAGCAGACTGGGCTCTTTAACTTTGGTTAGGCAACAGGTCTAGGAGAAGGAAAACTCTGAATTCAAACCTGTTGAACCCCGCTTAAGAAATTGACCTTGTGTCATATCCAGCTCGTGTGAAGGGGTTGGTAAATATATATATATACATATATATCTCATATTTACATATATGTATATACATATACATTTTCCTTTTTTGTTTCATTCATATCTTCTCTATATATACACACAACACCACACACACACACACACACACACATATGTATATATATATATATATATATATATAATATATACGTATACATATAGCATAATCTTTACAGATATGTGCCCACCCTCTATACATATATACATACATATATGCATATATATCTAGATTTACATACATATATATACATATACATATATACATACATATATATATACATATGTATATATATACATATATACATATATACAAACATATATATTACATATTCATATACACATACATATATATATATGCATATATATGCATATACACATACATATATGCATACATATACACATATACATGCATATATATATATATATATATATAATATATATATATATATATATTATATTATTCATCACAAAGTTACCACCAGGTTTTCATTGCAGTAGCATAAGTAGTTAATTCAAAACGGCTCAATATATCTTGTAAAATATAGAGTATTAATAGTTGTAGAAAAAATTGGAGAGAACAGCTTTCTACAACTATATATATATATATATATATATATATATATATATTTATTTTACAAAGTTTTCACAGAACAATGTTCATTATAAACAGCGATCCAGGTTTCATGCTAAAGGGCAATCATCAGGCCGTTGAGCAAGATCCCATGGTGTTTGTTGAAGTTCTTTACTCAATGTCACATTTTGGATTGCAAATAACGCGGTTAGTTCCGCGGACGCTATTATAGTTCGGATTTACTAAAAATACATTTTTTCAAAATTTGCATTTTTTTGTAGTAATGCCAACGAAGTTGCCTCCCTTTATTCGTTACAAATAAAACATTTTTTTTTAACTTTGAAAAAAATTTTTATTAAATAAAAAAAATGTTTTATTTTTAACGAATAAAGGGAGGCAACTTCGTTGGCATTACTACAAAAAAATGCAAATTTTGAAAAAATGTATTTTTAGTAAATCCGAACTATAATAGTGTCCGCGGAACTAACCGACGTTATATACAGTCCAAAATGTGACATTGAGTAAAGAACTTCAACAAACACCATGGGATCTTGCTCAACAGCCTAATGATTGCCCCTTAGCATGAAACCTGGGTCGCTGTTTATAATGAACATTGTTCTGTGAAAACTTTGTAAAATAAATAAATATTAGCTCTTACAATTTGTGATTGAGCACTGTATTTTCTTTGTTCATCACAAAAAAATTTTTGTTTTACATATACCTATATATATATATATATATAAGTGTATTTTGGCAGCATTTTTTCTTTTATACAAGTTTTGTTGAACTGTACAGACATTCTTGTCGGACAAGTTTTTGGTTGATCCTTTCAATTTTCGGACATATTTTTGGTGTCGGGGTGGAACTGGTGTAAAACCAAAGGTTTCAAAACGAGCGCTTTCGGCAATACAGTTTGCCATCATCAGGTCGGAAACGATGGTATGGTTTCGTGTCTCGTTTTTAACGAAAACGAGTAGTAGCAAGGAATTAGAAATGGGAGATAATAACAATTGGTAGTGGGAGGTTGTAGGAATGGTAGTGGTTTGAGCGAGCAATGCAGTAGTGATTTTTTTGCAGGAGGGGGGGAGCACAACTTGTGAGAAGGGGTGGGGTATATATATATATATCACTTAACACATTTGAATTGACGTTGGGTTTTTTGTTCATTCCGTTTCCTTTTATCATTCCGTTCCTTTTATTCACATTCAAGATAAATGTTCGGTGGTTATAAGCGCTGACTAATTTGCTTAAAGTGAAGAAAAGACAGAGATTAATTCAACTTTATCCATTAGGGGATTTCATACGAATTGCTTTTCAGAACACACATGCATTTTATTTATCTCCGGTAAAGATACGTTTGAAAATAAATAGTAAAAGGGATTTTCTCGTTATGCTTATTGAATAATCGATTGTTGCGTATATTTTGAAAGATTAATATATACAGAGTGGAGGCGCTTTGTGTAATGGTTAGTTGAAAGAAATAGACTCATATTACAATCAATGAGAATCATAAATTGTTAGCAGATCCTGTAGAGTGTAAAATAAGTTCGTTAAAAGCGGAGGCGGGTAGATTTCCATAACCGGGGTTATGATTGACATGTAGATGACCACAACTGACCTCCGGTACACGTGATAGTTTTTAGTGAGAGTTTAGAAATTAGATCCGAAATTAGGGAAAGACGTGGTAGCCTTTCTCTCTAGGTTTATCTCAGGCGCGGTGAATAATCAATATGGGCTAAATAATAAACTTGATCAAGTAAAACCAAAGTCTTGTTTTAATTAATTAAATGAATGTTAAGGCAATGACCAAAATCAGCCCAGAAGAAAACCAGGAACATGGTGGCCGAAGCAGTAAGCAGTCAGCAACAAATAACTAGAGTAATGAATTTAACAAGAAGCAGTGCCTCCCCTCTCTCTCTCTCTCTCTCTCTCTCTCTCTCTCTCTCTCTCTCTCTCTCTCTCTCTCTCTCTCTCTGCCACTACTCTCGTGTTGAATGTTCATTCACTAAAAAAAATCTCAGAATTTACTGATTCCCTGGAAAGCATAGATGGTTAAATTTCGCCCCAAAATCTCGGAACAAAACTAAGGTGAATTATTTAATTTTGTTAGATTCATTTTTAACGATTTACATTTAAATTAATACTTTTCTTTCGCATTTTTGATAAATCCGTAGATGTTCCCAAGCACTCAGGTTAATATTGAGGCGTTTCAAATTGTCTTCAATTTGTCTTTGTAGCGTAAGAGAATAGAAATCTTATCATTTGGTAACTGTCCGTATAAAATCTTCTTTGGAAGCCTGTTCTCATTCATTCTGACAACGTGACCACCCCACCTAAGCTGAACCTTGGTTTCGATGCCAGCAATATTACACACACATATATATATATATATATATATATATATATATATATATATATAGATAGATAGATAGATAGATAGATAGATAGAGAGGTAGATTGATAGATACAAAATGAAAATAAATTGACAGTTTTCTTAAATTAAATTGAAAAGTTTTATTTTGTAAAAATTATGTACTTGTGAAAGAAAAAAGAGATACGAGCATATATATATATATATATATATATATTATATATATATATATATATATATAGTTTCTTCAAATTTATCTATACATGTATATATGTATCTATTTACATATATGTATATACATATATGTCTATACATATATATGTATATACATATATATACATCTATACATATACATATATGCATACATATATATACATATACATATATATGAATATACATATACTTATATATATACATATACATATAAGTATATGTATATGGATATAGATATATATACATATACTTATATACATACATATATGTATACATATATATATATATACATATACATACATATATATACATATATATATACATACATATATATATATACATATACATACATATATATACACATATACATACATATATATGTAAACATATACACATATATATATACATATACATATATATACACACACACATATATATATAGAGAGAGATAGATAGATAGATAGATAGATATACATATATCTATATATCGAATGTATCTATAAATATATATGCACAAATATATCTATAAATATATATGCACAATATGTGCTTCTCTCTTTCTCTCTCTCTCTCTCTCTCTCTCTCTCTCTCTCTCTTCTCTCTCTCTCTATATATATATATATATATATATATATATATATATATCACTTTACATAGTTGAATTGACGTTGAGCATTTCATGTGACTGGGTGGATGGTCGGATAATGGGTGTCTGCACTTTTGTCTCTTTAGGCGCCTAAAAACCACTCTTGTCGATAACGCCCCTTGACGCAACAGCAGCAACAGCAGCAGCAGCCGCGGATAGATTCATCTGTGACCGCTCCTCTAGTCGAACATAAATAATATGTAATTTCTCCTTCACACGTCTAGGCGTACTTCCCAACAACACACTTCTCCCGCCCTTTTACGCGGCTTCGGGTAACAAGAAAGATCACGGACAAAAATGGCCGCTCTCGGCCAGCGCATCAGGAATCAATTGCTTTTGTCCACTGGTTTCAAATTCGCTGGACTTCACTGCCAGCAGAATTCTTGCTTGGTTTCCCGAACTTTAGCTTTTACGAAATTGCAGGGGAGCCGTACGCTTCGGCCGGGATCACTGTCGGCTGGACACTACGAAAATGACTATACGCTGCGCTTGCCGGAGGGTTGGATGATATTGAGTTCTGGTCGGTGTTAAAAATAACATAAACAAAAGTGTACAGTCCTAGAGTGATATTGCATTTCATTTCACGGTAATGTACATACACACTTAGAGAGGAAACATACGGACACACAGACGTACATACACAGACACACACACAGACACACACACAGACACATAAACACATGATGTCATATGTAACACATGTCGATATGCATAGTTCCATTTGTAAGAAGTAAAAGGATTCTAATTAGCATATTATAGTTATCTCGATGATCAAAAGTAATGGTCAGTTTTAGCAAAGATTTGCAAATTAGACTGTGAATTGCTGTATTCTTTATATATATATATATATATATATATATATATATATGGGGGGGTGTATTTGTGTGTGTGCGTTTATGTGAATAATAATAATAATTCTTAATAATAATAATAATAAAATAATTCTTAATAATAATAATAATAATAATGATAATAATTCTCAATAATAATAATAATAATAATAATAATAATAATAATTCTTAATAATAATAATAATAATAATAATAAATGTTAATTATAATAACAATAATAATAATAAAACTAATTCTTAATAATAATAATAATAAAAATAATTCTTAATAATAATAATAATAATAATAATAATAATAATAATAATAATAATAAAAATAATTCTTAATAATAATAATGATAATAATAATAATGATAATAATAATACTTAATCATAATAATAGTAATAATAAAAATAATTCTTAATAATAATAATAATAATAATAATAATAATAATAATAATTCTTAATAATAATAATAATAATAATTCTTAATTATAATTATAATAATAATAATAATAAAAATATTTCTTAATAATAATAATAATAATAATAATAATAATAATAATAATTGCCCCCTCAATTTAAAGAGGCAGGGCTGGGTTTATTGCCCAGTGCCTGAGGGGGAATGCCGACGGGATCGACGCAATTTTTCACCTGCCACCCATGAGCTTCGGTTTGTGGGTGGTCCCACGTTAAAACGAGGCCTTGTGCCTAACCCTTACAAGTGGGGTACGAGGTAAATACAATGTAGATCCGGCCAACGCCGGGGTCCAGTGGCTTCGACTCTGGACCTTTACAAGTTAATAGCGTCGATCCCAGGGGGCTATCTCCCCAGGCAATACCTGCTCCCTTGACTTAAAGGGGCAGGGCTTGGTTTATTGCCCTGCGCCTGACGCGCCCCCTTGTGGGTGAATGCCGAAGGGATCGACGCAATTTTTTTCTTTCCCGCCCATGAGCTTCGGCTTGTGGGTGGGCCCACGTTAAAACGAGGCCTTGTGCCCAGCCCATACAAGTGGGGTATGAGGCAAATACCTGTAGATATGGTCAACAGTATTAATAATATAAAACAATTTTTATTAATAATTGAGGTTTAGATATAAATAAAATAATGGAGAATGTGACATAAATAACTAAGGGAACTGTGACTTGAGTAGTGATATAGTTTCTGTTACAGACAGACAAAAACACAATCTTCATTATAAAGTAAGTAAAGTCGTCGTCGGGGCAGTCTAATGTCGGTATCAGCCATGCTGCAAGGGAGACTATCCCCTTTTCACTAGCGCTAGACCAAGGAAATAATTTTAGCGTCTGAGGTGGAGCGCCACACCTACCATCAGCTCCTTACTTTACCGCACAGATCCCTGTGCTACTCATACGCTGAGTTGGCGAGGGCGGGTATCGAACTAGGAACCTTGTGGTTTCTAGCCGAACGCTCCACCGACTGAGCTCACCCGGCCCCTTCTTATTTATTTACGTTAGTCTTTCTAATTTAATATAATATTTTATGACATTAAACTTAAATAATTACCACAAGGGGGCGCATACTTTTGCTAGTAGATCTAATATGATTTATTGAAGAGATTTTTGCTTATATTCATTAAGATAAATACTAAGTACATATCTATTAAATTCAAATTGTTTATCTCAATATGCAAATTAGCCTTCTCGTTTACAATGTAAACCTCTATTTTGTCGTATGTAAATACAATTGCATGTTATTAATATGTAGATATGGTCAACAGTATTGATAATATAAAACAATTTTTATTGATAATTGAGGTTTAGATATAAATAAAATAATGGAGAATGTGACATAAATAACGAAGGGAACTGTGACATGAGTAGTGATATAGTTTAGGTTACAGACAGACAAAAACACAATCTCCATTATAATAAGATATCAAAATAAGAGTAAAGTCGATGGGGCGGCCTAAAGTCGGTATCAGCCAGTCAGTGAGGGAGTCTATCCCCTGTTCAATAGCGCTAGACCAAGGAGATTGTTTTTTTAGAATCTGAGCGCCACACCTACCATCAGCTCCTTACTTTACCGCACAGATCCCTGTGCGACTCATACGCTGAGTTGGCGAGGACCGGTATCGAACTAGGAACCTTGTGGTTTCTAGCCGAACGCTCTACCGACTGAGCTAACCCGTAAGTAAGTAGTGTCACCTTTAAAAACCAGAACCTAAGATCGTGGTTTGGTTTTGTTGGTTGGGGTTTTACGGCATCTCAACACTTACTGGGTTATTTTATGCCGAAGACATTTTGTTTTATTCATTCTTCATGTGTACCCTTTTTTTAAACACATTTTTTCTTAACTCATTTTTTATTTATTAAACACATAGTTGAGACCCTGAAAGGTACTACCATTCTCGTTCAAAGTGGATTTGGGAGTAATGGTGATGAAGGGCTACTCCACATTCATCAGAGCTCCAGAATGAGAACTTCCCCATCAGATGGAGTTTAACGAAATACCCAGGACATCAAGAACTTCCACAATCACCATTACATATTTACGTTAGTCTTTCTAATTTAATATAATATTTTATGACATTAAACTTAAATAATTTTTTGCGGTTTTTTTTTTTTCAATTTTTACAACATTACATACTGTCGGATTTACTTCCACGTTTTCTTCATATAATTTTATATAGAAGTCAATTAAGATAATATTAAAATAAGAGTAATATCTTTATATTCGTTCTTATTTATTTACGATAGTCTTTCTAATTTAATATAATATTCTTTGAAATTAAACTTAAATAATTAAGCCAAGGGGGCGCATATTTTTGCTAGTATATCTAATATGAATGAAATATTATAGAAAGTCGATATTGGTTGAAATAGCTTCATCGAACATAAGTAAGTTTTCATGTCAATAGTGCTACGACTAGTAGAATACAGTAACAATATATAATAATAGATACTAAAATTGTTTGTTTAGTTTCGCGTGTCTCATGGGCAGTAAAACGATTGGATTCTGGGAGCTGAAAATTAGTCTATAATAGTAATTTGATTTTATGGCAAATATGTGAGAGGCAACACTGACCTCTGACGTCACAGGGGATCGCCAGAGGTCAATTTAATGTCAAAGCTTCTATTTCCGGCCAAGTAGAAAGAGATAATGAGATTATTCTGGAATGAGTTGTTCAACAATAGGAGACAACCCAAAACCAATATAAATATATATATTATATATATATATATATATATATATATATATATATATATGGTATTTGTGGAAAAAGTGACTTACCGGTGAAAATGGTCACAATGGTTAGTTGATGCAAGATTCACAATGATAAGACAGCGATATAACAAATATAAAGAGCTCAATACGTTAGTAGAGCAAGTTTATTATCATAAAGGTACACGGTAATAACCTACTCGAGTTTCACCATAAGGATCTTCAGGGTTAAATCCACTGGATTAATCAAAATATTGATTTATTGCAGTCGATTTCACGTGTGTATTTTTTCGTGATAAACGGTTGATTATAGGTCAAAGTACGCTGATTTAAAATTCAAAAATTCAAAAAGAGCGGAAGTTGCATTTTTTTCAAAGGATTAAAATATAAACATTGTTAGAAATCAAATTTGTGCTATTGTTTTAATAGTTTACGGCAATGATGAGGATTGTCTATATTATTATAGAGTCTGTAGTGATTAAACGTGGTTTTAATAAAGTATGTCTAAAGTTATTTATTTTAATTAAAGCCAATAGAATGTGTATATATGTATACACACATGTAGGTGTATTTTATCATTTCAATGGTCTTATTATTATTAAAAAAAACTTTTATCTTTATGGTTTATCTTCTAGGCAACACCTACCTCATTGATTTAAAGGAGTAAGGCTGGGTTTATTCCCCAGTGCCTGAGGCGCCCATCCTTGAGTACAAAATACTGACGGGATAAACGCATCTTTTGCACCCGCAACCCATGAGCTTCGGTTTGTGCGTGGTCCCACATTAATAGGGCCTTGTGACAAACCCATACACGTGGGGTACGTAGTAAACTAATTGATAGTACCGATACAATGATTTTAAACAAAGGTGGGTATAATCGAAAAATAGAACAACTGAAACTTAGTCTTCCATCACTCCCGTCTTTCATTGCTAATTTTTCTTAATTTAAATATTTAGTGGTAAATATCTAGTATGTACATATGGTATAACAGTATCAATAATGTAAATATTTTTTAATAATCAATGTGACGTAAATAACTAAGGGAATTGTGAC
>CM042169.1:74921711-74986711 GCA_023376005.1 Doryteuthis pealeii
AATAACAGAAATTAGTCTACAATGAATCTGTCTAGAGTATAGACATATTCATTGTAGACTAATTTCTGTTTTTTTTTAACACTACTGTGTTTGTGTGGATTCAATATAGGACTTATTTCATGCACTAAGATAGGCTCTACTGGAACAGTGAGCAACATCTTACAGTTTATTGGTAAAACCTTACGGTGTGAAAAACCCGGAGAGTAGTTTGATAGTAAAAATATACCACCAAACTTCACCTTGGGAAAAAATGAAAAAAAAGAAAAAGAAAAAACCAAGAGTGTCGTACCAACAGAAAATAATCGATTAATACTATAACACTTGTTCAATATATATATATATATATTTATATATTAAATTTTTACTTGAAGGCACTTACAACGCATGTATCGCATAAAATTCGATACTTTTTCTTATAGAAAATGAACTTGACAAGTGTAATCCCGGCAAAGGATACCGGGCCATCCTTTGCCGGGATTACACTTGTCAAGTTCATTTTCTATAAGAAAAGTATCGAATTTTATGCGATACATGCGTTGTAAGTGCCTTCAAGTAAAAATTTAATATATACTTTATTCAGCAACGTTTCTAAAATAAACAAACATCCAAAAATCTTATATATATATATATATATATATATATATATATATATAAACCACTAGGATTATCTAAAGCTAAAATGTAAAAAGTGCCAAAGGTTTCGTTCGGTCATATTTATTTATTTATTTTTTTAGAATTTTATTCGTTTTACTAACTCCCTTTTTCCTAATCTCAATGTGTGTGTGTGTATGTGTGTGTGTGTGTGTGTGTGTGTGGTGTGTGTGTATTTGGGCAGCATTTTTTCATTTATGCGTGTTATGCAGAAAATGAAAATACATACATCGGTTTTACCTCAACGACATTGTCACGTCGTCTAACTCTCCATTTAACAGATAGAAGCTCCATTTCACAACACCTAAAATTATATTCATGCCCCCACTCTAATTACCGAAATATCTTAACGGAAAATACACACAATCTGCACAAAGAAAAAAATAATACTAGAAGCTTTATACATAAAACAATATAAACCATCCTTAAACGAAATTAATTTCCAATGCAGTACTTTTAAAATGTCTATAACACTTTTCCTATCAATATCTTCCTTCCAGCCTCCACATCCATTAATAGAATTTGAAAAATTGGAACACATCACCCTGATGATGGCACTTCGAAGTACCGAAATTACTCGGGAAATGAACTTTGGTGGACTAATCCACGAATTCCACCCAAATATTAAAAAGTTGGCCAGAAAACTTGAAAAAATCACAAATTAATTGTTAAACAGGAGATGTGTCTTTTGTTAATTCAGCATATATAATATATATATATATATATATATATATATATATATATATATATATATATATATATATATATATATATATATATATAATAATATATGTGTATATACATATATATATATACGTGTGTGTTCACACGATGAACACACACGTGTAGTCGACTGCAATTAATCAGTTTCTCGATTAATTCGCTGGGTTTAACCCTGAAGATCCTTATGGTTAAACTCGAGTAGGTTATCACTTGTACATGCATTACAATAAATTTGCCTACTAATGTATTGAGCAGTTTTTATTTGTTATATCGCTGTCTTACCTTTCTGAATTTTGCATCAACTAACCACGTGACCATATTCACCGGTAAGTCACCTTTTCCATATATATATATATATATATATATATATATATATATATATATATATATATATATGATGGACTCTCCCGTCGATCGACGTATGAGGGTTCATAGAATGAACATCCACACAGTGATTTGTTTATAATGGTGAAGGCTTGTGTTGGACCATCCACACTTTTTGGCACAGTCGATAGGAAAGAATTGGTGCATCAAGGGTTGCCACAAACCCAATCAACGACCGACTTCAGGAATTTTGAATTCAGAGTTATCCTTCTGCTAGACTGGTTATCTACCCAAGGCTGAAGGGCCCAGTCTGCCCTACTATTTAACCCATAGCTGGAGGGAATTTTGAATTCAGAGCTATCCCTCTCCTAGACTGGTTACCTACCCAAGGCTGAAAGGCCCAGTCTGCCCTACTATTTAACCCATAGCTGGAGGGAGAATATATGGATTCATACCTTTCCCAAGGGTATTAGCGCTATGTGAAATGCCAACAGCTTCGTCTCTCTCTCTCTCTCTATATATATATAATATATATATATATATATATATATATATATATATATATATATATATATAATATAGTACGGAGTATTGATTTCTATTAAAGAGAAGATCTAAACTACTATTCTATAAGCTTTTAGTGTTTTACTTTATTTTCCCTTAGTATAGAATTATATAACAAGTATCTAGAGTATAGACATATTCACTGTAGACTAATTTCTCTTGGTTTTTTTTACACTACTGTGTTGGTGTGGATTCAACCTATAGGACCTATTTTATGCTCTAAGATAGGCTCTACTAGAACAGTGAGCAACATCTTACAGTTTATTGGGAAACCCTTACGGTGAGAAAAACCCGGAGAGTAGTTTGATAGTAAAAATATACCACCAAACTTCACCTTGGGAAAAAATGAAAAAAAAGAAAAAGAAAAAACCAAGAGTGTCGTACCAACAGAAATAATCGATTAATACTATAACACTTGTTCAATTAATATATATATATATTATATTAAATTTTTATTGAAGGCACTTACAACGCATGTATCGCATAAAATTCGATACTTTTTCTTATAGAAAATGAACTTGAAAGTGTAATCCCGGCAAGGATACCGGGCAGCCTTTGTCGGGATTACACTTGTCAAGTTCATTTTCTATAAGGAAAAGTATCGAATTTTATGCGATACATGCGTTGTAAGTGCCTTCAAGTAAAAATTTAATATATACTTTATTCAGCAACGTTTCTAAAATAAACAAACATCCAAAAATCTTATATATATATATATATATATATATATATATATATATATATAAACCACTAGGATTATTAAAGCTAAAATGTAAAAGTGCTCAAAGGTTTTCGTTCGGTCATATTTATTTATTTATTTTTTTAGAATTTTATTCGTTTTACTAACTCCCTTTTCTAATCTCAATGTGTGTGTGTATTGTGTGTTGTGTGTGTGGTGTGTGTGTGTGGTGTATTTGGGCAACATTTTTTTCATTTATGCGTGTTATGCAGAAAATGAAAATACATACATTCGGTTTTACCTCAACGACATTGTCACGTCGTCTAACTCTCCATTAAAAATAATAGCTTCATTCACACACCTAAAATTACATTCGTGCCACTCTAATTACCGAAATATATATAAATATATATATATATATATTATATATATATATATATATATATATATTTATACGGAGTATTGATTTCTATTAAAAGAGAAGATCTAAACTACTATTCTATAAGCTTCTAGTGTTTTACTTTATTTTCCCTTAGTATAGAATTATATAACAACAGTCTTAAGTTTATAAAATTCCTGAAAGTATATTAAAATTTGATGAATGCTTGTTGAGGTTTTGTATTTCTTAACACATAAACCTTAGCACCTGCACTTATATACGTCAGATTCTGGGAGAAAATACTAAAGTTCTCTGCAAAAGAAATTGGTAAAAGCAACAAAAACAACAAAAATAAATAAATACAAATTCTTGAAACGCTATTTATTAAGATAAGAATTTTTAAAAAATACGATTCAAGTACACGTATTCTTAAATATGTTTAACACCTGAAACATAACTTATTTCTCTCCTGACGATGGTCTGTGACAGTTGAAATAAATCGAAACATTATTTGTCTATATTTTTTTAAAACGATTCTTGATGTGAATAATTTTTGATGTTTCGGGTTTTACTTTAGATTCTGTTGTTGTTGGTATCCTTCCTCTAAGAGAGACGATGTAGTAGTGTCCAATTCTTATTTGACTACGTAGCCTGGGCGGGTTTATATGGAGGATGAACTGTTGTCCAAGCACCAATCTTCCTCACTTTAGATTCTTTCAACGCCTTCTTACTGTTGTTGGTATCCTTCCGTCTACGAGAGACGATGAGGTCGTGTCCATTTCTTTTCAACTACGTAGCCTGAGCGGGTTGATATGGAGGATAAGCTGTTGCCCAAGCAGCAAATCCTCCCTCACTTTAGATTCTTTTAACGGCTTCTTGTTGTTGTTCGCTTCCTTCCGTCTACGAGAGACGATGGAGTAGTGTCCATTTCTTTTTCAACTACGTAGCCTGGGCTGGTTGATATGGAAGATGAGCTGTTGCCCGAGCAGCAATCATCCCTATCTTTAGAATCTTTTAACGGCTTCTTGTTGTTGTTCGCTTCCTTCCGTCTACGAGAGACGATGGAGTAGTGTCCAATTCTTTTTTGACTACGTAGACTAGGCTGGTTTATATGGAGGATGAGCTGTTGCCCAAGCAGCAAATCCTCCCTCTCTTTAGATTCTTTTAACAGCTTCTTGTTGTTGTTGGTATCCTTCTGTCTACGAGAGACGATGGAGTAGTGTCTATTTTTTGGGATTAGGTGGTCTGGGTGGGTTGATATGGAGGATGAGCTTTTGCCCAAGCAGCAAATCCTCCCTCTCTTTAGATTCTTTTAACGGCTTCTTGTTGTTGGCATCCTTCTGTCTACGAGAGACGATGGAGTAGTGTCCAATTCTTTTTTGACTACGTAGATTAGGCTGGATTATATGGAAGATGAGCTGTTGCCCAAGCAGCAAATCCTCCCCCTTTTTAGATTCTTTTAACGCCTTGTTGTTGTTGGCTTCCTTCCTTCTACGAGAGAGAATGGAGTAGTGTCCTTTTTTTTGCAACTACGTAGCCTGGGCGGGTTGATATGGAGGATAAGCTGTTGCACCAGCAGCAAATCCTCCCTCTCTTTAGATTCTTTTAACGACCTGTTGTTGTTGTTGTTGTTGCATCCTTCTGTCTACGAGAGACGATGGAGTAAAGTCCAATTCTTTTTTGACTACGTAGCCTGGGCGGGTTGATATGGAGGAGGAGCTGTTGCCCAAGCAGCAAATCCTCCCTCTCCACACTGCCGCTGTGATCCAAGGGAAACGTAAAGAACCAATGCAGTTTGGCAGAGGTAGTATCGCAGGAGTTGCTGGGTATCACTGGATTTCAGCATCATATCACTTTAGGGACTCTGCCTCCCGATCATTTTTTCTTAAGAAGTATGGCGAAATTACCGCAAAATTGTAAATCCTGATTATCTGGTGTTGCTTATCCACCGAATTCTATTTCTTATGTGTGTCATCACTCAGCTAAATAATGGACCATTCCGTTTTTATTATAAAAAAGGTAAGATAAAAAAACTGCTAGGGTTCAAAGAATATTCTCAACAGGAAATTGTAAGATACGATTACAACATTTTATATGTGCTTGGTATGACGTTAAACTGCATCAGATTGTAACACAATGGATGACGTGGAACCATGATGGTGGTTTGAGTCATTAGTTAGGGAAAAGTTTGAGTAGTGGTGTGATAGGTAATGGAAAAGTTTGAAGGATGATGTCAGAAAAGATGCGTGGCATTCTTTTTGATTGGAAGAGGAATGTCGTGGCGAAAGAGGAGAAAGGAAGAGTGATAGGTGGTAGTTTGAGAGATTCAACCTGGCCGGCGAAGGGTTAAGACAGGCTGAGACTGGGCCTCTCCCGCGCGGTGATCATGGGCAAAATGAAATAAAAACTACTTGATCAAGTAACAAAAAGATGTCTTTGTAATTAATTTAATTCAAACAAGCACAGTCCTTAGTCGGAAGAAACAGCTATTAGAAGAACTCAACTGCCTCAAGTAAGATCTCCTCACCAAGTAAGTCAAACCTGTCTCTGTCTTTGTCTGTCTATCTGTCTGTCTCTCTCTCTCTCTCTCTAATATCTCTCTATCCAACATTTCTCTATCTCTGAAGAACTTTCTTATCAAAGAACTCTCACCTTCATCAGAACACGTATCTATAATACGACATTTGGTACCGTGCCAGGAGCATAGTAGTATAGTTGATACTGTGCCCCAGCATATTACCATAAGATAGTGATGTCCCAATTCTGAATCTCTAGTAAATGTGGAGTACCCATTCTTCACCATTGCTCCCAGATCCACTCCGAACCGGAGTGGTAGTACGTGTTAAGGTTCCATCGTTGGGTTAAATAGAAAAAAAAAATTTTTCTAATTGACTACCCCTGAAGAAGAATAAAAAAAATGTATTCAGCATAAAATAACCCCACAAGGATTAAAATGCCGTAAAATCCAACCAGCCAGAAACTCCTCATTTCAAATTCTAAATCAGTTGAAAACGGTTAAGGTAAGTTATAGCGTTCATTACAATATATTTTGAAATTTCTATTTTAGAATATATAATTTTTCTTCCATTTTATTTTTTCTATATCAATCATTTAATAGAATTTACTATAAATTTAGACCTAGACAATATATTAAGTACATTGTTGTCAATAAGTCTGGTGGGATTTTATGCTGCTAGGAGAGCTCTGGGTTAGTAATAACGATATTACAGTTCCGAAACCACGCTTAAACTGAGGGTGATTTTAGGTAAAAAGGGAATATCTGAACAAGGCCCGAGGACACAGCGGTCTAAACGTTGTGTTTGTAAACACTCCCAGTAAAAGTGAGGACAACAGTCCGAAACATCACAGTCATTCAAATCGCCACATAATTAGACTGTCTATAGCAAATGCAGAAAGCGATTTCAATATACGCACGAGAAAGGTATAAACTGGTATTTTCTCTCACTTTTTCCTTTTTAATCCCCCTCTCTCTCTCTCTCTCTCTCTCTCTCTCTCTCTCTCTGATATATATTATTTCCCGATCAGTTTCATTTACCTCTTGTATTCTCTCTCTCTCTCTCTCTCTTCCACAGCTCTCGTTCCTCCACCCCCTCCTCTCTCTCTCTCTCTCTCTCCACAGCTCTCGTTCTCTCTCTCTCTCTCTCTCTCTTCTCTCTCTCTCTCTCTCTGATATATATTATTTCTCGATCAGTTTCATTTACCTCTTGTATTCTCTCTCTCTCTCTCTCTCTCACAGCTCTCGTTCTCCACCCCTTCTCTCTCTCTCTCTCTCTCTCTCCCACAGCTCTCGTTCTTCTCTCTCTCTCTCTCTCTCTCTCTCTCTCTCTCTCTCTCTCTCTCCTTCTCTCTCTCCTCTCAGATCTTCCTCTCTCTCTCTCTCTCTCCTCTCTCTCTCTCTCTCTCTCTCTCTCTCTCTCTCTCTCTCCTCTCTCTCTGATTATCCCGATCAGTTTCATTTACCTCTTGTATTCTCTCTCTCTCTCTCTCTCTCTCCACAGCTCTCGTTCCTCCCCCCCTCTCTCTCTCTCTCTCTCTCTCTCTCTCTCTCTCTGATATATATTATTCTTCAGTTTCTACCTCTCTCTCTCTCTTCTCTCCTCTCTCTCCTCTCTCTCGTCTCCACAGCTCTCGGTCCTCCACCTCTTTCTCTCTCTTCTTCCTCTCACTCGTCTCTCTCTCCTCCTCTCCCCACAGCTCTCGTTCCCTCTGCCACCCCCTCTCTCTCTTCTCCTCTCTCTCTCTCTCTCCAACAGCTCTCGTTCCTCCAACCCCCCTCTGTTCTCTCTCTCTCCTCCAACAGCTCTCGTTCCTCCACTCCTCCTCTTCTCTTCTCTTCTCTCTCGATCTCGTCTCTCATTCTGTCTCTCTCTCTCTCTCGGTCTCTCTCTCTCTCTCTCTCTTCTCTCTCTGTACTTTAGTCTATGAAAATCTCTACTTATGTACCTAGTCTCTCTGATCTTTTCAAGTGTTCCTAAAGTTTACAAACGATTTCCTTTACCTTTTTATCTAGAGAGAGAGAGGTAGAGGTAGAGAAAGAGGGTGAGAAGAGACGGAAGAAGAGAGTTGGGGGAGGAGAAAGCAAGAGACCAATAAAAAGGGTCATGACATTATATAGATGATGTAGATTGAGAGAGAGAGAGAGAGAGAGAGAGAGAGAGAGAGAGGGGGAGGATAGAAAGAGATGGAGAGAGAGGGGAAATAGATAGACACATATACAACAGCCTCACATCGACTCACAACACTCTTCAATCTTCCAAGGCCATCATTAAGAATAAAGATAAAAATTAATATATATAAATATATATATATATATATATATATATATATATATATATATATAATATAAAACAAATCAAGAAAAAGAAAAAGAAAATTGCATAAAACTCTAAACGTTGATTGGACCTAATACAATGTTTGATTACAATTCAAGATCTGACAAAAGAAAGGAAAAAAAACAAAGAAAAAACAACAAGAGTAAAAACAAAAGAAAAAAGAAAGAATGAAATTTTGGGTGGGTGTGGTTTCAATACTCTTCTCCTATTGACTGATTTGTCGGTGCCTTTCAAAACAAGAATCGGAAACAATTCAATGAGGTTTCGTTTCGTTTCGCCTTAAATTTTTTTCATCTTTGGTTTCTGCATTGATTTTGTCATTTCGGTATTTGTATATCTTTATACAAATAAAATTTTCATTCACAGACACACACACACACACACAACACACACACACACCCATATTATATATATATATATATATATATATATATATTATATATATATATATATAATATATATTTACATACATAATATATATATTATATATATGTATATTATGTTTTTTTATGGACTCTCCGTCGATTCTCGACGTGAGGGTTCATATACACAATGAACACCCACACAGTGATTTGTCTATAGTGGTGAAGGCTTGTGTAGGATCATTCCTCACTTTTTGGCACAGTCGATAGGAAAGAATTGGTGCATCAAGGGTTGCCACAAACCCAATCAACGACCGACCTCAGGAATTTTGAATTCAGAGTTATCCCTCTCCTAGACTGGTTACCTACCCAAGGTTGAAGGGCCCAGTCTGCCCTACTATTTAACCCATAACTGGAGAGAATTTTGAATTCGGAGTTATCCCTCTCTTAGACTGGTTACCTACCCAAGGCTGAAGGGCTCAGTCTGCCCTAATATTTAACCCATAGCTGGAGGGAGAATATATGGATTCATACCTTTCCCAAGGATATTAGCGCTAATTGAACTCGAATCGACGAGTCCATTTTCCACGACTCTAACCACTAGCCCACGTACCTCCATATATATATATATATATATATATATATATATATATATATATATACTAGACAAAACGTGACCCATTGGGTCACCCATTGAGCTCTCGGTAGAGAATTGGGTATAATTAGGTATTGTCAAAGATGATGTCAAATCCGTATTTTACAAAATCAATTGATTGAAAAAAAAATGCGAAAAAGCAGAGAATTATCCGATTTTAATGAAATGTTCAGTGTTGATTCATCAATGAATGAATTTTATAATGCATCCGTTATTTTATTTCAAAACTTTCTGATTTTTTTCAGGTTACTTAATTTTGACCCCCTCTTATTTTGGGGGCGCAAAATATCGGTGAGGTTATATAAAGGAGAAACTAATTACAGTATGAATAAAAAGACAAGGCCGAAGGTGTGAATAGAAGAAAAAAATTAAGGGACCGATTTTGGTAGTAAATAAATACCGAAAATTGGAAATTTCAATATAGAATAATTTTTTTTAGATTTTTTACTCTGTTGGTTTTGGTATATAATTAGCTTCTAGAATATCACGAAACACACACACACACACACACACCACACACACACACACATACATATATATATATATATATATATATGTATAATAATGGCACTTGTTTAATGTCTTGGACACTTCTATATCGTGTTGATATTGAAATGACCACTGTTTGTTTCCAGTAGCACAGAACAATACAGTTTTTATACAGCCTACGCATACACATATTTTCATTATACTGAGAAAATTTCGTTAAATTTTAATCGGTATTTTTTTAACAAATTTTAAAAATGTCATCTCGTTAATAATTTGAAACAGTTTTATAATATATATATATATATATATATATAGAGAGAGAGAGAGAGAGAGAGAGAGAAGTGTGTGTGTGTGTGTGTGTGTGTGTGTGTGTGAAATGACTGTGTTTTGTATGTCTGTATATATGCGCCTGTGTCTGTGTTTAGTCGTATGTGTCTCTCAGAGTGTATGTGGGGTATGAGTGTGAATAGGTGTGTGTGAATGTGTGTGTTTGTGTTTGTGAGTGTGTGTGTGTGTGTGTGTGTGTTGTGTGTGTGTGTGGTGTTTGTGACTGTGTGTGTGTGAGTGTGTGGTGTGTGTTTGAATGTGTGTACATGTTTGTGATTGTGTGTTAAGTGTGTGTTGGTGGTGTAAGTGTGTGTGTTGTGAGTGTGTGTGTGAGTGTGTGTTAGTACATATTAATGTGTGTGTACGTGGTGGTAAATGTGTTTTGTGTGTTTGTGTCTGTGTGTGTGCTGTGTGTGTGTGCTGTTTTTGGTGTGTGTGTGTGTGTTGGCTTTGAATCCCTTCTGAATGTTAGTCACAAAATCTAGTGAAAACGAAAGACGTAACCGAATTTGTCGGTGACCATTGAAGCGAAAGAAGACATAGAATGTCACGTGTGAGGCTAATTGAAACGCTACTCATTAACTTTTAACATTTTCTGATGTAAGAGAATTTTGGTGCTTCAAGACAATTTATGAATGAAAAGGATTGAGGAGGAGATAATTATGGGGGAGTGAAGACAGAAAGAAGTCGTGGGTCTACGGAGGGGGACGTGGCAAGATTATTAATATTGAAATATAATGAATGAACAGCGGATGAAAGGGTTTAGAAGATTGAAGAATATATATATATATATATATAGAAGAAGAAGAAGAAGAAGAAGAAGAAGAAGAAAGAAGAAGAAGATGGAATTGAAGAAGGAGGAGGAGAAGAATGAAAGAGAAGAAGGAGAAGAAGAAGAAGAAGAAGAAGAAGAAGAAGAAGAAGAGAAGAAGAAATGAAAGAGAAGAAGAAGAAAAAAGAAAAGGGAATGGAAGAAGAAGAAGAAGAAGAAAGAAGAAGAAGAAGAGGGAATTGAAGAAGAAAAAAGAAAGAAGAAGAAGAAGATGAAGAAGAAGGAGAAGAAAGAGAAGAAGAAGAAGAATGAATGAATGAAGAAGAAGAAGAAGAGGAGGAGGAGGAGAAAGGTGACAAGAAGAAGAAGAAGAAGAAGAAGAAGAAGAAGAAGAAGAAGAAGAGTTTAGAATTGATAAAAAAGACTAAAAATAAAATAAGAAGCAAAAGCCTGACACGAAGAAGTAGACAAAAGTGAGGGTCAAGAAGGAAAAAAAAGAAGAAATATAATTTACATAGAGCAAAGGAAATGAGTTAAAAGTCAAAAGAAGAAAACGAAAAAATCAAAAAGAAAGAAAAAGGAAAATTTTCAAAAGTAAACGACAATTAATTTGAACAAGGGAAATGCTAAATATTTATTATGTTTAAATTAGCTTAGCTCCCGTGTTACCCAGAGATGATTAAACTGGTTATTCTAATAACGGATTGCAAGACAAGCATACTAACCAGAGTCAGCTAGCCCTAGGTTACATCGTACAAGTCATTATAAAGTTTCGTTGTCTTTAGAGTTAAGCCAGGTTTCGGGGCCATAGTATCATTACCAATAACACAGCTCTTCAATAATATCTCCGGCTCAGTGTGGACCTGGAGCAACGGCAATGAAGGAGTACTCCACACTTTCCAGAGCTCTAGAATTGTAACATCACTCTAGAGGCAGTTTACAGTAATACCCAGGTCACTAAGCCCCTCAGCCATCTCCTTCAAGCACATCCGATTGAAAGCGTTTGTGCGGTTGCGATAGAAGCAATATGGTCAAGATAATCATATACGTATTAGGGGTTGATATGACCAGTCGATTGATTAGCCGGAGCCACTTCGACCCCCCGTCTAACCTAAGTAAGGGCCAACAAGTGTTACATTGAGAAAGAATTGATTGAGCTTCCATTTGTTTACTTTTTAGCAAGAAACACCGAAAATGTCGAGTAGAATTTTAACGTCATTTTATAATACTATTTAATTTTTAAATGTATTCGATAAAATAAAACAAATCTTCATTATTTTTGCTCAAAAACAAAGACCTAGTGATATTTAATGTGTATATATATATTTAATTTGTCGTTATTGTTTTATTTTCGAAGTTTCACACAACTGCCTTATATTTATATATATATATATATATATATATATATATATATATATATATATAGAGAGAGAGAGAGAGAGAGAGAGATAGATAGATAGAAGAAATTTGTGATATATACAAGGTGTGTCATAAAAGTACGAGATTGAAGTTGTATTTACCAAGATAGAAATGGACACAAAATGGAATGTTATTTTTTTAGAATACAAGGTATGTCATAAAAGTTTCCGAGTTTGAAGCTGTATTTACCAAGATAAGAAATTAACAATGTATGGAATGTTAATTTTTTCAGAATACAAGGTCTGTCAAAAAGTACAAAAAACGATATTTTTTTACACATGTTGTATATGAGTTTTAAGCGGAGTAAACCGGTTGTTTAATGGAGGCTAAGTAATCAAAACTCTATTATAGATTTATACATTGCTGGGGAGAGAATAAATAGACCTTTTCTAAGAGCGTTAGTGCGAAAGGAAATTCAAACAACTTCGTCCACGATTTGAACCAGGTGTTCTATACCCCTATTAAACATCGTCGATATGTCCAGCATATCAACCCCGGTTTCAACCAGGGGTCAGTGAGCTTCGGCCTCTGGACATTACAGGTAACATCGTTGAAACTAGGTGCCATCCCCCAGGCAACACCTGCCCCTTGATTTAAAGAGACAGGGCTAGGTTTATTGCACAGTGCCTGAGGCGCCCCCTTGAGGAAAATGCTGACGGATCAATGCATTTTTTATGGGCGGGTCCACATAAAAATGTCCTTGTGTCAAGCCCTCATAAGACAGAGAGAGAGAGAGAGAGTTCAGAGACAGAGATAGTCACATTTTAGACTTACTTTAGAGAGAGAGAGAGAGAGAGAGAGAGAGAGAGAGAGAGAGAGAGAGATTGGTTTGGTCTGGTTCGATTTGGTTTGTTTTACGGCATATCAACCTCAGTGGGTTATTTAATGCCTCCAAAACTGGAACATCACCATCAGATAGAGTCTAACGTCATTCCCAGGACATGTAGACCCTCAGTCACCGTCTTCTAGCACCCATATGATAAAAAGGGTTGGGGCTTGCCATAAGGGCAATAGGGTTGGGGCAATCATATAGGTGCTAGGGCTTGACGTGGCCTGCCGATTGATCGGTGTGGGCCTCTCCGACCTCCTGTCTAGCCTAAGTAAGAGTCTACGTGGAGCGCTGCAGGTCATGGAATGCTCATCCACCAAGACTCCGTTCTTAAGCATCACGGGTATCCACCCACGGCCAACAGGTGCCCCATTTGGGTGAGTCTTATCCTTCTGCTTAGGTGCAGTCGATGCATTCTAACGTCCTAGCCGACAGGGCAGGATCATTTGAGTCGGTGATTGTCTTAACATTTATTTAATTAATTAAAACAAGACTTATGTTGCTTTATTATTTATGTGACACACCACTAAGAATTTATTTTGAAATTGATCAATTTATATTTGAAAGTATGAATGTATTATATCTATTATCAGAATTATTAGAAATGCACAATATCAGCACTAAATATTTGATTCAAATAAAAATTAATATCATGATCATTACTGGCAATAATCTCCATAAAAGTGGAAAAAGGAAAATAAATTTTAATGAAAATTGAATCTTATTCTTTATATGAGAACAAAATGAATTTTTGTGTTGTGCCTCATGTCTTGCTTGTTTTTATGCTCCTCTTTTATTGGGTAATCAGACTTTGTTGTTCTTTATATCAAATTGCAATTAAATTGTCACTATGAATTCTTCATTTTAATCATACACCTTTCAAAAACCTTGATATTTCATGTTAATAAATAAAAATTTTTTTAAAATTCTAGTCCATAATGCCAGTGTTGCCTTTCGCATTACTTTTCAAATAATATTGTCTATTGTGTTTTTTCTTTTGTGTAGATGAGTGACATCGCGCGGGAGAGACGACCAAAATTACTATGGAATCCTGGTGGCTGAGCAGTCCATGACATGCAACACTCCACTTTGGCCTTATTTATGCTAGGCAGGTGGTCTGAACAATAAAGAAAGAGAAAGCGAGGAAGGAACTAAGGGACACAGGAAATGTGAAGAAAGTGAAAAAGTGAAAACATAATTTTTTAGAATGTTTTTTAAATACCTAAAGAAAGAAGGGAAGAGGGAATGAATGAAGAAACAGAAAGAAAAATGAAAAAGAAGAAAAGAAAGAAAGAAAGAAAGAAAGAATGAATGAATGAATAAAAGAAATGCCATTTTTTTCTTTTTTGACGCGTCGCCTTTATTTCTGTTGGAAAAAACATTGAAAGAAAGAAAGGAGAAAGAAAGAATGAAGAAACAGAAAGAAAAGGAAAAAGAAAAATTACCAAATACAGAAAGAAAGAAAGAAAGAAAGAAAGAAGAAAGAAAGAAAGAATAATCAATGAATGAAGAAACGAAGGACGCTAAAGAAAGAGAGAGGAAGGAATGAACTAAGAAACACTAGGAAAATGAGAAGAAAGAAAAAAGTGAGAACATAAATGAAAAATACTAAAAGAAAGAAAGAGAGAAAGAAAAACTATCACGTCTTCCTCTTCCAAAGCCGGGCCGAATCTAAACTAATTCTGACTAAAAACTATCACGTGTACCGGAGGTCAGTTGGGGTCATCTATATGTCAATCATAACTCCCAACTTTTACGGGAAAATACCCACCTCCGCTTTTTATTCCTACGAACTTATTTTAAATTAACTACAGTCGCAAAGACCCACTATTACTGAATCGTGAGTTGAATCCTCGTGGGATGCCCCATTTAAACCCTATGTAAAAAAATAGACCTTGCATTGATCCAGCTACTCTGAAAAAAATGTTAATATCTACTATCTAAAACATCAAATGAAAAAATATCCATGCTGTTATCATTTATTTTTTAATTCTTTAATTATCTTTACGAATATAAATCAAATCTCTATTATTTTTACTAAAAAAAACAAGCCCTGGTGATATTTAATGTGATATTTACTTGAAGTTTCCTCTGGACATACAGATACACACCTACCTTTTATATATGTATAGGTGTATTAATGATTTTGCCTATAAAAAATGATAAACTCATGTAATTGCTCGGGGTATTGTGCCGTTAGAGACAGACAGAGAGACAGACACCGAACCTCAATTATAATAAGATACGGCTACAACAAACACCACTCTCCTGAGTTCTCCTTATGTTATCATTATTTTACTCTATTTGATTATTTTTACATATGTTCGTCTTTTTAAATAGGTAAACGTTCGTACTTATACTTTCAACTGACGATTTAGTATTGGCGTCCCGGTTTTGTGTCTGGATATTCATCGCTAATTAATTGAACTTAAAACGCCTTTAGTCGACTTGAAATTCGTATGGTGTATCTCCAATTTTTCCTCATTTAATTTTAAATGTTGAAACAATAAAAAAAAACATCTTCAATTCTTAAAAACAGGGTAATTACCTTTTTCGCCACCAGGTGCACACACATATACATACGCTCCAAGCACCACACACACACACACACACACACATAATATATATATTATATATATAAGATAAATCTAATGAGTCAGACGAACCTATTAAAGTTTCGCTTAATGCTCTTCAGGTATTGAGTACTTTTTACTTATTAGCTTTAGTTCCTTGGTGGTTTATTGAAATATATATATATAAATATATTATATAATATATATATATATATATATATATATATATATAAGTTGTTTTTTTCTTTTGGCCAATATTTACCAATAGATTATTTTTTGTTGGTACGCTTATCTTGGTCTTTCTTTTTCCAAAATTGTTTTCTCCCCGGTTGATGTTTTGGTAGTATATTTTTACAATCAAACTATTTGCTGGGGTTTTTTTTTCTCACCGCGAGATTTTACCAATAAGTTTGGTATATATATATATATATATATATATTATATATATATATATATATATATATATATATACTGGAATTTGCGTGTGCTGTAATGATTAGAGTCGTAGAAATTGGACTTGTCGACCGAGTTCAAATACAGGACGAAGCCCTTTGCATTTCACATAGCGCTAATACCCTTTGGAAAGATATGAATCCAACTAATCTTCCTCCGGCTATCGGCAAATAGTAGGGCAGATTGAGCTCTTTAACCCTGGCTAGTTCAACAGTCTAGAAGGAAAACTCTGAATTCAAACCTGTTAAACTCCACTTAAGAAATTGACCTTGTGTCATATCTTGCTCATATCTTGTGTCATATCTTGTTCGCTTTATATTTTATTCTATAGTTGAACAGTATACAATCAAAACGGATACCATTAAATATTATTAATGACCAAAAAGTGAGAGAGACTGACATCAAGATTATTATACATTTTACATATTGATCATCTATAATAGCTCTTAAGTAAACATATCAAATGTTGTAATGATTAAATCATCATACTGTGGTATATCCACATGTCATAGTAGTTAACCATCCGAGTAAGACGGACTAGGCACGCAGGACACTGCTGGAAAGCAGGGACGATCTCATAAGTGACGTTCTCTTGTGGAAGCCAACACACGGACATGCTAATGTGGGCCGCCCATCAAGGACCTACATTGAGCAACTATGTGGGGATGCTGGATGCTGCGCAGAAGACCTCCCGGTGGCAATGAATGATAGGGAAGGTTGGCGAGAGATTGTCATGGATATCCGTGCTACTTGCATGACATGATAATGATGATGATGATGATGACATTTTGTTTTATTCATTTTTGATGGGTACTCATTTTATAAACTCATTTTTTTTATTTTAACCATAGATAGGGTCCGAATAGGTACTACCACACTGGTCGGACTGTAGTACAGGTGGTCTTGAGTTCGATTCTTACTGGCGGTACCTTACTTGTGAAACTGTGCAAAAACAACATTGCGTTTAGTAAGAAATATACTTGGTTTGGTTTTGTTTTACGGCATATCAACCTTAGTTGGTCATTTAATGCCTACAAAATTTTGAAATAAAGTCATTCTTAATGGATACTCAATGTTTTTTATAAACTCATGTTTCTATTTAACCCATTGATGGGACCCTCACAGCTACTACCACTCCGGGTGAGAGTGGACCGGGGAGCAATGGTGATGAAAGGGTGCTCCACATTCCCCAAAACGTCAAAAACTGGAACCTCACCATCAGATAGAGTTTAACGTCATTCCCAGGACATGAAGACCCTCAGTCACCGCCTTCTAGCACCCATATGATAAAAAGGGTTGGGGGTTGCCATAAGGGCAATATGGTTGGGACAATCATACAGGTACTAGGGTTTGACGTGACCAGCCGCCCGTCTAGCCCAAGAAAGGGCCAGAGTGGAGTATTGCAAGTCATTGACTGCTCAACCACCTGGGTTCTATCCTTAAGCATCACGGGTCGCCACCTACGGCCAGCAGGCGGCCCCATTGGGGGGGGGAGTCTTACCTCTCTGCAGAGGTGCAGTTGGTACATTCTAATGACACAGCCGACAGGGCGGGGAGTATACTTGAAAGTCAATTTACATTTTTTTACCAGCCAATTTTTTTGGTTTTTTTTTTGGTGGGGATGTTCATGGGGAAGGGGTTACTCCACTCATTGAATTTCCTGTTATATTTTTCAGAATACTTCCTGATTACTTACCAGTTTAAACACAAAGCTACTTCCATCCGTATTTTAAATAAAAAAAAATATTTTTTCACTTTTTTTTTTCTTTTTTTTTTTTTTCTTGCCTTTCTCTGAGTCGCGTAACTTACAAAGGCCTACTTAGAGTAAAGTCTATTTTGTCTTTTAGTTATTTTAGTTTTCCTCGTTTTGCTAATAAACTCTTTTTTTTATTATTCGAGCAGTGCTT
The DNA here is from genome assembly GCA_023376005.1 of Doryteuthis pealeii. Classification (NCBI taxonomy): domain Eukaryota; kingdom Metazoa; phylum Mollusca; class Cephalopoda; order Myopsida; family Loliginidae; genus Doryteuthis; species Doryteuthis pealeii. The sequence continues at coordinate 74,939,671 of CM042169.1, forward strand.
CGAGAATAATTGAATCTCCTTTTCAATACCCGGATTCCCCACCCACCACCCCAGAAGCACGCACATGCTACAATTAATTGACTTAACTTTTCCGTTTTTTCTCCACACTTAATTAAAACCTCGTTTCGACTTGTGGCGTCATAAACTCAACTTTGCTGCTTTTTAATGCCAAAGTCTGATAGAACCGTATAAATGAACGTGGCCTATAAATTATCCAGGATTTATATATATATATTATATATGTGTGTGTGTGTGTGTGTGTGTGGTGTGTGTGTTGTGTGTATTATTATATATAGGTGTGTGTGTTGTGTTTATATATATTGTGTGTATATATCTTGTATATATATATATATGTTTGTTGTGTGTGTATATATATGTGTGGTGTGTGTGTTGTGTGTGTGTGTGGTGCGTGTTTTTGTGTATATATATGTGTGCGTGCATGTCTGTATAATATATATATTAATTATATATATGTATGTGTGTTGTATATATATATATATATATATATGTATGTATATATAATATTATGTGCGTTTGTGTGGTGTTGTGTGTGTGCATTAAATATATATTATATATATATATATATATGTTTGTGTCTATGTGATATATGTATATGTGCGTGTTGATATATATATATATAGTATATATATATATATATACACACACATATATATGTGTGTGTGTGTGTGTATTGTGTTTACATATTGCCTATGTGCGTATATATATATGTATATATAAATATATATATATATATATGTGTATGTATATATGTATGTGTATATTATAGTGTGTATTTCTGTAAGAATTATACATCTGTATATATGTATAGTATGTATGTATTATAATATTATTGTGTGTATATTACCTAGTGTATATATTTGTATGTGTATGTATATATATAGTATTATGTGTCCGTATATATACATATATATATAATATATATATGTATGTATGTGATATATATATATTATATATATATATATTATATATATATATATATATATATATACTATATAATATATATTATATATATATATATATATTATATATAATATATATATATATATATATTATATATATATATATTAATATATATATATATATTTATATATATATATATATATATTATATATTATATATAATATATATATATATATATATATATATTATAGCTCAGTCGGTTGAGCGTTCGGCTAGAAACCACAAGGTTTCCTAGTTCGATACCGGTCCTCGCCAACTCAGCGTATGAGTAGCACAGGGATCTGTGCGGTAAAGTAAGGAGCTGATGGTAGGTGTGGCGCTCCACCTCAGACGCCAAAACAATCTCCTTGGTCTAGCGCTATTGAAAAGGGGATAGACTCTTTCGCTGACTGGCTGATACCGACTTTAGGCCGCCCCGACGACTTTACTTTACTTACATATATATCTATATATGTGTGTTATATATATGTATGTATATGTTATATATTACCTATGTGTATATATACGTGTGTATGTATATATATATATATATAATATTATTATATATAATATATATTGTGTTTGCGTTTGTATTGTGTAGATTATGTACGTATATCTAAAGGAGAAAAAAAAAACAAGCAATCAACAAACTTAGATTCAGAAAAAAAATCTAAGAATAAATAAACAAGTAGATAAAGTTGAATTGAGAAAGAAAGAAAGAAAGAAAGAAAGAAAGAAAGGTAGGAAGGAAAGAAATTGACATGAAAAGAGGAAAGAAACGAATGAACACAGTTAGATTGAGAGAGAGAAAAAGACAGCAAGAACAAAAGAAAGACAGAAAGACAGAAAGAAAGAAAGAATGAAAGAAAGAAAGAAACGAAGAAACGTAGAAAGAAAGAAAGAAAGAAAGGAAAGAGGAAGAAAGAAAGAAAAAAGAAAGAAAGAAAGGAAGAAGAAGGAAGGAGAAAGAAACAAAGAAAGAAACGAAGAAAGAAAGGAAGGAAGAAAGAAAGAAATAATGGAAGGGAAGAAAGAAAGAAAAGAAGAAGGAAGGACCGAAGAAAGAAAGAAAAAGAAAGAAAGAAAAAGAAGAAAGAAAGAAAGAAACGAAAGAAAAAAAGAATGGAAGGGAGAAAGGAAGAAATGAAGAAGAAAGAACGAAGAAAGGAAAAGAAACGGATAAAAAAAGAAAGAGAGAAAGAATGGAAGGGAGTAAGAAAGAAGAAGAAGGAAGGAAAGAAGAAGGAAAGAAATTGACATGAAAAGAGGAGAGAAACAATGAAAAGAAAAAAAGACAGCAAGAACAATAGAAAGAAAGAAAGAAAGAAAAGAAAGAAAGAAATCGATATGAGTTGAAAGAAAGAGAGAAGCAAATAAACAAAGTTCGATTGAGAAAGAAAAAAGAAAGATCAAAAGCAACCAAAAAAGAAAGAAAGAAATATAAAGTACGGAAGACTTGGTCAGCAGTTCAAACGTCGGTAGACGAATTACAAATGGCGGCTTTCCGGCTTTTATTTATATTTAATCTAACAAGAACAGATCACTCTGTTTAGACTAAACACATGGGCAGTTTAGTCTCCTTATACAAGAAAGAATGAATCAATCAATTAAATTGACCACAGTTGAAAAAAAGCGGGCAAAATTAAATTGGGAAAGAAAGAAGAATTGTTTAGTTGGTTGGTTTTACGGCATGTCAAGCCATTGGGTTATTTTATGCCGAAGACGTTTCTTTGTATTCATTCTCCATGGGTACTCAATTTATTAAACTCATTTTGTTAAACACACACTTCTTAGAACTCATTTTTTTCTATTTAGCATATAGTTGATCTGTGGGCAATGGAGATGAAGGGGTTCTCAGTATTCCCCACATCCAGAATCGGAACCTCCATCAGTTTATGTTGCCCTTCTTTACCGGCACTAAATAGGTATATGTTATATATCTTTCTTACATCTTACTCTGGTCGTCTATTCTTCTGGCTGCTGGTTCTGATCGTCTATCATCTATCTTGGTCTGGTATATCTTCTAAGGTCTCGTCTGGTCTTCTATTGAGGATTCCGGGTAAGGATTTCAGAAGCCCTGTGTCATTGCACAAGACTTCGATTTCGATAATGTTACTTTATTCGTAGATCCCAGACCGAAATCACGCAGTGAGACTCACATCTTGCTAGCTTGGCTTCTAACTTCTAACTCTAACTAACTGAGTTGCTTACCTCTTAAACCGGAAGGGGGCTTCTATCGCGGTTCCGTTTCTCACGGTTTTCCCAGAACGCAAGGTGAGATCGAGGTCAAGCGCCGCACTCACCTCAAGCCATCAGCTGCACTATATGATTTCTACACTATTGTCATAATCATTAGGTATCTAATGATTATGTAACAATAGTTAACGTAGGACATGAACCCCAGCCACCGCCTTCTATGATAAAAACAAGGTTGGGGTTGCGCATAGGGACAATATGGTTGGGGCAATCATGTAGGGCTAGGGTTTGACATAACCACCGATTGATCGGTGGGGACCTCTTGGACCGCCCGTCTAGCTTAAGTAAAGGCGAAAACAAAGAAAGAATATGAAGGATGAGCTGTCGCCAAGCAACAGGTCCCACCCTCGAAACTGTTGCTGGATAGCACTGAAGTTCAGCATCACACCAACTTAGGTACCCCGGCTCCGGATTTAATTTCGGGGTTTACTCACCTAGCCTTTCCTTTGAATGAAGTATAGTCGGTAGGCAGCGGAAGTTTTATCACAATTTCCTTGTCTATATTGATTGCATTCCAAGGCTAAGGAGCCCCATCTACGCCACCTGAGATTTTTTAGTATTGGCTATATTCATGAATGGACTTTTAGAATTTCTGTTGTTGACCATTGGATAGAAGTATCAATGTGTTTATTATGAAAATTGTATAATGGTAAGTAAAAAAGTAAAGTCAACGGGGCGGCCTAAAATCGGTATCAGCCAATCAGCGAGGGAGTCTATCCCCTTTTCAATAGCGCTAGACCAAGGAGATTGTTTTAGCATCTGAGGTGGAGCGCCACACCTACCATCAGCTCCTTACTTTACCGCACAGATCCCTGTGCTACTCATACGCTGAGTTGGCAGGGACCGGTATCGAACTAGGAACCTTGTGGTTTCTAGCCGAACGCTCTACCGACTGAGCCAACCCGGCTGCGTATTATCCACTATTTGCCAATAAATACTAATAATTTTGAAAGTAAGTGAGATGCAATATCAACAGTTTTATTATTAATTCAAGTGCTCCTTAATGAACATAATGCTCGATATGAACATACTTTCTACGAGCAAGAATATGCGCCCTCAGTAAATTTATGCCACTAAAACAATAACAATTGGCGATTTGTTTAATTTGTTTCATAAAAACAATCGTCTCTTTTTAGAATGCGTATCGAAAATCATAGCCACATTTGTTATATTATTCTCTAGCGCTTTGAGAAAGGTTGGAATGCAGCACAGTCATTTCGCGATCTCAATGAACTTTTTCGTGAAGGAACAATAAGCAAAAAAGCCAACTTGAAAGATGATTCAGGAAGTTCAAATTGGACAATACAAACACCACAGAGGAAAAGGGAAGAGGTCGACCCTCAAATCTTAACGACTAGACACTTTTGCCAACCGTAAAATATGACGAAAGCTTGACAATGGGAATATTGGCCTAAGATTTAAATGTAGAGTATTCAAACATCGTTCGTTGTCTCAAAAAGCTCGGAAAAGTATGGAAATTGACTGGGTAGGTCACCCACAAATTCATCGATACCAACAAAGCCTAAAGAGTCCGAATTGTTTCTGCTGAATAAAATTTGTTGAAAAAAAATATTCCCCACTCTTCCAGAACTGGAACCTCACCATCAATTAAAATTTAACGTCATATTCAGGACATGAAAACCCCAGCCACCGCCTTCTATGATAAAAAAGGGTTGGGGTTGTTATAGGGACAATATGGTTGGGACAATCATGTAGGTGCTAGGGCTTGACATAACCACCGATTGATCGGTGGGGGGCCTCTCGGACCGCCCGTCTAGCTAAATAAAGGCGAAAACAAAGAAAGAATATGAAGGATGATCTGTCGCCCAAGCAACAGGTTCCACCTCTCAAAACTGTTGCTGGATAGCACTGAAGTTCAGCATCACACCAACATTTGTGGAAAAAAAGCACGTACACAAACCCTATACTTTGTTACTCAAACAGCGTTGAGAATATTGGCCAAAGATTTGAATGTGGAGCATTCAAACATCGTTCGTCGTCTCAAAAGGCTCGGAAACGTATGGAAATTGGCTGGGTGAGTCTCCCACAAACTCTCCGATACCAACAAAGCCGAAAGAGTCCGAATTATTTTTGTGGAATAAACATTTTTGGAAAAAACACACACACACACACACACACACACACACAAACCCTATAGATTGTTGCTCCAACGGTGTTGAGAAATTTGGCCAAAGATTTGAATGTAGAGTATTCGACCATCGTTCGTTGTCTCAAAAAGCTCGGAAAAGTATGGAAATTGACTGGTCGGGTCACCCACAAACTCCCCCATAACAACAAGGTCAAAAAGTGTCCGAATTGTTTTTGCTGAATAAAACTTGTTGAAACGCACACACAGATATATATATATATATATAATATATATATATATATATATATATAGAGAGAGAGAGAGAGAGAGAGAGAGAGAGAGAGAAACGAATCCTATAATTTGATGCTCAAACAGCGTTGAGAATAATGGCCAAAAATTTGAATGTGGAGCATTCGACCATCGTTCACCGTCCCAAAAAGATCGGAAAAGTATGGAAATTGACTGGGTGGGTCACCCACAAAATCACCGATAACAACAAAGCCGAAAGAGTCCGAATTGTTTTTTGTTGAAAAAATATTGTTGAAAAAAAAACGCATAAATCCTATAGTTTCTGGCTCAAACAGCGTTACGTTTGATCCTGTACAGTATCTGGTAATCTTGCTGAAAGCCATTGCAAATCTCAAAAAGGAAAGAGTTCGGTAAGGAAGCAAAGAAATTTTTTGTATATTTATTTATTCATTATCAACATGGACTAGATAACAACAAGATTTGTAAAATATAACAAGAACGGGTTCGCACTGATTAGATGGGGAAAAAATCTTTACAGGATGTTGGTGGCACTTATCAAAAATCGTTTTGACGAAGGACATTTTGACAGGAACACAAAAAACAACAACAAATAAAGGTAAGAAAATGTCGTGTAGTTCAGGTAGATAACTCAGAAAAAAAAAGCGGGAAAATATATAAGTAAAAAAAAAACAACAAGATACCGGTAATATTTTTTTCTTTGTAGGCAGAAATGTTTGTTTTCCGGAATCGAATGATGAACGATGTGTGTTCTTTAGGGAACTTTTCTACAGGTTGAATGTCGAAATTGTTGACAGAGATAAGAAAGCTCAAAAAGAAACAAACGGAAAACGACACATTTCATAGGACATTTTCTTTTAGAGATTAAAAGAAACAACAACAAAAAATTGAATTCCGGGTGGAAAGATGAAATTCGTTCAAAACAAAAAAGGGCATGTTCTTTCTTATTCTCTCTAATTTGACACACGACCTATGCGGAAAACGACACATTTCATAGGACGTTTTCTTTTTCTTTTATATTCGGAAGTATCTATTGGAGTCATAACCGGATAGAGTCTTTTTTGTGTCTGAAGTAGTTTTCCACTAGTGTCAACGTTTGAGCATCGAGAGGACGTAAAAACCCAGAATGCTGATTTTGAAATAGTTTACTCTTTGGTACTAATGCAGAATAGCGCGCAATAGATAATATCATTAGATTACATATAAAAAGCATTACATTTAATTACATTTCATCGACATACTGGAAATATTTTAAGGTTAGGGTTAGTGTTAGGGTTAGGATTAGGCTACTTCGGTAGTTTCCGACATCTAATGCTATTTATACGTAAAATGTAATTCTAAGAGGGGGAGGTCAAAGTTTAGGTAGCGTACATGTATATCTAAAATGGGGGGGGGGAGATTTCCTACGAAAAAAAAAATTTAACAGGTGCCTATTACGTAAGTGAAATGAGATGTCTTTTACAACTTTGTGTAAAAAGATAAAAGATAAAGCGTGACGAAGACGATGTAAAACACAACTTACCTTTATTCAAGTTATAATACGATTCAAAACGGGACGCAAGGTTAGTTGATCACGTGAGTGGGCACGAGATCCTAACGAGGCTGAAACAAAGATGATGTAAGGGGGACAACTCATCACAGTAAGCATACAATTTATCCTCTAGATGTAGATATTATGTAAATAATCTATTTATATATCTGGTTGATAAATCAAAATAATTTATAATAAATTATATCAATTTCTTTTTAATTTGCTTTGCAAACTAACTTTTCCCTAATCCCAATTATTTACCCAGAGCACAATGGGTGACACAACGGGTTACATTTTGTCTAGTATATATATATATATATATATATATATATATATATAATCCAAAAGTCCAGAGAAGAAATCTTCCTTACGATACAAGAGTTTTATTTAAAAAAACCTGTCGTAGATTGAGAGCTCAATGTGTGCTCTTAATGTTAGAGTCACAGAGCAAATATATAAGTAAAGAAATAACAAAAGACTTAGAGGATTAGCATTATAGACTAAGCTCCCTGAAATAGACTATAATGCTAATCCTCTAAGTCTTTTGTTATTTCTTTACTTACATATATATATATATATATAATATATATATATATATATATATATATATATATATATAACAGAAGACTTGGTTTCTTTGCGTTATAGCCTATTTCAGGAAGGATCCCAATGATCAGATGCATCTGATGATTGGGATCCTTAGACACTTGGTCTAGGCTTCCTGAAATAGGCTATAACGCCAAGAATCTAAGTCTTCTGTTATATTTGTTACTTATATAATTTTGCTCTGTGACTCTCACGATAAGAGCACACATTGAGCTCTGCAAACTGCGACGCGTTTTAAAAAACTTCTGTGTCGTAAGGAATATTTCTTCTCCGGATTTTTAGATTATATATATAATATATATATATATATATATATATATCATCATCATCATCATCATCATCATGTCTCGCAATAAGCACAGATATCCATGAAAATCTCTCCCCAAACTTCCCTATCACTCATCGCCCCTGAGAGGTCTTCTGCGCAGCATCCAGTATCTTCGCATAGCTGGTCAATGTAGGTCCTTGCTGGGCGGCGCACACTAGCATGTCCGTGTGTTGGCTTCCACAGAAGAACGTCACTTATGACCTCGTCCTTGCTTCTCCGGCAGTGTCCAGCATGCCTTGTTCGTCTAACTCGAATGGTTTGTGATATGGGGGGCAGGTGGCCATACAGCTGTTTTCTCGTGGGGTGCTGTTTCCACGATTTGTTCAAGACCGCACGCAGCATTCTTGTGCAGCTTCCATCTAGCGTATTCCCTAGGCGCCTCGTTAGGGTCCAGGCGGTGCAGCCATACAGCAGTACTGATATAACCACAGCCTGGAAGAATTGTCGCTTTAACTTGTAAGTGAGATTGGACTTCCATATGACTGATAATTTGTTTGTGGCCGACCATGCTTTTCCTATTCGTGTATTTATATCGCTTTCTGTGAATAAGATGTATATATATATATATATATATATATATATATATATATATATATGTCTTTTAATGTTTTTTTTTTAAATTGGGCGTTATTACGAAGCATCTAAAAATAAATGAATGAACTCGATGTTATGGAGTATTGGATTCACTTATTTTTTTAATTATTTGTCATCATAAATTTTCGGATTCGTTAGGTACCCTTTTTCAAATGAATGTTGCTCCTGTTGAACGGATCCTTTATCTTTGTTGTTATTGAAAACGGCCGTGTCTGTAAAATATTTATAATAACGGAGTATTCCGATGTCAGCATTCAGTCCCCTCACGTGAGTTTGTAATTTTAGAATCCATTTAGTTTCTGCTTGTTTTCGAGATTGCGTTGTTGGAAATGCGTGTTCTATTAAAATACATTTGAGGTGTGTAAGGTTGTGTGGTAGGGTGTTAAAGTGAAGTGATATCGTACTATGCGGGGATATATATATATATATATATATATATATATATATATATATATATACTAGCAAATATATGCACCCTCCGGGTGCAAGTATTTAAGTTTTAATATAATAAAATATCATATTAAATTAGAAAGGCTAATGAAACTGAATAACAATACAGATAAAAAGATTTGGAACAGAGGGGGTATGATTGAAAAATAGAACAACTTTGAAACTAACTCTTCCATCATTTTCCGTTACTCCCGTCTTTCATTGGTAAATTTTCCTAATTTAACTATTTAGTTAAAATAGGAAGTAAAGAATAATATTACAGTTATTTCTTCTTGTTAAGGGATTTCTTTTAAGATTTATTGAAGAGATTTTTGCTCATATTCAATAAGATAAAACCAAACAATTAGAAATCAATAATACTAAGCATATATTTATTAAAATCAATTTTTTAAGATCAATATGCAAATTAGCCTTCCCATTCATACTGTAAACCTCTATTTTGTTGTATATATAAATACAATTGCATGTTATTAGTATGTAGATATGGTCAACAGTGTAAGTAATGTAAAACAATTTTATTAATAATTGAGGTTTAAATAAAAATAAAATCATGGAGAATATGATGTAAATAAGGAAAGGAATTGTGACTTGTATAGTAATATAGTTTCGGTTACAGATAGAAAAACACACAATCTGCATTATAATAAGATAGATAGATAGATAGATAGAACAAGAGATTGATGGCTGGAAATTCACATACATTATATTCACATACATACATAATTCACATAGATGTGTCATCATTTATCCTAGTTTCTGAACCACAAACAAGAGAGTACATTACGTGCTTCTCACTCATGGAAAACGACGAATGGATTTGCGTCGAGTAAAAATCCTATCATTATCAACATGGCGGTCACACTTCACGTCTTGTCTAGCACTCGGCACGAGAAACAGCGAGATTATGAGATTATTATTTGAACATAAGGGGGAGATTTTGGCACGTGCAACTGATGTCAATTCTAGCAACAATGCTTAAGTTCATTAACGCACACACAAACACTCCTTCTCTATATGTCTTTCTTTCTATCTGTTGTAGCCTGGTAAGAAGCCAGAATAAAGACACAAGAGAGGAAATATGCTAAACAAATATATCAAGAAAGAATAGTAGTACAAATATATACCAATGAGTCGGTACACGCGAGGCTGTCTTATCGGCTATGCGCTGAAATATTAACACTCGCTTAAGTGGAGAACCTGCTGCTATTTATTGTTGTAAGAGTTCATGCCCTACTACCAGTCCTGGCTGGGTGTCTAGTGTGCTTCGGCCACTTGGACGTGTAAGGTACAAATAGTGGCGTCGATCCCAGGGAGATTTCCCCCCAGACAATACCTTCCCCTTTGGGAGCAGGACTGGATTTATTGCCCAGCGCCTGAGGCGCCCCCTTGAGGGGGAATACCGAAGGGATCGACGCAATTTTTGCTCTTTCCCACCCATGAGCTTCGGCTTGTGCGTGGGCCCACATTAAAATGAGGCCTTGTGCCCAGCCCATACAAGTGGGGTATGAGGCAAATATCCCCCCTTTCTCTCTCGCCCCTCTCTCTCTCTCTTTATCTCTCTCTCTCTCTCTCTCTCTCTCTCTCTCTCTCTCTTTATATTTCTCTCTTTCTCTCCCGTACTATCTCTCTCTGTCCTCCTTTTCTCTCCCTATATCTCTCTCTACATATATTTCTCCTTTTCCTCTCTCTCTCTATCTCTCTTTATCTCTCTCTTCCTCTCACTCTCTCCCTCTCTATATATCTTTCTTTCTCTCTCTTTCTCTCTTCTCTCTCTTTCTCCACGTCTCTCTCTCTCTCTCTCTCTCTCTCTCTCTCTCTCTCTCTCTCTCTCTCTCTCCTCAATACTACAGAAAGAGTTTTCACATGAATATCAGAGTTGAATATCTAGAAACTTCCTTTTTTATTTGCTACAAGAGGCAACTTTGATCTATCTATCTATCTATCTATCTATCTATCTATCTATCTCAGTCTGTTCATACCTATCTAACTATCTATCTGTCTATCTTAGTCTATTTCTATCTACCTCGTTATATAAATATATCAGTATATATACATCTATCTATTTATTTATCTGTCTCTTCATATCAATTTATCTATTTCTGTTCATATATATCTTCGGTTTTGATCGGGTAGTCCGATGGCTTCGGCCATGGACCGCGTAAATTAACATCGTTGAACCCAGTGGGGGGCTCCCTCCCCCCAGGCAACACTTGCCCACTCGATTTAAAGGGGCAGGGTTGGATTTATTTCCCGGTGCCTGAGGCGAACCCTTGAGGGGGAATGCCAACGGGATCAACGCTTTTTTTGCACCCACCTCTCGTGAGCTTCTGTTCGTGGGTGGTCCCACATTAATAGGACTTCCTGCTCTAGGAAAGACGAAATATATCTCCTACATCTACTTGTTTGAATTGTACTTTTGTCCACTTTTTCCCTCTATTCTTCACCATATATATATATATATATATATATATATAGAGAGAGAGAGAGAGAGAGAGAGAGAGAGAGTAGATGATATCAAATCTTTATATGTACGATTGAGTTATTAATTTTGGTTGAATCCTATTAAAGTAATACTTGATATCATCTACTCTTATATATATATATATACATATAATAAATAAGTAATCCACAGACACGTGTTTCGAGGTATCACCTCTCATCAGTGTGGTTATACCTTAACAGCTACCCCTGGCCGGGTTTGAAATCCGAATGAACTTTCGTTCGCCAATCCTCTTACCCGTACGGCCAGAGGCAGCTGTCAAATATAGGAGAATATTTAATTGCTACATTTCTAAGCGGAAATGAATTCACTAAAGGCCTCAAACATTTGTAAACAAAGCGAGGGTTAGCTACACACCAGAACGGTGAACTTGTAATTAAATCCCTATTTAAAGTACTCGACCAAAGTTCACCAATCCTCTTACCCGTATGCATGTTGAATTAAACAAAAGACACATCTCCTGTTTAACAATTTTATCTTTTCAAGTTTTCTGGTCAACTTTTTAATATTTGGGTGGAATTCGTGGATTATTCCACCAACGTTCAGGACCCGAGTACTTTCGGCACTTCGAAGTGCCATCATCAGGGGTGATGTGCTCCAGTTTTTTTTTTTTTTTGTTTGTTTTTTTTTTTTCAAATTATATTAATGTGGAGGCTGAAAGAAGAAGAATTTATGGGAAAGGTGCTATATGCATTTTAAAATGTATGTACTGGATTGGAAATTAATTTTGTTTAAGGATGGTTTGTATTGTTTTATGTATAAAACTTCTAGTATTTGGAGTTTTTGTTTATTTTTTTCTTTGTGCAGAATGTGTGTATTTTCCGTTAGAATATTTCGGTAATCAGAGTGAGGGCATGAATGTAATTTTAGGTGTTGTGAAATGGAGCTATTATCTGCCAAATGGAGAGTTAGACGACGTGACAATGTGGTTGAGGTGAAACCGATGTATGTATTTGTAAAGAATAGAGGGAAAAGGTGGACAAAAGTACAACTCAAACAAGTAGATGTAGGAGATAATTTCGTCTTGTTTGAGTTGTAGTTTTGTCCACAGTGATGTTTATCCTTTATTTGCTTATCTATAATACTCCGTCTATGTTACTTATTTTAATAGGTTATTAACATTCGGGTCATATAGTAACAAAGCCCTCCTTGTAGAACCAGTAGGGGTACTATGTATAGATGAGGGAGTTAAAAAAAATGAATATCCAAAAAGAACAACAAAAAGAAAGAGAATAAAAACAAGAGAAAACGCCTTTGGCATAAAATAACCCGACTTTCATTGACATGCCGTAAAATCTAATCAACATACCTATGACGTCATGAATAAGTCGAATTAATATTTCGCCTTCATGAGTTAAAATCGACTTTAAACTGTCTCGATTTCACTGTTGGCAGCTTTCCACCCACTAGGGACGATGGTGTAGTGTCCAAAAATGACATAAATAAATAAATTATCTACATCTGCGCAAGTGACTGTGTAGGCCAATTCCTGAGTGACAGTCTTTAGTGCACTGACTGCACACAAACTCTGATGCTTTCTGGGGCTGCTGTGCTTTCTCCCTCTTTCTAGCTCTCTTTGATGTCGAGGCTACTCTCCTCTCCACCCCACCCCTCTCCGTGCCTTGCTTAACGTTAAGGCGCCAGGCTGCTCGCTTTTGTATGTCATGCGTAAACGTTTCTGAATCCGAATTGTTGATGACATCATTCTGACGTCATCAATAGTTCGGATTCTTTTTTTAAACTTTTTTTTTTTCGTTTTCGACTTGAAAATTTGTCACTTTGGTAACAATAAACGCCTTCCAATATTGATGACGTCAGCGTGACGTCAATAATAGGTCGGATTTTCTTTTTTCACGAAGGCTAAGCCAAAATCTAATCGATTATCTCAAGCACCTGTGGACGCAGAAAGCGTTTGTAAAGATGCCTTTACATATTTGGTTCAGAACTGGTAAAAATATATAAGGGATAGAGCACTCTTAGCGGCCTTTACATACATGCAGATGTGTGTATTAAAACAGTTAAAATCCCCTTCGAATTCTGTGGGTGAAAATAGCCAAGCGGATAAGTTGTCCGACTGCTGCTGAATCGATCGGAGTTCTATCCCGGCAGTAGGCAGTTCACAAAATGTCTAGCCACACTGAAAAGATAAGTCGAAACACGAGGCTGTCGATGAATATATATATATATATATATATATATATATATATAGTCTGTCGATGACTATACACACACACACACACACACACACATATATATATATATATATATATATATATATATATATATATGTAAATTCAAACCCATTCTCAACAGATATTACAAAGCTAAGAGACGGATTTTATCTTCTCTAATAACTTATAAAATAATTATATTAACTTGATTCTTCAAAGGAGTCTAATAATAGATGAGAAAAACTTTCTATCAGGGAAGCCACTCTCAGAAAGTGTTTTAATACTTTTGAGAGGGGTCCCTTGGAAAGGATTTTTCATTTATCCCCCTCATTTCATTCATTTTTATTTCCTCCATTCATTCATTTTACCATTCATTTATAACTATATATATATATATATATATATATATATATATATATATATATATATATATATATATATATATCATCTTGAAGATTGTGTGTTTGTCTGTAATCGAAATGTTAATACGCAAGTTACAATTCCCTTTGTTATTTAAGTCACATTCTCCATACAATACACATTTTTCTCCTCCAGATAGCATTTTGATATACTTAAAAATACGAATTATATATATATATATATATATATATATATATATATATTATATATATATATATATATATATATTATAAACAAAAATAAAACAATAAAAACATTGGACGTATAATCAAATAAATAAATCAATACATAAACTTGAAATTAGGATTTGAGGGGTTGGTATATATATATTTATATATATATATATATATATATATATGGTCATCCACGTGTTTCGACTTATCAAGTCTCTTCAGTGTGGCTAGACATTTTGTAAACTACCTACAGCCGGAATTAAATCTGATCGGCACCTTAACCATTCGGCTGTCTTCACTTACAGAATGGGAAGGGGATTTTAACTGTTTTAACACTCACATCACTTTGTGTGTAAAGCCGTCACAGAGTGCTCATATATATATATATATATATATATATATATATATATATATGATTTGTATTGTTATTTTTTGATAAAACATTAACTATGCTGTTTGATTTGATTTCTCAGCCAAAAATACATTGCATAAATCTTGAAGATTTAATTAAGTAAAGTATTATTCATCGTTAGGTTTCTTTGTTTAATGGCATCTCAACCTTCCTGGGTTATGTAATACCAAACCCATTCTTGTAAAAAGAAAAAAGCATAGTGGTACTATTTAAACATAAAAGCCAATAAAAACGACTCCGAAAAGTTTAACGAAATTCCACATTTTAAGCTCTATAAGGGGGATATAAAGGTTCATATCTCAACCAATTCTTAGAATAGAGCACTTTCTTTTGCATCATTGAATTCTACGCATAAAAATCCATCAGAAAAGCCTATAAAATCCAAGATTCTGAAAAAAGTTTTTTTGAGGTACTATCAGGGTGGGACCTTACGAAAAATCGATAAAATCGACACCTAAAGTTTTCACTAAATTCGTGATTTTCACGCACTATAAAGGGATTTTCAGTGCTCAAATCTGTTCTAATCTTTCGCATTGTGTTCTCTTTAGCTGAAGATGAACTCTACACATCGAAATCTATCAAAAAAGCCAATAAAAACGACTCCGAAAAGTTTAACGAAATTCCACATTTTTAAGCTCTATAAGGGGGGATATAAAGGTTCATATCTCAACCAATTCTTAGAATAGAGCACTTTCTTTTGCATCATTGAATTCTACGCATAAAAATCCATCAGAAAAGCCTATAAAATCCAAGATTCCGAAAAAAATTTTTTTGAGGTACTATCAGGGTGGGACCTTACGAAAAATCGATAAAATCGACACCTAAAGTTTTCACTAAATTCGTGATTTTCACGCACTATAAAGGGATTTTCAGTGCTCAAATCTGTTCTAATCTTCGCATTGTGTTCTCTTTAGCTGAAGATGAACTCTACACATCGAAATCTATCAAAAAAGCCAATAAAAACTCCGAAAAGTTTAACGAAATTCCACATTTTTAAGCTCTATAAGGGGGGATATAAAGGTTCATATCTCAACCAATTCTTAGAATAGAGCACTTTCTTTTGCATCATTGAATTCTACGCATAAAAATCCATCAGAAAAGCCTATAAAATCCAAGATTCCGAAAAAAAGTTTTTTTGAGGTACTATCAGGGTGGGACCTTACGAAAAATCGATAAAATCGACACCTAAAGTTTTCACTAAATTCGTGATTTTCACGCACTATAAAGGGATTTTCAGTGCTCAAATCTGTTCTAATCTTTCGCATTGTGTTCTCTTTAGCTGAAGATGAACTCTACACATCGAAATCTATCAAAAAAGCCAATAAAAACGACTCCGAAAAGTTTAACGAAATTCCACATTTTTAAGCTCTATAAGGGGGATATAAAGGTTCATATCTCAACCAATTCTTAGAATAGAGCACTTTCTTTTGCATCATTGAATTCTACGCATAAAAATCCATCAGAAAAGCTATAAAATCCAAGATTCCGAAAAAAAGTTTTTTTGAGGTACTATCAGGGTGGGACCTTACGAAAAATCGATAAAATCGACACCTAAAGTTTTCACTAAATTCGTGATTTTCACGCACTATAAAGGGATTTTCAGTGCTCAAATCTGTTCTAATCTTTCGCATTGTGTTCTCTTTAGCTGAAGATGAACTCTACACATCGAAATCTATCAAAAAAGCCAATAAAAACGACTCCGAAAAGTTTAACGAAATTCCACATTTTTAAGCTCTATAAGGGGGATATAAAGGTTCATATCTCAACCAATTCTTAGAATAGAGCACTTTCTTTTGCATCATTGAATTCTACGCATAAAAATCCATCAGAAAAGCCTATAAAATCCAAGATTCCGAAAAAAAGTTTTTTTGAGGTACTATCAGGGTGGGACCTTACGAAAAATCGATAAAATCGACACCTAAAGTTTTCACTAAATTCGTGATTTTCACGCACTATAAAGGGATTTTCAGTGCTCAAATCTGTTCTAATCTTTCGCATTGTGTTCTCTTTAGCTGAAGATGAACTCTACACATCGAAATCTATCAAAAAAGCCAATAAAAACGACTCCGAAAAGTTTAACGAAATTCCACATTTTTAAGCTCTATAAGGGGGGATATAAAGGTTCATATCTCAACCAATTCTTAGAATAGAGCACTTTCTTTTGCATCATTGAATTCTACGCATAAAAATCCATCAGAAAAGCCTATAAAATCCAAGATTCCGAAAAAAAGTTTTTTTGAGGTACTATCAGGGTGGGACCTTACGAAAAATCGATAAAATCGACACCTAAAGTTTTCACTAAATTCGTGATTTTCACGCACTATAAAGGGATTTTCAGTGCTCAAATCTGTTCTAATCTTTCGCATTGTGTTCTCTTTAGCTGAAGATGAACTCTACACATCGAAATCTATCAAAAAAGCCAATAAAAACGACTCCGAAAAGTTTAACGAAATTCCACATTTTTAAGCTCTATAAGGGGGGATATAAAGGTTCATATCTCAACCAATTCTTAGAATAGAGCACTTTCTTTTGCATCATTGAATTCTACGCATAAAAATCCATCAGAAAAGCCTATAAAATCCAAGATTCCGAAAAAATTTTTTTGAGGTACTATCAGGGTGGGACCTTACGAAAAATCGATAAAATCGACACCTAAAGTTTTCACTAAATTCGTGATTTTCACGCACTATAAAGGGATTTTCAGTGCTCAAATCTGTTCTAATCTTTCGCATTGTGTTCTCTTTAGCTGAAGATGAACTCTACACATCGAAATCTATCAAAAAAGCCAATAAAAACGACTCCGAAAAGTTTAACGAAATTCCACATTTTTAAGCTCTATAAGGGGGGATATAAAGGTTCATATCTCAACCAATTCTTAGAATAGAGCACTTTCTTTTGCATCATTGAATTCTACGCATAAAAATCCATCAGAAAAGCCTATAAAATCCAAGATTCCGAAAAAAAGTTTTTTTGAGGTACTATCAGGGTGGGACCTTACGAAAAATCGATAAAATCGACACCTAAAGTTTTCACTAAATTCGTGATTTTCACGCACTATAAAGGGATTTTCAGTGCTCAAATCTGTTCTAATCTTTCGCATTGTGTTCTCTTTAGCTGAAGATGAACTCTACACATCGAAATCTATCAAAAAAGCCAATAAAAACGACTCCGAAAAGTTTAACGAAATTCCACATTTTTAAGCTCTATAAGGGGGGATATAAAGGTTCATATCTCAACCAATTCTTAGAATAGAGCACTTTCTTTTGCATCATTGAATTCTACGCATAAAAATCCATCAGAAAAGCCTATAAAATCCAAGATTCCGAAAAAAAGTTTTTTTGAGGTACTATCAGGGTGGGACCTTACGAAAAATCGATAAAATCGACACCTAAAGTTTTCACTAAATTCGTGATTTTCACGCACTATAAAGGGATTTTCAGTGCTCAAATCTGTTCTAATCTTTCGCATTGTGTTCTCTTTAGCTGAAGATGAACTCTACACATCGAAATCTATCAAAAAAGCCAATAAAAACGACTCCGAAAAGTTTAACGAAATTCCACATTTTTAAGCTCTATAAGGGGGGATATAAAGGTTCATATCTCAACCAATTCTTAGAATAGAGCACTTTCTTTTGCATCATTGAATTCTACGCATAAAAATCCATCAGAAAAGCCTATAAAATCCAAGATTCCGAAAAAAAGTTTTTTTGAGGTACTATCAGGGTGGGACCTTACGAAAAATCGATAAAATCGACACCTAAAGTTTTCACTAAATTCGTGATTTTCACGCACTATAAAGGGATTTTCAGTGCTCAAATCTGTTCTAATCTTTCGCATTGTGTTCTCTTTAGCTGAAGATGAACTCTACACATCGAAATCTATCAAAAAAGCCAATAAAAACGACTCCGAAAAGTTTAACGAAATTCCACATTTTTAAGCTCTATAAGGGGGATATAAAGGTTCATATCTCAACCAATTCTTAGAATAGAGCACTTTCTTTTGCATCATTGAATTCTACGCATAAAAATCCATCAGAAAAGCCTATAAAATCCAAGATTCCGAAAAAAAGTTTTTTTGAGGTACTGTCATCAGGGTGGGACCTTACGAAAAATCGAATAAATCACACCTAAATTTTTCACTAAATTCGTGATTTCACGACTATAAAGGGATTTTAGTGCTCAAATCTGTTCTAATCTTTCGCATTGTGTTCTCTTTAGCTGAAGATGAACTCTACACATCGAAATCTATAAAAAAGCCAATAAAACGACTCGAAAAGTTTAACGAAATTCCACATTTTTAAGCTCTATAAGGGGGAGATATAAAGTTTCATATCTCAACCAATTCTTAGAATAGAGCACTTTCTTTTGCATCATTGAATTCTACGCATAAAAATCCATCAGAAAAGCCTATAAAATCCAATTTCGAAAAAAGTTTTTTTGAGGTACTATCAGGGTGGGACCTTACGAAAAATCGATAAAATCGACACCTAAAGTTTTCACTAAATTCGTGATTTTCACGACTATAAAGGGATTTTCAGTGCTCAAATCTGTTCTAATCTTTCGCATTGTGTTCTCTTTAGCTGAAGATGAACTCTAACATCGAAATCTATAAAAAAGCCATAAAAAACGACTCCGAAAAGTTTAACGAAATTCCACATTTTTAAGCTCTATAAGGGGGATATAAAGGTTCATATCTCAACCAATTCTTAGAATAGAGCACTTTCTTTTGCATCATTGAATTCTACGCATAAAAATCCATCAGAAAGCCTATAAAATCCAAGATTCCGAAAAAAGTTTTTTTGAGGTACTATCAGGGTGGGACCTAACGAAAAATCGTAAAATCGACACCTAAAGTTTTCACTAAATTCGTGATTTTCACGACTATAAAGGGATTTTCAGTGCTCAAATCTGTTCTAATCTTTCGCATTGTGTTCTCTTTAGCTGAAGATGAACTCTACACATCGAAATCTATAAAAAAGCCAATAAAAACGACTCCGAAAGTTTAACGAAATTCCATTTTTTAAGCTCTATAAGGGGGGATATAAAGGTTCATATCTCAACCAATTCTTAGAATAGAGCACTTTCTTTTGCATCATTGAATTCTACGCATAAAAATCCATCAGAAAAGCTATAAAATCAAGTTTTCGAAAAAAAGTTTTTTTGAGGTACTATCAGGGTGGGACCTTACGAAAAATCGATAAAATCGACACTAAAGTTTTCACTAAATTCGTGTTTTCACGCACTATAAAGGGATTTTCAGTGCTCAAATCTGTCCTAATCTTTGGCATTGTGTTCTCTTTAGCTGAAATGAACTTACACATCGAAATCTATCAAAAAAGCCAATAAAAACGACTCCGAAAAGTTTAACGAAATTCCATTTTTAAGCTCTATAAGGGGGGATATAAAGGTTCATATCTCAACCAATTCTTAGAATAGAGCACTTTCTTTTGCATCATTGAATTCTACGCATAAAAATCCATCAGAAAGCCTATAAAATCCAAGATTCCGAAAAAAAGTTTTTTTGAGGTACTATCAGGGTGGGACCTTACGAAAAATCGATAAAATCGACACTAAAGTTTTCACTAAATTCGTGATTTTCACGCACTATAAAGGGATTTTCAGTGCTCAAATCTGTTCTAATCTTCGCATTGTGTCTCTTTAGCTGAAAGATGAACTCTACACATCAAATCTATCAAAAAAGCCAATAAAAACGACTCCGAAAATTTAACGAAATTCCACATTTTTAAGCTCTATAAGGGGGGATATAAAGGTTCATATCTCAACCAATTCTTAGAATAGAGCACTTTCTTTGCATCATTGAATTCTACGCATAAAAATCCATCAGAAAAGCTATAAAATCCAAGATTCCGAAAAAAGTTTTTTTAGGTCTATCAGGTGGGTACGAAAATTCGATAAAATCGACACCTAAAGTTTTCACTAAATTCGTGATTTTCACGCACTATAAAGGGATTTTAAGTGCTCAAATCTGTTCTAATCTTTCGCATTGTTTCTCTTTAGCTGAAAATGAACTCTACACATCGAAATCTATCAAAAAAGCCAATAAAAACGACTTTTTATACCCTCCAATCTCTCCCTGTAACTGTAATATTTTACTCTTTTTTTAGTTTATCACTCTTCTTTGTATACCCTCCAATTTCTCCCTGTAACTGTAATCTTTTAATCTTTTCATTAGTTTTCCCACTCTTGTTTGTATACCCTATAATCTCTCCCCGTAACTGCAATCTTTACTCTTTTAATTGTTTTATCACTCTTCTCTGTATACCCTCCAATCTCTCCCCTTAACTGTAATCTTTTACTCTTTTTATTAGTTTAATCACTCTTCTTTGTATACCCTATAATCTCTCTCTGTAACTGGACTCTTTTACTCTTTTTATTAGTTTATCACTCTTCTTTGTATACCCTATAATTCTCTCCCCGTAACTGCAATCTTTACTCTTTTTATTAGTTTAATCACTCTTCTTTGTATACCCTAATAATCTAATAATCATAATAATGAAATTAGTAATGATTCAAGTATCATACTGTGTATATCCACAGGTCCGGCCAATAGTCTTATCAATTCTTTTTATTCTTTTTCTAACCACAATCGTGAGAAATAGATCGAGGTGTATAATTTCGGTGTCGGTGATGGTGGAGGCGGGGATAATGTCTTGTCTGAGAATTTTTTTACCTGGACAACATTGCCCGAAAATTTAAATGATGTATATCTATTTCATATTGAGGTTACTTCTACGGCCTGACTTTTCTATAGAAGCAATTGAGTCGAAGTTCTTTTTAGGAGAAATGAAATGTAAGGAAATCAGAAAATTACGAATGAAAAGTGAAAGTGTCTGGTAATTATCATATCTGCTATAGATATGTACACTATAATATATATATATAATATATATATATAATATATATATATATTATTTCTAAACTTCGACAGTATAAAAAACGTTCGGCTTATAGTTTGTAATTACACAATGTAAACTTTTGCCTCGAGAAAAAAAGACCAAATCCCTCCCACACAATATATATATATATATATATATTATATATATATATATATTGTGTGTGTGTGTGTGTGTGTGGTGTGTATGTATTATATATATATTATATGTATATATATGTATATATATATGTGTATATATATATTTATATATATATATTATAATGTATATATATATAATGTATACATGCATAGCTCAGTCGGAGAGCGTTCGGCTAGAAACCACAAGGTTCCTAGTTCGATACCGGTCCCGCCCAACTCAGCGTATGAGTAACACAGGGATCTGTGCGGTAAAGTAAGGAGCTGTGGTAGGTGTGGCGCCCCACCTCAGATGCTAAAAAACAATCTCCTTGGTCTAGTCGCTATTGAAAAGGGATAGACTCCCTCGCTGAGTGGCTGATACCGACTTTAGGCCGCCCCGTCCGACTTTACTTAGTGTTATATGTATATGTGTATTATATATGTTATATATGTGTATTAATTATGTGATAGTATATCTTTATATATATATTATAATATGATTTATATATATGTTATATTATACTTGTAGTATATATGATATATTGTATAGATTTATATATACATATAAAATTTAGATATATGCATTATATATATATATGTATATATATATATTATATATATATATATATATAATATATATATGATACGCGCGCGGAATCATCATTCCCGTGTTTGCTACGTAACATCTGGCAATCGCGTAATCAACTTCAACGGCCAAAAACAAACGGTTTTCAAATAACAAACTGCACTGATAAAGGATCATCTCACATATGAACGGATGATATAATCTATTCTCTGTTTAATAATATATACAATTTTTTTTTAATACCCTGTCGCGGTGGCGAAAGCTGCTTGGTAGCGCTAGGAAGTGGCAGTCCTATCGTAGCTACCAGAAACTGTGTTATCACTCCTGAGTCGACAGCTGACGAGGACAGGTATCGCACTGTGCTATCACACGTTGTATGACGAAAAAAAAAATTAAGTATTTAAAAAAAACTCCCGGTTTATAATTTACAATTACACAATGCAAAATTTTGCCTGCGAGAAAATATATAAAAAAGAAGAGACTAAATCATCCTCACTACTGAAAAGAAATAAAATGGTAACTATAAAAATGACCTAAAGAAAAAAACTGTAATAGTTGCCTAAGTTAAATATACTAAAGTGCTCAATACAATAAGTAGAGCTAAAAATAATAATAAATAAATATAATGGGTCAAAAAATCATCTACCTAGGTTACTCCTAACGGATCATCAGGATAATTGCTGAGTTAGAATTATCTCTAATGATCCGTTAGGTGAAACCTAGGTAGGATAAAATCTCTGCAATTTATTAAGAAAATATCTTCAATGTATCAAGAAAACTTAGTCGGAACGCCCTCAAAATTTTCGGGGGAAAAATCAAATCCAATGCATCTCTCTCTCTCTTCTCTCCTCTCTCTCTCCTCTCTCTCTCTCTATCTCTTTCTCTCTCCTTCTCTTTCTATATCTTTCTCTCTTTCTCTCCGTCCTCCCTTTCTCTCCCTACACACTCAACACACCATAATCATACTATCTCTCTCTCTCTCTCTCTCTCTCTCTCCCTTTCTCTCTCTTTCTCTTCCTCCCTCTCTCCTTCCCAAGGCAGCAGAGAGAGTTTTCACATAAAATAAGTTGATTATCTAGACACTTCTTTTTAATTGCTACAAGAGGCAATACTGATCTACATCTATTATCTATCTATCTATCTATCTATCTATCTTCATTCTATCCAATACTATCTAACAATTTCTCTGTTTTTATCCTACCCTCTCACTCTCTTCTCTCCAAGCACAACACACACATAATACACATACACACACACATGAATACACATCTCTCTCTTCTCCTCTCTCTCTTTCTCTCTCTCTCTCTCTCTCGATCTCTCTCGTCCTCTCTCTCTCTCTCTCTCTCTCTTCTTCTCAAGGCAGCAGAGAGAGTTTTCCAGTAAATATCTGAGTTTTGTAGCAATTAAAAAAGAAGAGTGTCTAGATATTCTCTCAGATATTTACTTGAAAGAGTAGGGTAAAACAGAAACATGTTAGATAGGAATGAACAGACCCAGATAGATATATGAGATAGATAGATAGATAGATATATAGATAGATAGATATAGATCAGTATTGCCTCTTGTAGCAATTAAAAAAGGAAGTGTCTAGTATTCGAGGCAATACTGATCTATCTATCTCCGTCTGTTCATACCTATCTAACTATTTTCTCTGTTTTACGTTACCACCTCTCTGTTTTCTCTTCAAGCACACTCACATAATACACATTCACACATAGTACACACACACACACATGCACACACACATAATACACACTATTTCTCTCTCTCGCACCCCTCCAAAGGCAGTAAAAGAGTTTTCACATAAATATAAGAGTTGAATATCTAGACACTTTTTAAATTGCTACAAGAGGCAATACTGATCTATCTATCTATCTATCTTATCTATCTATCTATCTCAGTATGTTTCATACCTATCTATTTTCTCTGTTGTTACCGACCCTCTTCACTCTCTGCTCTCCAAGCACAAACACATAATACACATTCACACATATATATACCTCACACACACACATATAATACACACACTCTCTCTCTCTCCCCCCCCCTCTCTCTCTCTCTCTCTCCTCTCGTCAAACCTATCTTTTTATCCCTTACCTTTTCACACCATAGTCTCTCTCTCTCTCTCTCTCTGCTCTCTCTCTCTCTCTCTCTCTTCTCTCTCTCTCCTTCTCTCACACACACACACCACACACACACACACATTCAGATTCAAGCAATCGTGTATGTCAGCGCGTACAACACATTGTACTAATACATACATATACAGAATAACATAGTTATACACATAAATTTGTTCCTCTTCGGAGCCAGAAGCAAAACAAAAAACAAAAAACAAAATAAAGAAAATGACAAGTCATTCCAATATTTTATTTTGTTTAAAATACTTTTCGACACGCACCTAGCATAATTCAGTTGTTTTTTTGTTTGTTTGTTTGTTTTTTATATTATAATATATATTATTTTTTTTCTTTTCTTTTTCCTTTTCATTCCACGTTTTGGTAAAACTTAATTTCGCATTTTTTTTATTTTTTATTTCTAATTATTTTTCGCTTTCTTCATTTTTATTTCTTTTTCCTTCTTTCTTTTCTCTTTCTCCCACGTAGAGATGTTTTTGTTGTTTGTTTGTTTGTTTTTGTTTTTGTTTTTGTTTTTTATATAGATTTCTTTTCTAATTTTTACAGATTTCTTTGGACATTTCGGAAGTTTCACTCATGTTTTTTTTTTCATCTAGTTCTTCCTCTTCTTGCACGGTACTGACAACGTCCACATTATTTGTTACGTTTTTCGCAGTTCCGATTCTTATTTTTATATTCTTAAAAAGAATGACAATATTTTTTTGCCGTTATGTCAAATTAAAAAAAGATCTCCGAAAAATATTTTCAAAAAAAATTTAAGTTGTGTAGTTTTTTTTTACGATATTGTAGGACTGTCTTTCATTTTTGCAGAAATTACCGTATTTCTAATAATAATAATAATAATAATAATAATGAATAATAATATGAGACCGGTCCAGAGGAACTGAAGAAAACTGTGGAACAAGAAGGTGAAGGTGTACCAATTGGTAATTGGAGTTCTTGGAATGGTCTCCAAAGCTCTGGAAAAGAATTTGGATGAATTTGAAAATCAAAGAAGAAGAGACCATCCAAACTTCCAGCACTGTTAAGATCGCGTAGAATACTCCGAAAGAGTCCTGGCAGACACGACGAGAAGACTTGCTGTCACTCAGCCTCCAGTGAACCACCAGCTAACGTGAACCATTCGATGTGAAAACCACGTAATATAATAATAATAATGACGGTCAATCATATATCAATAGCGCATGCAGCAAACTAGCACAACGCGAATACAAAATTAGACACGACCCCGTGGAAAGGTGATCCACATGAAAATTGTTGCAATTAATATTTTCATCATAAAACTACATGCACAACTTGAATCTTTCCTGGAGAATGAGACGCATAAGATTCTCTGAGACTTTGAGATACAGACGGATCACCTAATCCCGGCCAAGAGACCGAGATTACATCATTATACTCAGAATGATCCTGGAGAAACTAGAGACTTGCTGTCACTCAACCCTAAGGAAGGACACAGCTAAGACCGGTGGTGAAAAACTCACTCCAAAAGAGGAAAATATAATAATAATAAACTAAATGTTGACCATTCAACCAAAATATGCACAAAAAGATTCTAGTAGTTTGTAGTAAAAGTAAAGTGAGGTATCGCGGTCTATTGTCAGTATCATCCGGGCATCAAGGGAGTATATCCCTTTTCACTAGCGCTAGACCATAGTATATGGGTTACATAATCTATGCATGGATCATTGTCAACCCCTGTATTTCTGAAGGGATGGCCCCTTTCTTACCACGTGCGCTGGCATTTTCCATGGAATATTACAGAAAGCCCGCGAAATACATGAAGTCACGTGGGACCTAGTTGGCTCTTCAGTTTCAGCTCGGACGTCAGCAGATAAGATATGTCTGCTTTAGCTGGGACTCACTTGCACACGCGCGTTTGTGTTAGTTAGAAGAAATATTGTCTTAGTTAAGTAAATAAAGGTTTACATAAATAATATGGTTTTGTGGTTGATGAATGTCTTGGCAACAAGACTGACTAGAGGAAGAAAGAATTCAGGACGACCCAACCAGCAAGAACAGAGAAATAGAAGACCAGACACGAAGTCCCCAAGACTAGGTCCAGACGCTGGAAGAAGAACGTAAGATACAAAGATGAGCAGAAGAATAATAGAAGTAAAGAAAGGGTATAGCAACATGATGTTTGCGACTGGGTTGGGGTGCCACACATACTATCATCTCCACTTTACAGCACAGTTCAAGTTGTGTCTTCATGCACTGAGTTGACGTGACCCGGTATCGAACCCGTTCCCAAGGCGGGTGCTCTATCGAACTGAGCTAAACTGGCATTCTTTATTATCATTATTCTCGTTTTACTCGGACAGGAAGTTGTATGGAGTAGCAAGAGGTTTATGTTCAAATTTAAAAAAGTACCTTGTTAATTCCTGGTGTGTGTCCTTAGGGTTTGCTTTTAACCCCATTTTATTTGTTTTTATTGAAATATTTGCTTTTTTAACAAAATGTATTACTTTGTTGGTGATGTTATTAAAAGCTTTATTTGCACCTTGCTAGTTAAATATAAAATAACGAAGACTGGTTGACATGAATCAATCATAAAAGACTGACTTTGGCATTAAAAAAACCAACATATATATATATAATATAATAGTGAAAAATTGAAAAAAACACAAGTTCATAAAATGAATGATGTTCGTTCGCCACGCCGCAGTGTTTCGATCTGTTTCAATAGATCTTCATCAGGATTTTGTTAATTTGAGGAGAAATACATTTATCACAGAGTATAAGAAGACTGAGTCTTTTGCTATGTCGGTCAATCTATTTAAAAAAATTTTGAATGAAAGATATACTGAATTGTTGAATGACTATTATATATATATAATATATATATATATATATGTGTTGTGTGTGTGTGTGTGGTGTGTGGTGTGTTAGTGCATCATATCGTCAGGGTGTGTTGATAGCACCGATACGCATGACTTGTTTTCCATCGCTTTCTTGCAGGTTCTCCGTTGCAGCATCCAGATAGCGCACAGATTAGAATTACTGTAGGTTTTTGCTGCCTGACTCACACTGATGTGTCTATGTGTTGGTCTCCCACAGGAGAACATCTCTTACGAGTCTTTTTGTTTCTCCAGCATGTTTTTTTAATCTTGCTTGGATGGTTTATGCAATTCGTGGAAAAGATTTCATACTGTGTTATATCCAGGCCCTGCTAGTCAAATATAAAATAACCGAAGACTGGTTGACATGCTTTTAAATCAATCAATAAAAGAACTGAGTTTGGCATTAAATAAACAACAAAGTTGACGTGCCGCAAAACAAAACAAACACCTAATAAGAATGATATATGATTTTTAAATAACTCTCTGACTTTTTGGGCGCACTGGTTTTTTTTGTTTTTTTTTTTTTTTTTTTTTTGATGATGTATTTTTACTGAGTCAAATATTAAGTAAAAAAAAGAAAAAGAAAAAGAAAAAGATGAAGAAAAGAAAAAAAAAAAAGAAATAACCGAAGACTGGTTGACATGCTTTTAAAATCAATCAAAAAGAACTGAGTTTTGGCATTAATAAAACAAAGGTTGAGCGTGCCGTAAAACACAAAAAACCTAATAAGAATGATATATGATTTTTAAATAAACTCTCTGACTTTTTGGGCGCACTGGTTTTTTTTTTTTGTTTTTTTTTTTTTTGAAGATGTATTTTTTCTGAGTCAAATATTAAGTAAAAAAAAAAAAGATAAAGAAAAGATGAAGAAAAAGAAAAAGGAAAAAAAAGAAATCAACGATGATAAAAGCCCTAACCCTGTCTGGTCAAAATTAAATTCTTTTATTTTCAGTAATTAACGGACTTTGATGTATTCATAAGAACATTGTGTTTTTTTGTGGGGTTTTTTTTTTCCTTTTAATTTTTTGAATGACTTTTCTTCATTATCTGTGCATATCGAGAAATGAAAGATGAAAAAGATTATTTACTTTAATGAAGTCTAACGAAAATCACTGATTGCTATCGATTCGTAGACCTCATTGTGTTTATATCGATTTGGGTAAATGAAAGAACCCCCAAAAAACACAATGTTTCTTATGATACCATCAAAGTCCGTTAATTACTGAAAAAAAAGAATTTATTTTGACCAGACAGGGTAGGGCCTTTATCATCGTTGATTTCTTTTTTTTTCCTTTTCTTTTTCTTCATCTTTTTCTTTATCTTTTTGTTTTTTTTTAAAGCCTTAATATTTGACTAGAAAAATACATCTTCAAAAAAAAAAAAAACAAAAAAAAAAAAAACCCAGTGCGCCCAAAAAGTCAGAGAGTTATTTAAAAAATCATAATATCATTCTTTTAGGTGTTGTTTTTGTTTTTACCAGGCACGTTCACCTTGTTGGTTTATTTAATGCCAAAACTCAGTTCTTTTATTGATTGATTTTAAAAAGCATGTCAACGCAGTCCTTCGGGTTATTTCTTTTTTTCCTTTTTCTTTTTCTTCAATCTTTTTCTTTTCTTTCTTTTTTACTTAATATTTGACCTCAGTAAAAAAATACATCATCAAAAAAAAAAAAAAAAAAAAACAAAAAAACCAGTGCGCCTANAGACATTATCCGGTACCTAAACTTGGAGCCCTTGGAATTTTGGGTATTGGAAAAATTTCTGTATGACAATAAAGTCGACGGAGTGGCCTATTGTCCATATCAAACCAGAAAAGGAGGGTCAATCCACTTTTCACTAGCGCTAGACCAGGGGAGATTGGTTTGTGTCTGAGTTGGAGCACCACCCCTACTATTCAGCTCCCTACTTTAACTGCAACATATCTCTGTGATACTACCGCTGAGTGGGCGGGGGGGCGGGTAGAACCGAAACCTTTGTGATCCGAGGGTCGACATGCTCTGCCGGGACGAGCTAAGCCAGATCTTACAAGTGTAATAGTGGACTTATATATTTCCCCCCAAGAAATAAACTGAACATACATATTAAAAATAAATCTTTTGAATTTTAATTGTTAAACAATGAATTAAATCACGGAAATAAGACAGATTCCTTCATGATGAACAGGCAATAATGCAAAATATATACGGGTGATAGATATTGGATATTCGGGGACTATTGTCTCATCTCATTGTTTTATTGACGACGTTTCGCCGATTGTGGCCTTTCGGTCTTCTGGTATTTCTGTCAGCAACAGAACAGATAATTAATTAAACACAGCTTAACAGCTTACCAACATGATTGGCGGGAATGATAACAGGCACCCTCGTGGACTGAATAAAATTGTAAGTTCAAAAGTTCCATGATGGCTCCCCGATTATCGTAAATCGTAAAGAAGGTTCCCAGCCGACAAGAAATGCAAAAAAATATGGGAAGATGCGGACAAACAGTCTCAGAATTAATCCAAAATTTAACTAATCACAGCCTCATCTAAAAATCCGAGAAATACAAACAGGGTGTTCCAATATATAATTATACTATTTAATATTAATAGTTAATAATACGGGGTTTTTTTCTATTCAATTTTGACCAATTGAGGGATACTCAATTGACATTTCAGGCACAAAAAATATTAAACATTCGGAAAATATGAGGAAACCAAGGGGCTGAAGGACCAAAGAGGTTCACAAGAGAATCCACAGAAACGGGCTCATTTCACGAGTCACTATTTCACGCATCCAGTGTATGAGAAAGGGGAACATTCAAGATTGACACAGATCATGAACAAGCCCAAAAAGAGTGCACAAAATTGATAAGTTATAACGATTCAAAAGTGGTATATATTATTTAGGATTACCCATTATATGAACATTCTGCCATTGTCCCAATTTAGCCTTTACTTGAAAAGTTTAAATTTTGCTGTTGTTTTTTGTATATTTTAACTCTCAATCATAAATGGTGTAATTCTTCTCTTGATCCAAATCTTATTTACAGTCCAAAATACATAAATGGAAATAAGTTATTAACGATTGAAAGAGTGTTATACATCATTTGGACACTCTGTTATATATACATGTTATGTCCCATATTTTTAAACACCCAATCCACGTTATAATTTTTCAAAAAAGTAACGCTGACAAAACGGTTTATCACCGGTGTTGAAAAACAAAAAAGTGTGCTTGAACATCTCCCAAATTCATATCATCGAGTCTCATCAGAATGATACCACAGGAAAAGGAACTACGATAAGAGAATGGCAAGAATTGCCCATAATAAAAATGGGGTTAAAAATATTTGTGATTACCCTTCACCAAGTAGGCCTGATGCTGGAAGTGCCGCTGCTGAGTTGTAAATGGTTGATAAATTCTCTTTTTGCAAAGTTTGGTTGAAGGATGTTTAATATATATCCTTTGTGCATGTTTCAGGAATTTCCAGCTCTGCATCCTTGAGGCAAGATAGATAAACAATTCAGTAATGAATAAACTTTTCCTTGTAAATTTTTTTTTTTAAAGTTTGAAAACATGTCTTCAATATCTATCTATTTTTATTAATTAATTGTCAATTGAATGTTTATTTTTTCTCTGTATTATAATTTGTTCACCAAATACTGGCGCACCTCATGGAATGTCGAAATTTTACCCAATATGTGGCATCAAAAATGACTGTTTGCCAAATTGATTTTTTAAAAAATATGGACGGGATATAAAGAAAAAATAAATTACTCCAGAATAATTCGAAAAAACAAAAAAACCAAAACCATAAATAACAAAACAAAAAAAAAAACAGTAACATTCATATTATGTGTAACGAGATGATGAAGGTCCTGAGTTTGGGAAGGACTTACTATAGGAAAAGCGAGGAGAAAAAGAACATAAGAGTAAGGTTTTTTTTAAAAAAGTGATGAGCACAAACGGTTTGTGGGAATTGACCGGCGTGATCCCCCACCCCGAATGGGAGAATTGAAGCCAACCGGAAGTTTATCGGAGTGTGACCAGAACCCGGAAGTTCACGTGGTCACGAGGTACGACGAAGAAAAATTTACCGCCTCTTTGCTTCCGAGGGCCTAGGAGTACGGACGGGGGCCTCTGTCCCTAGTGTGGATTACCAGTTAATTTAACCATGTCCCTCTCCTCTCTTCTTGCTTTTCCTTTCCTCTCCGAAACAAACCCACGAGGACAGAAGCCCCAAATAAAAGCAAGCAGGCATGTGGGGACGATATCTTTTCTCGGAGTTGTACCTTTTTATGACAAGACGACCGTTCGTTCTGTATATACTATCGCTATTTCTACTTATCCTACTTCTTTTTATGTTCCTTGTCTATTGGATATCTTTTTTTACGTTATCTTGTCGTTCTACTTGTTCGTCTCATTTTGACTCAAGACTCTCCGCATAAAATACAATTTTATTCTCTTCATATACAAGTTTATTATCTATTATATAACTGTGTTTTGATGTACAATTTATATACTTACGCATTTAAATTCTACAATAGTTATATAGAGCCCTAGGCCTGACCCCTGCTACGTTGTATATTTCTGCCGTAAAAAACTTATTACCATGTTAGGCTTTTTTTTGGGGTTACCTTGTTGTATTTTTCCACATTTTACTCAGTTATTTACTCGCCAATTGGATTACGACATTACCAATGAGCTAATAAACTGACCCATTTGTTCTCAAGGATAAATATCTCAAATGTGTGAATTGATTTCTTTAGTAGAACACTATACATGGCAAATGATATTATTATTCAATTTTTTTACCAAAAGTATACATTGACACAGGTAGCAAACATTTGAAAATTGTGGCAGTCCAAAATTAAAATTATATAGGTTGATACAGGATTATTGCAAGGTTTTTTAAACAAGTTATTATTCAATTAAAAGGAGTTGCGGGACCACGTTTCAGCTTTGTTGTTACGGAGAGTTCATGAGCAACGGACTACAGCAATGTTCTATACTTTTCCGAGCTTTTTGAGACGACAGGAGTACGGTCGAATGGTCCCATGGAAGGCTCAGTCAACATAACATTGTTGTCCAAGGCTTTCGTCCTAATCCCACGGACGTCAAAAGTGCCTGTTTCATTTTGAGAATTTTGTTGGTCGACACTCTTTAGCAGTTATTAATACTACATTGGAAAATTAATTTGCTTTACAGTTGTAGTGGATGCGAAGTAGTTGTCTCTTTTTAACAGCTAGGGGAAAGATTTCACAATTCCTTTTTTTTTCTTGGGTCTTTGAAATATACGCATTAATGAAAAATAAGGGTCTACCATGGTTTTCAATTCCAAAATGAAATGATTTCATCAGGACCCTTCCCCATCTAAGGTGACTTAGTTAGTCCTGATAAAATAATTTCAATTGAAATTGAAAACCATAGTAGGACCTTCCAGTTTTCTTCTAATTAATTATATATTATTTAATTATTCTTTCTAATATATATCTTATTATAATGGAGATTGTGTGTTTTTCTTGTCTGTAACCGAAACTATATACACTACAAACACAATTCCTTAGTTATTTACTCATTAATTCTCAATGAATTTTATTTTATTTAAACCTCAATATTAATAAAATTGTTTTACATCATTAAACTTGTTGATCATATCCTTAACATACTAAAACATGCAATTTATTTATATATACAACAAAATAAGGTACAGTATGATGGGAAGGGCTAATTTGGATATTGGATACTTAAAAAATTGATTTTATAAATATATGCTTAGTATTATGATTCTTTAATTATTTGTTTTATTATTAATGAATATAGCAAAAATCTCTTCAATAAATCTTAAAGAAATCCCTTAACAAGAAGAAAATAAACTGTAATTATTTTACTTCTTTTAACAAAAGTTTTAATTAAAATTTACCAATGAAAAATGAAGTAACGGATAAATGATGGAAGAGGTTAGTTTCAAAGTTGTTTTTCAATATACCCCTCTGTTTCAAAATCTTTTTCTCATTCTTATAGTTTCATTAGCCTTTTAATAATAGAATATTTTATTATAACTAGAAAACTTAATACTTGGAACGCTAGGAGGGGTGCATATATTTGCTAGTAATAAAGATTTAGTTTTTATTTTCCTACTTCGTCTGCGGTTGTATTGCCTGATCTGAAACTTCGTGAACCATCTTCAATTTGTCTTTGCTGATTGTTCCTTTTACTAAAAAAGTTCTTTGAGGCTTCTTGAATTGGTCAGAGCATAATATGACGATGGTGGATACGATTTCCGATACGCAGTCTGAAACCGAGAGGAATATTTTTTATAAACAAATTAAACAAAACTTGCCAATTGGTTTTTGTTGGATACATTTGTTTTAAAAAAAAGTCGCAAATTAAATATGACCTACGCAATTACATCAATTAATAATGGAGATTCCCCTTCCGCGGTTTTTGTCTCAGTAACAAAAAATTACGTCCACTGCTTACGGTCACCAATTACCAAAAATTCGTCATACATACAATAAATACACTCAAAAATTTGGAACATGCAAAAACAGGTCTTCATGTTTTTTTAAAACAAGTTTATAAATACATGACTTTGGTATTATAATATCTATGTGTAAGTAAGTAAAGTCGTCGGGGCGGGCCTAAAGTCGGTATCAGGCCTCCAGCGAGGGAGTCTATCCCTTTAATAGCGATAGACCAAGGAGATTGTTTTTTAGCATTTGAGGTGGAGCGCCACACCTACCATAGCTCCTTACTTTACCGCACAGATCCCTGTGCTTACTCATAGCTGAGTTGGCGGGACCGGTATCGAACTAGGAACCTTGTGGTTTCTAGCCGAACGCTCTACGACTGAGTCAAAACCCGTGTTTTATTTTAATCCTCTAATGATTTAATGATTTTACTTACTTAGGGTACAAACTTCGCTTGACAATTGAAATTTTTACTCCCACCGCTCAGGCAATATGTTTCAAAGGAATCTATTTTACATGGGCACGAGGTGTTTTTTCAATTTGTTACTAGTTTCATATAATTTCATTTTGGTTCTCGATTTTCCGCTATTTATTAACAAATCTCAAATGTAAACATTAAAAAAACACCGTTTGATTTGTTTCTCCCGATTGCCATCATTCAACTAAGCAAACGGGACCACTCGTCCGCATAAAAAACAAATAATCTTTCATTAATACTCGCCGTCACCTTAAAAGTACGATCTTATCATCTTGCAACAAACCTCTAGTAAATGAAACTGTTCTAAATCGTCAAGATGAAAGGCAAAAATTTACCATCCCTATATCTGGTGTACTTATCTACAGATTCTTATTATCTTATGAGGTCGTCACCTTCAGCTAAATAATGGACATTCCCATTTTATGTAAAGAAAAGCGGCGAGAAAATGATATGCTAACCAGAAAAATTAAAATTAAGAAAGAATGGAAAGAAGAAGGAGGTGAAGAAGAGAATGGGATTTAGCCCGCGAAAGCATAACGCTAATTCTATTTATATCAAACATAATAAAAAATGCAAAGAATGGAACTAAAGAAGAAAAATCGGACATAGAATTAAAATCAAGATTATTATACTTTTAATATTTGATTTATTTACAATGCTCAGTAAACGCATCACAGTTGTAAGGATTATCATTCAAAATGTGGCATATTTTGCAGGTCCTGCTAGACTTTGAAATATTATCAGGAAACAGGGACAGTAACCTTTCCTGACCCCTACGGAGTTATTACTGCCAGGAATGAGAAGAATAGCCCTTCTGGTGCTCTTACAATTCTATACCCTAAAATTAGCTACCCTAAGGGCTCCCCACTAACTGACCCAGTTATACATAGAACGTAGGTTATAAGTATACCTATCTTTCACTTAGATAATCCACATCAATATGTGTATTTAAATAGAAAATAATATATATATAATAAATAATACCTGTAAGGGCCAATTTAAATAAATATGAACACACTCGTTCTGGGTGTCGCCCAAGGTTTAAAAGAGTTTTTCTCGTTTTAAAAAATAATGTTGCAAATACACATCCAAGAATGAATTTAAATGAAAATCCCACTCAAGGCATTAAGGATACAGGCCAAGAACAAGGTGTTGGGACAGATTGCCGTTAATAATAAAATTCCATAAATATCAACTATAAAAGGTCCATATAAACGAACCATAAATAAAGAAATGCAGATAAAAATGGATCTGAAACAGAGAGGACTAGGACTATACTCCGAAAAAATATAAACAGCATGTATTGCCTTCCCTCTTCAATCAGGGCACCTCCGGGTCTTTCCATTTCATTGCCTCAAAATCTTTTCTTATTAGTTAGGAAATTAGGAAGTTATTTAGCGTGAATTAAAATTACAGTTTCGGCCATATTTCTTATATTTAATTAAACTTGATTCTTTTAGACTTTATCTCCCCCTCAATCATGGTTTTTTTTACCTTCAACTTATCTCCATTACTGTTACGTCTTTATAGAACTCAGGAATAATATAGAAATCAATAATAACCGATTAGCAGAGTATTATTAGAAATGCGAGATTGGCTCTATTGACTGTTAACTCAATCAAATAATTGCAAACAAATTTAAGCTCTGCTACGTTCACACCTGTTACAATACCACTCGCTATATATCTCCAATAATTGAATAATATTCAAATTATAAAATTACAAATATGATACATAAATTGTATAATTATGTCGAATAATAGATACTCGTGCCTAGCTGAGTGATTTAATATGAAACAACAATTTTATAATAATTGAGGCTTATAAATGTTATCGAGAATTGTGTGTATAATAACTAATGGATAGTGATCTTGAGTGTTTATATAGTCTCGGATGCTACAGCAAACAAACGAATATCTCCATTATAATAAGATATATATATATCTATTATAGATGGAGATTGTGTGTTTTTCTGTCTATAACCGAAACTATATTACTACTCAAGTCACAATTCCTTAGTTATTTACGTCAATTCTCCATGATTCTATTTCTATTTAAACCTCAATTAGTAATAAAACTGTTTGACATTATTATATGTTGGCTTACATAAATATATAATATGCAATTGTATTTATATATACAACAAAATAAGTTTTCAAGTGTAAACGTAAAGCTAATTTGCATATTGATATTAAAAAAACTGATTTTTAATAAAAATGGCTTGGTATTTGATTTCTAATTGTTTGGTTATCTTAATGAATATGTGTAAAATTCTCTTCCATAAATCCTAAGAAAATTCATTAACAGAAGAAATAACTGTAATTTTTCTTTACTTCCTATTTAACTAAATAGTTAATTGGGAGAAAATTTAGCATTGAAAAACGGAAGTGTGAAAGAGTAAGTTTCAGTTGTTCTATTTTTTCGATTTACCCTTCGTTTCAAATCTTTTTATCTGAATTCTTATTAGTTTCATTAGCCTTTCTGATTTAATCTAAATTTATTTACACCTTTAACTTAAACTTGCACTGGAGGTGCATTATATTTGCTAGTATATATATATATATTATATATATATTACCTAGAAGCAGCTACCCGGTGTGCTAGGTAGAGGAGGGGTAAAAAAGGTAGTCTCGCAGATCCATTTGGTGAATCACGAGTTGTCCTCGAGGAGACCCATTAAAATCCCTATGTAAAAAAGACTATGCCTTGATCCAACCACTCTGAAAAGAAAAATTAATGTCTCCTATTTAAAATACTAAATGCAAAATTTAGATTTAATTTTTTTGATTATCTACACGAATATAAATCAAATTATTGATAATCAAAAATTATTTTTGCTCAAAAACCAAGCCCTGGTCATATTTAATGTGTATATATATTTACTTTGTCGTTAATTGTTTCATTTTCGAAGTTTCCTCCAGACATACAGATTCATACAACTGCCCTTTATATATATATATATATATATATATTATATATATGTGTGTGTGTGTGTGTGTGTGTGGTGTGTGTGTGTGTGTTGTGTTTTGTGTGTTTAGCTGGCTGGCCCCGTTTACTTATCAAGAAAATGGCCATTTGGGAAACACTATGAAGGATCTGCGAGATATGCTGGCAAACTCCCTGTTGCTCATAAACCTTTTAGTCAGGTTACATCTGCTAGTGTGTATATCAGGAAAATGGAATGGTTTGAATATTCTGAAATGGACTCGTCGACTAGAATTCAAATCTTGGATGTTGTGTTTGCATTTCTCATAGTGTTAATACACTTGGGAAAGGTATGGATCCAACTACCCTCTCTCCAGCTATGGATAAATAGCAGGACAGACTTAGCTCTTTAACCATGATTAGGTAACAAGAAGGAAAACTTTGAATTCAAACCTGCTTAACTCCACTTAAGAATTTGACCTTGTGTCACATCCGGCTTGTTTGAAGGGGTTGAAAATATAAATCATTTTCATCATCATGTCGCGCTATTAGCATGGATATCCATGCCAATCTCTCTCCAACCGTCCCTATCACTCATTGTTCTCGGGATATCCTCTACGCAGCATCCAGTATCCGCACAGATCCGGTCATGTACGCCTTTGTTGGCCGGCCCCTTTTACTTATCAAGCAAAACGGCTATTTTGGAATATACTATGAATTTTCTCAAATATTGATTCTAAAACCAAAAATAAAGTATAAACGTTTATTCTACAAGTAAACCATAAAACAAGAAATCTCACAAAGTTTGAATTTAGTTTCAAATATTAATTCAATTTTTCTGTGTTAAAAATAATACAATTATTTTTTACGAGGCTGACAGTAATATATGTAGGACTTTAGGCAAACTCACACAAAAAGAAAAAATAATTTCAAACACAGGCTAAAAAAATAATTCTAGTTTTTAGTTAATTTTTTAAAGTCTTTCATTAAAAACAATGTTCATTATGAATTAATTTTGATTGAAAATTAGTTTCCAATTCAATGTTGTTGTTTTTTTAAATAACATTACAACTAGTGCCGGGATTTATATATGGGTTGATATAGACGGCAGCCCGGGGTCCCCAAGACTAGAGGCGTCTCCAGTGGTCCCTTGCATTGGGCTCCTGATAAAACTGAAAGAAAAATAAAGATATCTTATTATAATGGAGATTGTGTGTTTTTCTGTCTGTAACCGAAACTATATCACTACTCAAGTCACAATTCCCTTAGTTATTTACGTAACATTCTCAATGATTTTATTTTTATTTAAACCTCAATTATTAATAAAATTGCTTTACATTATTAATACTGTTAATCATATCTACATACTAACAACATGCAATTATATTTATATATACAACAAAATAGCAGTTTACAGTGTCAACGGGAAGGCTAATTTGAATATTGATATTAAAAATGTGATTTTAATAAATATGTGATTAGTATTATTGATTTCTAACTGTTTGGTTTTATTTTAATGAATATAAGCAAAAATCTCTTCAATGAATCTTAAATGAAATCCATTAACAAGAAAAAATAACTGTCATTTTATTTTTACTTTTTCTTTTAACTAAATACTAAAATTAGAAAAAATAACAATGAAAGACGAGATTGATGGAAGAGTAAGTTTCAAATGTTCTATTTTTCAATTATACTCCCTCTGTTTCAAAACTTTTTGTCTGCATTCTTATTTAGTTTCATTAGCCTTTCTAATTTAATACAATATTTTATTACATAAAAACTTAAATACTTGCACCCGGAGGGTGCATATATTTGCTAGTAAGAACAAAGGAGATTTGTTTATTTTCAGATTCCTTTGACACAATTTAAAGTATTAACCAATCAATATTGGTCTTTCGGCTGGTCTAGTGCTAGTGAAAATGGGATAGACTCCCTCGCTGATTGGCTGGTACCGACTTTAGGCCACCCCGACGACTTTACTTTACTTATACATACATACATATAAAGAAAGAGAGAGAGACTGAGACAGAGAGAAAGAGAAAGGGGTTCAGAGACCGATAAAGTAAAAGAGAGAAAGAGAGATAGAGATAGGAATAGATAGATAGGGATTGATATATAGATTGATAGATAGATAGATAGATAGAGAGAGAGAGAGAGAGAGAGAGAGAGAGAGAGACCTGAGATAGATAGATAGATAGATATTCAGCATGATATCAGACCCTTTTTAAGCCAGTGGTAGGCAGAATTACAAGATTAATGTTATATATATGATAGATACATACATAGAGAGAGAGGGGGAGGAGAAGGGGATAGAGAAAGAGAAACCTGAAATAGAAAGATAGATATATAGATAAATATATAGATATTCAGCATGAATAGAGAGAGAGAGAGAGAGACCTGAGATAGATAGATAGATAGATAGATAGATAGATAGATATTCAGCATTATATCAGACGCTTTTTTATAGATATATAGATAGATATATAGATATTCAGCATGAATAGAGAGAGAGAGGGAGTGGGAGAGAGAGAGGGGGAGAGAGAGAGACCTGAGATAGATAGATAGATAGATAGATAGATATTCAGCATGATATCGGACCCTTTGATAGGCAGAATTACAAGATTAATGTTATACATATGATAGATAGATAGATAGACAGACAGACAGACAGAGACAGAGACAGAGACAGCGAGAGAGAGAGAGAGTGAGAGAAACCTGATATATATATATATATATATATATATATATATATATATATATATATACATTAGATAGATAGATAGATAGATAGATAGATAGATAGATATTCAGCATGATATCAGACCCTTTTTAAGCCACTGGTAGGCAGAATTACAAGATTAATATATAATATATATATATATATATATATATATATATATATATATATAGAGAGAGAGAGAGAGAGAGAGAGAGAGAGAGAGAGAGAGAGAGAGGCGGGAGAAACATGAGATAGATAGATAAATAGATAGATAGATATTCAGCATGATATCAGACCCTTTTTAAGATAGATTGATTGATAGATAGAGGGAGAGAAAGAGAGAGAGTAACCTGAAATACAAAGATAGATAGATAGATATATAGATATTCAGCTTGAATAGAGAGAGAGGGGGAGGGAGAGAGAGAGAAACCTGAGATAGATAGATAGATAGATAGATAGATATCCATGATACCAGACCCCTTTTTAAGCCAGTGGTAGGCAGAATTACAAGATTAATGTTAACTTTAAGAATTCAGTAAAGATCTAAGTAGCGTTGATCTTTGGGGATCTTGTGGGGAATCAGATTTGAGATCTCTCTGAGTCGGTGGCCCAGGTATTCAAGTTGCGCCGAGTTGTAATTCCTAAACTCAGAGCCACAAGAAATCCCAGAGTGACTAGATCTGCTCTAATCACTGTAAGTCGTAAAAGGGGACTTGCCATAACGTGCTGACACGGGTAATTGACAGAGCAAAGGTTACGTTGAGGTAAAACCGTCGGAGGTGTGAGGCGTAATGGTTATCATCATGTTCTCGCTATCAGCACGGATCTTCATGACAATCTCACTCCAGCCGTCCCTATCACTCATTGACCTTGCGTCACATCCGACTTGTGTCACATCCGACTTGTGCGAAGGGGTTGAAAAAATATAAATCATTATCATCATCATCATCATCATCCTGTCGCGCTGTTAGCACGGATATCCATGCCAATCTCTCTCCAGCCGTCCCTATCACTCATTAGTCATGCGCGGTCCTCTACGCAGACCCCAGTATCCGCACAGAGCTGGTCAATGTACGTCTTTGCTGGTCGGCCCATGCTGGCGTGCCCATGTGCTGGTTTCCACTGGAGGACGCCGCTTATGAGTTCGTCCTTGCTTCTCCAGCAGTGTCCTACGTGTCTTGTCCTTAAATGACCTGAGTTCAAATCTTGGTCGATACTGTTTGCATTTTACATAGAGTTGATAGGTCGTAAAAGGGACTTGCTGTAACTTTCCACTTTTAATTGACAGGGCAAAGGTTAGATTAATGTAAAAGTTTTGGAGGTGTGAGGTATAATGTTACGATCTTAGGAAATGGACTCGGTGACCTGAGTTAGAATCCTGGACGAGGCTGTTTGCTTTTCACATAGCATTGATAAGTCGTAAAAGGGACTTGCTGTAACGTGCCGACACTGTTAATTGACAGAATAAAGGTTAGGTTGATGTAAAAGCGTTGGAGGTGTGGCTGACTTCTGATTTAGGTCGGAAAATTAAAACGGAAAGTTTTTTGGTGATCCCCAATGATAGTTTAACTACAGTCTATGAATTAACATTAATGCGTTTCTAACTAAGAAACACACAAAATTTGTTTTTTTGATTTTTACTAATTAAGCGATATGATTTAATAATTAAACAAAAATCAACCCATTTCTACAACTCTTCACAGTAAGGAAAAATTGAGTCAAAATGGAAATGAATTAGACTAATACATTTCACTTTAACTCAAAAGATTAGGTACTATCTCTTTCACTCAGTCTGCACGCGCGAAAAGGTTATTAAATATTTAAAAAATTGACCTTCTCTCTCTCTCTCTCTCTCTCTCTCTCTCTCTCTCTCTCTCTCTCTCTCTCTCTCTCTCTTTTCTGTGTTTCGTCTCTCACAAATAAAATTATATTTTAAAACAAGTTTGTATTACATTTTTTTAAATAATATTAATTAAATATGTAAACAATGTAAAAAAGCATTTCCTAAAAATCAAACATTGTACTATACGAATTCTCGGGGATTTTTTTAATTTAATAAAATATTTTCATCTTATTTTCTCTTACTCCTGTTTTCTACCTTTATCACTGGTGTTCCTAAAAAAAATTAGTCCGGTCATTGACCGGGTACTTTTGCTATTATATATATATATATATATATATATATATATATATATATGATGATACCTGATGATGGCAAACTGTATTGCCGAAAGCACTCGTATCGAAACGTTTGGTGGACTGTTACACCAATTCCACCCTGAAACCAAAAAGAGCGCCCGAAAATTTGAAAGGATCAACCAAAAACTCGTCCGACAAGAATTGTCTGTACAGTTCAACAAAACTTGTATAAAAGAAAAAATGCTGCCAAAATACACTTATATATATATATATATATATATATATATATATATATATATATTATGTGTGTGTGTGTGTGTGTGTGTGTGTGTGTGTTTGATAATATAGGTTTTATCTATTATGTAAAAAAAATAAATCAAATCACATAACTATGTTCTGCTTAGATTTTCTTGCCGATTAGACATCGCGATAAAAAAAACTGAGAAGTACTTTTGAATCTTTGGAAGTTGAAACGGAAGTTGAATTACCGGATGTAGTACTGACATCAGAGCAGACACGAGGTTCCTGAAATGAAGATAAAAATAACTGAAAAACAAAATAAGACAATTCTTCAATCGTATCTATTTAGGATATAAAAATAAACGTAAGTTAAATCTATTTAAATTTTATTATTAAAAATGTACTCTTCTTCGATTTTTAACGGCGGGAGACCTAGAAATCAAGAAAAGATAAGATCTTTTGGAAAAGGGATTTTCCACGGAATCTCACACGATTTTTTAAATTTTTTTTTTTTTTTTATCACTAAAACTGTTGCATAGCCCTTCTTCGCTATTCTGAATCGTATACGTTGCTGGCATCAAATTCTATGTATGTTATATAGCGCTTCTTCAAACTCACGCTGCTAAATCGGCGTACGAATCGTAGCGGGTCTCGTCCTAACCCTAGACGTTATATGTAGTGGTCGCTTAATGAAATCACAAGGCATGCTGTATGTAGTAGGAGATTGACTTTTTATTTATTCCCTCGTGGTGCGTGTGAGTAGTGAGCTTGACAATGGGAACTACTAATGTTGCAGGCTGGCGATCGGGAGGTGCGCCTCACTGCCCGCTGGCAGGGATCGACCGTGTCAACGGTCACTCCGTCCGCTCTGTTCACCGTCTCTCTCCTGACTGGGGTCTCCACTGACTGCTGAATGCTTAACCCTCTCGCTTTTATATTGACGACACGCCTATGCATTTTAATCTTTCTCTTTGTCAATACAACAAAACTGTTACATTGTGGGATCAATGTAGGGTCATTAGGAATCAAATTGAATATGTTACAATTAAAAGATCTCAGTGTAGAGATATGTCTTTATATTAAAATTAAGTTTAACAGATGTTAAAGTTAATTTAATTTGAATTACAATGAATGTTGTAATTAAAAATAGTATCAAAGAAATGAACTTACCTTTCTTTAAATTTCTGAATTGTTTATAACTGACTCTTATATATGCAACTGTCTCTGTCACCAATTACTCAATGTCCATAAGTCTTGCTATAATATATATATATATATATATATATATATATATATATAGTAGTATTTTTGATAATTTGCTTGAAGCATTGTTAAGTATGTTGTTATTTATTTACGTTAGAAAAGCAATTATAATTCGTATAAGAATAAAATAATGTTCTTATCGATTTCAAAGAAAATTTATC
Organism: Doryteuthis pealeii; assembly: GCA_023376005.1. Taxonomy (NCBI): domain Eukaryota; kingdom Metazoa; phylum Mollusca; class Cephalopoda; order Myopsida; family Loliginidae; genus Doryteuthis; species Doryteuthis pealeii. The sequence goes on from CM042169.1 coordinate 74,983,404, forward strand.
ATCAGAGACATTTTCTGAAATGGACGCGTTCTTGTGTCGTTTTTTTTTTATATACGTTATGAACACGCGTCTCATGGTGTTTTTTTTTTTATAACGCCAAGCGGAATATATATATATATATAATATATATATATATATATATATATATATATATATTTCTTGCAGAATCTAGATCAAAGACATTTACGTCTAAAAACGGAACTAATTATCATTACGCTCTGATGATGATTTTTAATAAATCGAAATATTGTCAATATAAACAGTGAAAAAATTGTAAACAATTTTCATTTTACAAACATACTGTGTTTTTCATACCCTTTTATCGATATATATTCAATTATGATTAAGGGTTAACGTTCAAATCATTTTAATCAGTTAAATCATTTCTAATTCGGTCTGAATCTATTTCCACCTTTTCAAGAGTCTGCTTTATGTAGTATTCCTCAGTGTCCATTTTTTTTAGATGTCACACACCACAAAGAGAGAGAGAGAGAGAGAGAGAGAGAGAGAGAGAGAGAGAGAGAGAGAGAGAGAGAGTCCCCCAGCAGTATCGTGAAAGAAACATTTCGAAATAGGCACGCATGAACAGCTTTGTCTTTGATATATCCGGGTTAAGGGATATATTATGAAGTTGGTATTTGGTATATTATCGCAGTAGTAGTTGGTGCGTCGAATAGCAATACGTCTTTTGAGCAGTCGTGGTGTAGTCTGGCGAGTAAGTTTAGGCTTGTAGGCTTAGGGATATATACATGTGTCCCACTTTCACACGATATGGCACAAGGCCATTTTATGTGGGCACCACCCACAAGCCGAGACTTATGGGTGCTAGGTAGAAAAATTGCGTCGATCCTGTCGGCATTCTCCCTCAAGGGAGGCGCCTCAGACGCTGAGCAATAAACCCAGCACTGTCCCTTTAAATCGATGGGGCAGGTATTGCCTGGGGGGCGGTCCCCTGGGATCGACGTTATCAAACAACTCATCCGGTTCAGTGGCCGAAGCACACTGGACTAGTAGGCTTAGGCGCTTGTACCACCAAAGTGTCGAGTATTTATAGATGACACTGTCCAATCAGATTATAATGATGGGGTACCAAGGTATTTACATATTCATTACATCAGTCTTGTAACAGTCTCCCAAACATGTTTAGGCATATAAATGTTTTGCAAAGTTCACCATCAAATCGTCGTCATATTTACTAAAATGTTATTTAATGATTTTGGAATTATTTCTAAATCTAATTTTGTCTGTAATATCTATTTTTTCTAAATAGCAATTTCAATAAATAGTTTGTATTCGTAAAATAGTCTTCTGTAAGTTTGTTAGAATGTAAAATCTTATGCCCCCCAAGAATCGTCTCTTCAAAATCCTTTTTTATATGTTTTTCATTAACAAAATTAAATGCATGATTTATCGCCCTTGATTGTGCTGTAGGGGGAAAGGAGATAAGAGAAACAAATCAAAATACTTTTAAATAAATATTACTGTTTGGCGCATCCATAGCAGCTACTAGAGCAACCATTCTTATACCTAATTGATAAATTTCATTTGAAATATAATGACCATAATTTTAAGTTTTAAAATTCATATTTTTAGATTATAAAAACAATTTTTTTAATAACAAGATTAGTTTAGCAGGCCGATACAACAATTAATGGAGAAATCTCAGAAATCTCAGTTACAAAGTTTAGCCCTGACCGTTTAAACAGAACAAATATTGATGTATAATTATTTCACTGACAATCCAAAAGAAAATTATATTTCATACACAACAGAGTAATTAAAAAATCTATAAAAATATCTTGAGTATTTATTTTCTTCCAAAATATTTTATTTAAAAAAATATTCTTCTATTCACTCCTTCGGTCTTTTTGTTCATACAGAAATTAGTTCATAACCCCACCAAAAGTTGTGCCCCCAAAATAAGGGGGATAAAAGAAAAGTTTTGTGGGACGGATATACTGCGTATATTACGATTTTTGTGGCCATTTCTAGGCTTCTAGTGAGAGTACTTTACAGTTGAGATCCCTTGTGTTAAGCAGAGGCTGATGTTTTGTGAAGAATCCTATGGTTGTACCTCGGTGTCCCTTAGTGTTGGGTATGATCCTCTGGTTGTTCCTTGGTGTTCCTTAATGTTGGGTAGAATCCTTTTGTTGTTCCTCGGTGTCCCTTAGTGTTGGGTAGAATCCTTTGGTTGTACCTCGGTGTCCCTTAATGTTGGGTAGAATCCTTTGGTTGTTCCTCGGTGTCCCTTTGTATTAGGTAGAATCCTTTGGTTGTACCTTGGTGTCCCTTAGTGTTGGGTAGAATCCTTTGGTTGTACATTGGTGTCCGTTTGTGTTAGGTAGAATCCTTTGGTTGTACCTCGGTGTTCCTTAGTGTTGGATAAAATCCTTTTGTTGTTCCTTGGTGATCCTTAATGTTCGGTAGAATCCTTTGGTTGTTCCCCGGTTTCCTCTTAGTGTTGGATAAAATCCTTTGGTCAAGCAAAGTCCTTGATTGCAGGTCAATTCCTCAATGTCGAATACGTACAAATGAACGGCCTTCAAGAACGGTGATTAGATAGTAATAGCAATAGGCCACGTAGATGTTTTTTTGCTAAGGTGGAGCAACGCACCTACTGATATATATATATATATATATATATATATATATATATATATATATAGTGTGTGTGTGTGTGTGTTGTGTGTGGTGTGTGTTATTATATATAGTATTAATAATAAAAACCCAATAATGGAATCATAGTTTCATCTGATATCAAAAGATTGTTTACAAATTTAGCAGTTTTAAGAAACTATTGATATAATTATTAATAATATATGTATATGATATTTCATCCTCTCAGCTTTTATTTGCTTCTTTCCCACTTTGATTTTTCTGCTTTCTCTTTTTTCTTTCTTTTTATCTTATTTTATACTTTTTTCTCTCCTTTTCCCTTTTCTTCTTTCTTTCTTTCTTTCTTTCTTCTTTTCAAATGCATTACACCAAAAAAAATGAAGAAGAAGAAGAAGAAGAAGAAGAAGAAGAAGAAGAAGAAGAAGAAGAAGAAGAAGAAGAAGAAGTAAAACACAGTGGTACCTTGACTCACGTATAGAGTGTTATCACTTGTCCAATATTTTGAACTCGGTTGGATTTTACGACATTCTTGATGGAGATTTGGGACCTGGACCTGGGAATAATAGCGATAGAGGGATACTCCACATTCCCCAGTGCTGAAAAACTTAAACTTCTCCATTAGACGCAGTTTAAGACAGGACACAAAGACCATCAGCCACCGCCTTCGTGCACATATATCATAAAAAGGGCAA
>CM042169.1:74991711-74996711 GCA_023376005.1 Doryteuthis pealeii
TACATAAGGGATTTAATTGCAAAATTCACCGTATTCGGCGTACAGCTAAACCTCGCTTTGTTTACATAAAAGTTTGAGGCATCTAGTGAATTTCATTTCCGCTTAGAAATGTAGCGATTAAATAGTCTCCTATATTTGACAGCTGCCTGTGGCCGTACGGGTAAGAGGATTGGCGAGCGAAAGTTCGTTCGGGTCTCGAACCCGGCCAGGTGTAGCTGTTAAAAGGTATAACTACACTGATGAGAGGTGATACCTTGAAACACGTGTCTGTGGATTACTTTATTATAGATAGATAGATAGATAAATAGATAGATAGATATTCTCATTATAATGTAAAAGTTTCGTTAAATTCCAACAGGTAGTTTTTGGAGGAATTGAAAAAACGTCATCTCGTCAAAAATTTGAAACCGACTATATATATATATATATATATATATATTATTAGTCATCCACAGACGCGTGTCTCGGCGTTTTACGCCTCTTCAGTGTGACTAGACACAACAACTATCTTTGGGCTAGGGTCGAACTCAGACCGATTGTTTGCCTTATCCCCTCGTCCACTGACAACTGTAGTGGGACTGGTGTTTTTAAACTATTAAATACATAGATTTGTTTATGTATAAGTGATAAGACAAATAGGAACATTTCTTTTGTGTTATTTATATTTTAATTGTTCTCAACTAGTTTCGACCTCAGGTCCTAGTCAGAAGAAATTTTCTGAATAAAATGTAGTTTTTTTTTTTTAGTTTGTAAAGTAGTTCATAAGCCAAGAATGAAGTGAGGAAAAATGTACTGGCCAAGTGACATATCTTTTTGTTGAGTAAAAACAATCTTCTGGTTAAATTATCTTCTATTACTTCTTGATCTACACATATGTTATTGTGGTGAGCGCACCTGGCTAATGAGTTTTGTTATTAGATTTAGAAGTGGTTTGTTTAAAGTTAGATGTGGGTCACGATTGGCTGATGTCTTTTTTTATATAGGTGTTAGGGACACCCACATATTATTGCCAGGTCAGATAATTAAGTTTCATATAATATATATATATATATATGTGTGTGTGTGTGTGTGTGTGTGTGTGTGCCTCTCTCTCTCTCTCTCTCTATATATATATATATATATATATATATATATGTCTCTGTGTGTGTGTGTGTGTGTGTGTGTGTGTGTGAAGATAGGTGGGGTGGAGTAAAATCCGACAGTATGAGGTAAGGTAAAAGGAAAGTGAACAAAATCAATCACTCAATCAAGTCTGAGTGTGGGAAAAATATTTCGTCCTTACTAAACGCGAGGGACTTCTTCAGTCGTCTTCGCGTTTAGTAAGGACGAAATATTTCGTCCCCCTCTCAGACTTGATTGAGTGATTGATTTTGTTCACTTTCCTTTTACCTTACCTCATACTGTCGGATTTTACTCCACACCACCTATCTTCATATATATATATATATATATATATATATATATATATATATATATAGAGAGAGAGAGAGAAGAGAGAGAGAGAGAGAGGGAGAGAGAGAGAGGGGCACACATACACACACACACACACACACACACACACATATATATATATATATATATATATATATATATATATAATAGAGAATGAATAGAGAATGAAAAAATGAGAAAAGTATTGGCATGAAAAGGTGCTCAATGCTAATAAAGCAGAGCAGATTTACACTCATAACTTGAAGTTTCATGGTAATCCAATCATCAGATGAGTCCAATGGTTGAGATCTTAAAAAGCAGTCGTGAAATCGTTGAGATTTAAAAAAAAACTGTTTTTTTAAATCTCAACCATTTCACGACTGCTTTTTAAGATCTCAACCATTGGACTCATCTGATGATTGGATTACCATGAAACTTCAAGTTATGAGTGTAAATCCATTAATATTACCATTGATTATATATATATATATATATATATATATATATATATATATATATATATATATATATGCATGTTTATGTTGTTGATTTTGTTTATTAGATCGTCAGAGTTTTTTATATGGAATTGCTAATGGTGCCTAAAAGTGGGGTTAGTAATTTGGCTAAATATTTCGCTATGTTGTGGGGAGCCGTACCGATACCAGAAATTATTGGTCTTAGTGGAAAACCGGGTTTGTGTGTCTTAGGTAGACCATAGATTGTGGGGATTCACTAATCGAATACCACCCCACAATCCCCACAAACGTTTAAGTAGTCTTGACATCAAATCATTATATATATATATATATATATATATATATATATATAGTGTGAGATGGTCACTGTTTCAGCTTTTACTGGAACGGTGTGTCAAACGCAGTATTATTGGTAGAGTGCTCAATATAAAATAGAGCTGTTATATAATATAATAAGATAAATATATAAAGGTTTTACATTTACAACTTTGTCATTTTGACATTTGAAACATCTTCACCTGATGATTGCATCGCATGAAACCAATAAGGTTGTGATTGTTCCTTTGTCACCTAATAAATAGATATGGAAAACCTTTATATATTTATCTTATCATATTATATATATATATATATATATATATATATATATATAGAGAGAGAGAGAGAGAGAGAGAGAGAGCAAGAGAGAGAGAGAGATAATATGGTTGCTCTATTTATAAGTAAACAGTGCTTAATATCATTGATAGATCGCCTATGCGATCTTACAATGGCGAGACACTTTATCTAACCAGGCTACTTTAACGTGGACAGACTTTGATCTGAAGATCACATGAGCGAGAAACTGTCAGTAACCAGATGTTGACTCCATGTCCGTGGTAACTTAACTCAAATATAAAATCTCTATCAATGATATTTACCGCTGTCTGCTTAGAAATATAGTACCCATATTCTCTACAATATATATATATATATATATATATATATATATATTATATATATATGGATACAATAGAAACCTACTCGAGTTTCACCATAAGGATCTTCAGGGTTAAATCCACTGAATTAATCAAGGTACCGATTAATTGCAGTCGATCACACGTAACGTAATATCTGATACAATGAACACACATGTGTGATCGACTGCAGTTAATCGGTACCTCTATTAATTCAGTGGATTTAACCCTGATGATCCTTACGGTGAAACTCGAGTAGGTTTCTTTTGTATTCATTTTATAATAAATTCACTCTACTTTGTATTGAGCACTTTGTATTTGTTATATCGCTGACTTAACTCCTGAATTTTGCAACTCCCAACGATCGTGCCCATATTCACTGGTAAGCCACCTTTTATCTTTATAAACACACACACACACACACACACACACACACACACACACATATATATATATATATATATATATATATATATATATATATATATGCAAGATTCGTTAAGGTTATGAAGGATTCTAAGCGGTGCCTTTTTTAACATCGGAATATTAAAATTTATATAATAAACTCAGCCAATCCTAGTAGTGTCCACCCAAGCAGAGTTTAATAGGTTTGAATTCAGATTTTTCTTTTCCTAGACTGGTTGCCAAACCACGACTAAAGAGCCCAGTCTTCCTTACTATTTACCCATAGCTGGAGGGAGAGTAGTTGAATTCCTACCTTAGCGTTTTAGCGCTATGTTAACCAGTAGCTTCGTCTAGGATTTGAACTCGGGTCAACGTGTCCATTCCTACAACTCTAAACATTACATGCCGTAAAACCCTTACATGCTGTGGAATTATATCCAGAGCAATACATTTAGCGAAGAAAAGGGTTAAGTGCTAGTCATATTAATAGTTATAGATTTATTTCCACCAATATTAATCCGTCTCATCAGAATGAGAATTGTACGACACTTTGGCCCTATCTTGGGCTAGACGGTCGGAGAGGCCCCCTCCGATCAATCGGCTGTTCACGTCAAGCCCTAGCACCTATATGATTTTCCCAACCCTATTGCCCTTATGGCAAGCCCCAACCCCTTTTTATCATATGGGTGCTAGAAGGAGGTGGCTGCGGGTCTACATGTCCTGGGAATGACGTTAAACTCTATCTGATGGTGAGGTTCCAATTTTGGAGGTTTGGCGAATGTGGAGCACCCCTTCATCACCATTGCTCCCTGGTCCACTCTGACCCGTTAACTCTCCCACTCACGTTAACTCTATATACAGGGGAAGAAGAGAATCGTATATAATATAAGACAGGGATTGGTCTGTTGTTGACTTAATTGCTAATTACGGCTAATTAAAACCAATTAAACTGAATTTTTTAAAACGATGAGTAGTCCTAAAACCAAGGAATATCTAAGTATAAATATTACGTCCATAACATAATAGAAAAAATTGTTTAGGAAAAGAAAGTTGATAATCTCAGCTTTAGTATAATAATAGATATATATTTACACCAAGAGAGAGAAACAGATTGAGATTAAGAGTGGAATAGATAGATAGATAGATAGATAGATAGATAATTCTCATTTTCAGATATAATTTAGCAATTATGATTTTCTACCCAGGGGTATTCATTATAACTTAATTATACAATGTGTTTTCGATTTGTGTTTGGATAATTTATATATGGAAGCACATACACGTCATTAATGGACCTGTTTGTATTAATGCCACTTTTAACAGTAAAATCAATATTGTTTCAGAACTAGAACAGCAAGAAAACCACTGGTGACAAAGTTGTAAAAATCTTCTTTTTTTTTCTTTCTTTTTTCTCTCTTTTTTTTTTTTGTTATAATAGTCAACCATTCTTTCCGATAAATAAAATAAAATTTAAAAAATAAATACAGTTTCGAACGAGCCAAAAGTGATTCGCGTTTTTTTTTTTTTTTTTTTTTTCTTTTTGTAAATTGTGTTGTTTGTGTTTTTCAAAAGAAATTAGCGTCTATTCTTGTGTGTCAGTGGCAATAAACTGTGCGAGAAGTTCTGACATGCTGTGTCAATCTGAGGAAGAAAAGAAGGAGGGTGGGCAGAGAAAGAGGAGGAGGGAAGAGAGAAGGATGGGGTGAGGAGAAATTCAAATTTCGTTTGCTGGTAT
>CM042169.1:75001711-75029211 GCA_023376005.1 Doryteuthis pealeii
CTAGCTATACGGAAGAGGCTTGAAACGCCGAAACACGTGTCTGTGAATGACTTATTAATATGTATATACGTATATATATTATATGTACTAGCAACAGAAAAACCCTCCGGGCATCGTAAAAATTAATTTTTGAAAGACATTGCCTGAGAGGGTGGGAGTTAAAAATCCAATGTCAGGGGGTTTGTATCATAAGTAAGACAGATTCTTATATTTATTAAAGGACTAAAAAAAAAAAAATTAATGAAAACTGAGCCCCGTCCCTCTCAAATAAAATGTTGCGTGCATGTAATAAGCAAACAATTATTTTGAATATTTCCCACATCAATTTTACACAAAATCGTAGGTATTTATTTATTTGTAAACTTTTTAGTTAACTTCTTGTTACTGTAAAAAAAAAAATAAAGAAAAGGACGAGAGTAAAAATACAATTTTTAAAATTGCTTACTCACATTTTGGGTGTATATAGCATAAAATATTATGACGTAAGCTGTGACGTAGAGCTATGACGTAGTTTTTGTTACAGACAGAAATACAGACAATCTCCATAATTAATAGATTATTATTATTATTATTATTATTATTATTATTATTATGTTTTTTTTTAAACATCACTGATAGCTGATGGCCTTTCGCTGGAGTCTGAGTGACAGCAAGTTTCCCCAGGTCTCCAGGATTCTTCTGAGTATTCTAGCTGATTTCAGCAAAGCTGTTTTCTGGATGGTCTCAATTCTTCCTCTGATTTCCAGATCATCCAGTCTTTTTCCCAAGCTATGACGTAGTTTTTGTTACAGATAGAAATACGGACAAATCCATTATTAATAGATATGTATATACGTATATATATATTACTTGTAAGTTTTTTTTTCATCTGGTCAATAGAGTATAGTGATCGTTCCGGAACTAATACCAACTGCCGGTGTCGACATGCAATTTCATCGACATGTTCGTATTTTGTCATGACACCCAAAACAACATGAACCATTCTATGAAAAAAAAAAAAACAACAACAAAAAAACAAGATGGCTGATCCGATGAAAAAAATATGAGAAACACAAAAACAAAAAGAAATAATTTTAGCTAATGGCTGAAAAAAGGTGCGTCTATTCCATTGGCGTCTTCAATCATTAGCCTTTCGCATAGACGCAATTGATGAGTCACATCTCACAGGCTGTTATTATAAGTGTAATGTTTTTATCTCAATCGGATGCATCACAACAGTAGTGCTATCTTGGAGACAGACAAGCCTCCTAAATATCTGATTGAGATGGGTAGATAGATAAAAAAAGATATATATATATATATATATATATATATATATATATATAAAGGTAAATCTAATGAGTCAGACGAACCTACTATTAGTTTCGCTTAATGCTCTTCATTAGCGTAAATAATAGTAGGTTCGTCTGACTCATTAGATTTATCTATTATTTGCTCTACTTAGGTATTGAGCACTTTTTACTTATTAGCTTTTTCTCTTAGCGGTTATATAATATATATATATATATCTTATATACATATATATACATATAAATTGTTTTTTCTTTTGGCCAAATACTGTACCAATAGATTACTTTTTGTTGGTATGACTATCTTGGTCTTTTCTTTTTCCAAAAATTTTTTTCTCCCGGTTGATGTTTGGTAGTATATTTTTACAATCAAACTATTTGCTGGGTTTTTTCTCACCGCGAGTATTTACCAACACGCTTGGTATATTATATATATATATATATATATATATATATATATATATATATATATATATATAAAAAAAGTTGTGTCAAAAGAGTATCGGAGTTTTTGTACTTTTTGACACATCTTGTATTCTGAAAAAAAAATAGCGTTCCATTCATTAACTTTTTCAGAATACAAGGTGTGTAAAAAAAATACCAAGTTTAAAGCTGTATTTACCAAGGAGAATAAAGAATGTATGGAACGTTATTTTTTTTTTCAGAATACAAGGTGTGTCAAAATTACAAAAAATCTCGATACTTTTTTGACACACCTTGATTATATTAAATGTATTACAAAGAGATGCATTTGTTTTTGATGGTTAAGTCGACGTTAAACCGTTTCCGTTTTTATCAAACCTTCATCAGGACATTGGGACCGGAAAAGCGGTGTCTGAGAATATTTTTATCCATACAATTTCTCTCTCTCGTGCTATTATATATATATATATATATATATATATATATATATATATATATATATATATATATATGAGGAAAAATGAGTAAAGAAAAAAATGTAGATGGATAAAAATGAATTTTATCGATATCACTTTTAATTGATATCACTTACACATGTGTTTCGGTCTGTTTATCAAAATGTATACGGATTTACGTTCTTATTATTATTAAAATAATCAGATGGAGTTGAAATGATGATGATAATAACAATAGGAAACAAACAATAACAATGAAAACATATTTCATTCAAACATCAACAAGTTTAAGATTATTAATAAATTTCATTCTTTGCAATACAAATTATACTCCTTCCACCAAAACTTTCAAATTTTTAACTGTCTCTAACGGCCTCTGCGTTCCTAATGATTTAAAAATAATCTTGTCTCCAACTCAAAAAATAAAAAATCACTCTGATGAAGGTCGTCAAAATCTCTCTGTGTACGGAACATTTTATACATTTTTTCTATTATTATTATCATCATGATCATTTCAACTCCATCTGATTATTTTGATAATATCTATATTTTGATAAACAGACCGAAACACGTGTGTAAGTGATATCGATTAAAAGTAATAACGATTAAATTCATTTTTATCCATCTACATTTCTTTTCTTTACTCATTTTTCCTCATATTGTCGGATTCATTTCCTTTCACACACACACACACACACACACACACACACATATATATATATATATATATATATATATATATATATATATATATATATATGTAAAATGGAATTGGAATTGAATCCGACGATATGAGGAAGAATAAATAAAGAAAAGAAGTACAGATTCATCTTTTATTATCCATTCTGTATTTTCTTTTCTTTATTCATTCTTCCTCATATATATATATATATATATATATATATATATATATATATATCATATCCTCATATCAAATTGATATTAACAAACTGAGATAGATATTAGATACTGAGATAGATAGATAGATGAATAAATAAATATTAAAATATTGAGATAGATAGGATGATATTCACATACTGAGATAGATAGATAGATAGATAGATAGATAAGTATTAACAAAAAGAGATATATAAAGTAACAACTAAGACCAATAGAACAGATTTAGATAGATACTTAACTGATTCATTTATAAGACCAAATTGAGATAGATTTAGAAAGACTGATTTAGGTAAATAGATAGGGAGGATGGGACAAAAAGAGATGGATAAAGTAACAGCTAAGATCAATTGAACAGATGGATAGAATAGATTTAGATAGATACTTAGATTGATTGATAAGGATAGATAGATCCAAAACTGAGATAGATAGATATAGATAGATAGATAGATAGATAGACAAACTAAGATAGATTGATTGATAAGACCAAATTTGGATAGATAGATAGATTGAGATAGATAAATATATATATATTAGGACAAACTGAAATAGATAGATAGAGACAAACTGAGATAGATAGATAAATTGTGATAGATAGATTGAGATAGATAGATAGATAGACAAACTGAGATAGATAGATAGATAGATAGATAGATAGATAGATAGATAGATAGATACACGGTGAAACTCGGCTATAATACTCAGGAGGGTCCTGTAGACCTGACTCCAGTGAAAGACTACCAGCTAACGCTTTTGTGAAAAACTCGAATTTTTCTAGCGTTTTTCAGGTCATCTAGTCTATCTACCTTTCTATCTACCTATGTAAATTCAGATTCCGATGTAAACCTCCCTGTCACTTACGGGCGAAAATACAAAGTTTTCTGAAAAAAAAACAAATTTATTCTAAGTATTAATGGTTTTGACTATAAATTAAATACCCGTGGATAAACATACGCTATTCCTGATGTATTCCGACGAAAGAAGTGACGTAATTTCGGTTACAGACATACAGACACCAAATCTCCAGTAAAGCTCACTGTCACCTACCTTCAAAAATACAAAGTTTTCATATATAAGAATGAACAAAAAAAAAACACTTTGTTCTTTATTCTATGTATTAATCACATTGACTATAAATTAAATACTCCTAGATAAACTCACGCAATTCCTGATGGTATTCTGACGTAAGCAGTTAGATAGTTTCGGTTACAGACAGACGGATACCGAATCTCAAGTACACTTCACTGTCACTGTTACTGTCACCTACCGATGACAATACAAAGTTCTCATATATAATATAGAACTAAAAAATGAAAACATTATTCTCTGAATTCATCACTTTGACAATAAATCAAATACTCATGGATAAACTTATACAATTCCTGATGGTATTCTGACGTAAGCAGTGACATAGTTTTGGTTACAGTTATACGGATACCAAATCTCAAGTACACTTCACTGTCACTGTCACCTAACCGACGACAATACAAAGTTCTCATATATAAGATAAAACTAAAAAAGAAAACTATTGTATGTATAGATGACTTTGACAATAAATTAAATGCTCATGGATAAATTTACACAATTCATGATGGTATTCTGACGTAAGCAGTGACATACTTTCTGATAACGAATCTCAAGTAAACCTCACTGTCCCCTACCGACGACAATAACAAAGTTCTCACATATAAGATAGAACTAAAAAAAAAAAAAACTTTAATGCTATGTAGTGATCACTTTGAAAATAAATTAAATACTCATGGATAAACTTACACAATTCCTGATGGTATTCTGACGTAAGCAGTGACATAGTTTCGGTTACAGACAGACGGATACCGAATCTCCATTACACTTCACTGTCACCTACCGACGACAATAACAAAGTTCTCATATATAAGATAGAACTAAAAAAAAGAAAACTTTATTCAATGTATTGATGTCTTTATACTCCTGGATAAACTTACACAATTCCTGATGGTATTCTGACGTAAGCAGAGACATAGTTTTCGTTACAGACAGACGGATACCAAATCTCGAGTACACTTCACTGTCACCTACCGACGACAATACAAAGTTCTCATATATAAGATAGAACTAAAAAAATATTATATGCAATGAAGACTTTGACAATAAATCAAATACACGTGGATAAATTTACACAATTCCTGATGGTATTCTGACGTAGTTTCGGTTACAGACAGACGGATACCGAATCTCAAGTACACTTCACTGTCACCTACCGACGACAATAACAAAGTTCTCATATATAAGATAGAACTAAAAAAAAGAAAACTTTATTCAATGTATTGATGTCTTTATACTCCTGGATAAACTTACACAATTCCTGATGGTATTCTGACGTAAGCAGTGACACAGTTTTGGTTACAGACAGACGGATACCGAATCTCGAGTACACTTCACTGTCACCTACCGACGACAATGCAAAGTTTTCATATATAAGATAGAACTAAAAAAAAAAAAAAAAAAAACTTTAACGAAACGAAGTTAGTAAAAAAAAACATACGTAAACAAGATAAAGATAAAAGAAAAAATATATATAAATAAATCCAAGAATTCTGGTGCAGATCTATTCCATCCTGTCCTGTGTTATTCTACAGACATGACCTTTGACGTTTTAAAAGAAGCAATTCTTAACTCGAAAGCATAAAAGACGTTTTCTTTCTTTTTTTTTGCGAGAGAGAGAGAGAGAGAGGGGGGGGAGAGAGAGAGAGAGAGAGAGAGAATCGCAGACGACTGATGTGTGTTTGTTGTCGATTATGTGGGTTCTTATGGAAAATGGACGACGTCTGAGGAATTCGGTGCCGAAATTCTGCGATCGCTCATAATGCCAGTTTTCTCAAAAGTTTGCAGTTTGAACTTTTGGCCGAGTCTGTGTCAAAAAACTTGGCAGTGAATTAAATCGATCAGCAGAATCAATCGACGAAATTCGAAGTGAGAGACAAAGTTGGAAGAAAGAAAAAAAAAGAAAGGAATGGTTCTATGATTGCTATGTTCGTATTTATAACAGAAAATAGAAAAAGATAAACAGATAGGATCGACGATCCATTGGGAACTGTGCAAATGAAAGGTTGTGAGAACATGTAAACAATTAATCTATCTATCTATCTATCTATCTATCTATCTCTGCTTGCTTTTATCTATCTAAGTGTGTTTTTGTCTCAGTCTATTTCCATCCATATATGGCAATACATTCATACTTATCTATCTATCTATCTATCTATCTATCTATCTATGTAAATTTATGATTACCTACCAATCTATCTAGAATAGAAAAAGATAAAAAGAAAGGATCGACGATCCATTGGGAACTATGCAAATGAAAGATAGTGAGAACATGTAAACAATTAATCTATCTATTAATCTATCTATCTATCTATCTCTGCTTGCTTTTATCCATCTCCGTCGGTTTTTGTCTCAATTTATTTTGATCCATATATGTCAATTCATTCTTACTTATCTATCTATCTATCTATCTATCTATCTAAATTTATTATTGCCTATCAATCTATCTATCTAGATCAATTTACTCTTATCTATCTATCTATCTATCTATCTACCTATCTGAAATTATTCATACCTATCAATTATTCAACATTGTTTTCAGTTCTCTGGTCAGTTTCAAGTATTTGTCTATCTTTTATTATTATTATTATTATTATTATCATTATTATTATTAGTAGTAGTAGTAGTAGTAGTTGTTGTTGTTGTAGTAGTAGTAGTAGTGGTAGTAGTAGTAGTTGTTGTTGTAGTGGTAGGAGTAGGAGTAGTAGTAGTACAAAATAAAAAACACCCTCCGGGCGATGTAAAAGTAGATTTTTGAAACATATTGCCTGAGGGGTGGGAGTAAAAAATTCAATGTCAGCGAGTTTGTACCCTAAGTAAGTAAAATCATCAAATTCATTAAAGGATTAAAAAATAAAACAATTTGAAATGTAAACTTTAAATATGTATTAAAATAAAACAAACTATATATGAATATATAATACCAGACATGTATTTATTAAAACTTGTTTTAAAAAACAATGAGGACTGTCTAATGTTGCATGTTCAAATTTTGAGTGTATTTATTCTATGTTATGACGTTTTGGGTAATGTGACGTAAGCAGTGACGTAATTTTTGTTACAGACAAAACCGGAAGCGAATCTCCATTATTAATAGATTATTATTATTATTATTATTATTATTATTATTATTATTATTATTAGGTTTTCATACCTGTCTTAGCCAGTGGTTAACTAGAAGCTGAGTGACAGCAAGTCTCTTCAGATCTCCAGGACTCTTCTGAGTATTCTAACCGATCTTGCTGTAGTTTGGATGGTCTCGATTCTTCCTTTGATTTCCAATTCATCCAAATTCTTTTCCAGAGCTTTGGTGACCTTTCGAGGGCACCAATTACAATTGGTACGACATTCACCTTCATGTTCTACAGTTTCCTCAGTTCTCTGGCAAGGTCAAAGTATTTGTCTATCTTTTTGCTTTCTTTCATTTTCACTCGGTGGACGGCCAAGACGGCAAAATCCACGAGATGACAGGTTCTCTTCTTCTTGTCAATCAATACTAGGTCTGGTCTCCTGGCCAGGATTAGATGATCCGTCAATCACTCGAAGTTTCAGAATTTTATGCATCTCATTCTCCAGGTCAGGTTCAGGCTTGCGCATAACCATTTAGTTGTATGGTGAAAATAGAATTTCTTGCAAATTCCCAGTGAATTATACGAGTTTTTCACCACCTGCGTTAAATATGTTTTTTTGCAAAAAAAGTTTTTTTTCAGGTTTCATCTATTGCCTGGAGGGATGGCACTCTGGGATCGACGCTATTAATTTAACACCTCACCGGTCCAGAGGTCGAAGCTCACTGGACCCCCGCCCCAAATATACACGATACAGCACAAGCTTTTTTACGTGGGACCACCCACAAGCCGAGACTCATGGGTAGAAAAATTGCGTCGATCCCTTCGGCATTTCCCCTTCTGAGTATTATAGCCGAGATTTACAATGCTGTTGTCTGGATGGTCTCGATCTTCCTCTATATCAAAGTCCTCTAATCCTTTTTTCCTATATCTTAGTTCAATTCTTTTTTTTTCTTTTTTTTTTTTTACTAACTTAACTCTTTTTTTTAGTTTACTTTTTTAGCTCTATCTTATATATGTGAGCTTTGTATTGTTGTCGATAGGTTACTGTTTGGTTTAGAGATGTACGCCTGTCCGTAACTGAAACTACGCCACTGCTTACGTCCCAATACCACCAGGAATTGTGTAAGTCTAACAATGGGCATTTAATTTATAGTCAAAATCATTAATATATAGAATAAAGAACAACCCTTAAATTTTTGAACTTTTAATTTTTACTTTATGTGAAAATTGTGCTTTATGGGAGATTCTGTGTCTGTAACCGAAACTACGTCACAGCTTACGTCACAATACCATCAAGAATTACGTAAGTTTATCAATGAGTATTTAACTAATGCGATATATATATATATATATATATATATATATATATATATATATATATATAATACGGTGTGTCAAAAAGATATCGATAAATTTGTACTTTTTTACAAACCTTGTCTTCTGGAAAAATTAACGTTCCATTCATTCTTCAACTCGGCACTTTTATGATACACGTTATATATATATATATATATATATATATATATATATATATATATATATATATATATACTTATATATACGTATATATATATATATATATATATATACACGTTATATATATATATATATATATAATATATAGGTTTATTACTGTGTACTATTGATATAATAATTTTGCTCTACTCACGTATTGAGCACTTCATATTTGTTATATCGCAGTCTTATCATTGTGAAACTTGCATCAACTAACCACTGTGACCATTTTCACCGGTAAGTCATCTTTTCCACAAATACCATATATATATATATATATATATATATATTATCATTATTATTTATATGCGTATATCGCATAAAATTCGATAATTATAGACGATAATAATGACAAGTGAATTTCGGTAAAGAATCATTCTGTGTGTAGAACATCGTACAGACTGTTTCAACTTTATTAAGTCTCATCAGCGATGTATACAAACGATTTCCCTCCGACAGAAATCGAAACTGGGACTTCAGCAGGATAGTAAGAAACCACACTGCTTCGGCCACGATATAGCACAGGAAAATCCTGGCGAAATTAACCTGTCAATGATACTGATCTGTCTCTACCATATGAGTTAAGGGGACGTTGAGTGAATAATAACAAACCCGGACCTTATGCTCTTCGGTGAAGGAAATAAGTTTTTTGGGTGTTTGTTTATTTTAGAAGCATGACTATAAATAATAATATATACTTTATTCAACAATGTTTCTAAAATAAACAAAATATATATATATATATATAAAATATAAACTATTCGTACAAAAATATCCCAATCCCAGAAAATCATAAATATAGGTTAGCCCTACTTAGAAAAATTGAAACTTTCATCTCAAATATGAGATGGAAAGCATATTTTTTCCTAAATGCTAAACAAAATAAACAAAAAAATTATGAGGTCTATGGTTTTAGAACCAATAAACACCCTCCCCAAATTAAAAAAGAAACTAATAGTAGGTTCGTCTGACTCAGTAGATTATCTTTATTACTTGGCTCTACTTAGGTATCGAGCACTTTTTACAAATTAGCTTCTCCTAGCGGTTATATGAATATATATATATATCTTATATACATATATATACATATAAATTGTTTTTTCTTTTGGCCAAATACTATACCAATAGATTATTTTCTGTTGGTACGAATATCTTGGTCTTTTCTTTTTTTCAAAAATTTTTTTTCTTCTGGTTGATGTTTGGTAGTATATTTTTACAATCAAACTCTCTGCCGGGTTTTTTCTCTCCGCAAGGATCTAAACACGCTTGGTATATTAAATCATATATATATATATATATTATATAATATATATATGTGTGTGTGTGTGTGTGTGTGTGTGTGTGTGTTGTGTGTGGTGTGTGTGTGTGTGTGGTTAAATAATTTCAGAATGAATGAACACCTCACTAAAATCAATTGGCACGAGTAATTGTCTATTGCTCTACTAAAAATCTACCTACGATGTGCTGTTTTTTATGCTGGGGTAAAAGTTAAATGCACATATAATTACATAAATACAGACACACATCAGGAGAACTTTACAAATATATAAATGGATTTCATACTTAGTGCTTTTATTTTATTTTATTTATTTCTCCATTTTTTTATTTCTTCTTTTCATTTTTACTAAATCTTTTGCAGTTAAACTTTATTGTATTCTGTCGGGTCATTGATAACAAGGTTAAAACCGTTGCTTTTTTTTTTTAGTCTGTGATTTTTCTGTATTGAGTCATATAAAAAGTTATTTGCATGTACGTATACATGTCTATAAAAAGTTCAAGAGGAATGTCTAGAGAAGATGTGTATGTTTTTTAGATGTATACATATATATATATGCATATATATATGTATATATATGTATGTATGTATATATATATATGTATATATATGTGTATATATATCCATACATGTATACATAATATACATTATATATTATATATATATATGTATATATATGTATACATGTATGGATATATATACACATATATATACATATATGTATGTATATATATATATATACATATATATGTATATATGTATGTGTATATATACACATATATACATATATATGTATGTATGTATATACATATATACAAACACATATATATGCATATATATATATAGATATATATGTATGTATATATATATAAATACACACACACATATATATGTGTGTGTGAGTATGTATAATATATATATACATACATATATATGTATATATATATGTGTGTGTGTATATATATGCATATATATACATACATATATATGTATATATATATGTGTGTGTGTGTTTATATATACATATTTATATATATATATATATATTATATATATATATATATATATATATACATAGAGATAGATAGATAGATAGATAGATAGATATAGATATAGATATATAGATATATGAGGGTCATTCAATGAATAAGAGAATATTATTTAAAGAAAAGAAATGTAAACTCTGCATAGTTTTGAGTTGGTTTATAGCAAGATATATTTCAATCTCGAAAAATTATTTTGAGGCAATTCAAAATGGCGGCAAATAAAACATGTTTAAACAGAGTTCTTTCATCAAATTTGGATGGCTGTATATGTTTTAGCATGTGTATGCATATATATTTGTATGCATATATATATATATATATTTTATTATTCAACATTTTCTTTCCTCTATTTATTTTTCCTTTCAACGTATCGTCGGAATCAAATCCATTTCAACTCTTATATATATATAATATATATATATATATAATATATTATATATATATATATATAATGCAAGCTATGTAAAATTTATAGAAGAATGCGTGCTGTCTAGTCACAAATTGTTTACAAATTGGCTAAATATGCGTTTGGCTATTACGAGCCTGAGATGAAAAGATAATCCATGGAGAGTAACAAAACTGACTCTCCGGTAAATAAAAGTCCTGGACGCAGTAGTTAGTAAAGTACATAAAAGGAGGCATCACTATTAATTTCTTTGTAAAATTTCTGACTGTAAACAGTGCTTCCTATTGACAACTCCTTAGGTAATATTCAGCATATCTGTTGAATATCTTGTAGATAGATAGCTAGATAGATAGATAGATAGATATAAACAGACTTAGATAGATAGATAGATAGATAGATAGATAGACTAGATAGATAGATAGATAGATAGATAGATATAAACAGACTTAGATAGATAGATAGATAGATAGATAGATAGATAGATAGATATAGACAGACTTAGATAGATAGATAGATAGATAGATAGATAGATAGATAGATACAGACTTAGATAGATAGATAGATATAGATAGATAGATAGATAGATAGATAGATAGATAGATGGTTGGTTGGCTGGTTGGTTCGATTTTACGGCATGTTAACCCTTAGGTTATTTTATGCCAAAGATATGTTTTTATTCATTCTTTTTGGGTATTCAAATTCTTTTTAAAACTTATTTTAATGCTTATTTTTAAGCATATCTTTTATCTATTTAATGCATAAATGGCTACACCTACTCCCACTCCTGTTGATTGATTGGTTGTAGGGAGGGCTGGTTCGTTGGTTGGATTTTACGGCATGTCAACCTTGTTGGGTTAATTCATTATTATTTTTCTTCTTGCGAGTTTTGCTGCACCACTGTTAAGTGGTGGATTTTCAATCAATAATGACAAAAAGTCTTCTCATGTCTCCAGAGGATGGATCTCATGGTGTTGGTTGGATGGTTGGCTTGATTTTATGGCTTGTCAAACCTTGTTGGGTTAATTCATTATTATTATTTCCTTGCATTTATTTCCAAATCATTTTTAAATTGTGGGTTTTTTAATGATCTTTGAGTGACAGCGGGTCTCCTCAGTTCTCCAGAGGGTGATTCGCAACGTATTGGCTGGTTGGCTGGTTCGTTGGATTTTATAGTATATCAACCCTAGTTTTTGTTTTCCTTGCATTTTTTCCAAATCCTTTTTATTTTAATGCTTATTTTTAAGCATATCTTTTATCTATTTAATGCATAAATGGCTACACGTACAGCCCACTCCTGTTGTTGGTTGGTTGGTTTTTATGGTATGTCAACCCATTGGGTCATTTTATGCGGAAGACGTGTTTGTTTCATTCATTCTTGAATGGGCACTCAATTTTTAAATCAATTTTGAAGGACATTTTCTAAACTCATTTTTTTAATTTAACCCATAGATGTAACTCTAACAGGAAGTACCACTCCATATCAGAGTGGACATGGGAGTAATGGTGATTAAGGGGTATTCCACATTCCCAAGAGAAACATAATTGGAACATCTGACTCGGATTGGTAATACCTCTTTTGGTCCACTCTATGGGTTAAATAAAAAAATCAGTTTAACAAATTTGAGTTTGAAATAAATGTTGAATACCCATCAAGAATGAATAAAAACAAAACGTCTTCGCATAAAATAACCCAATAGAGTTGACATGCCATAAAATCCAACCAACTATCAAGAATGAATAAAACAAAACGTCTTCGGCATAAAATAACCCAAGAAGGGTTTCTCTGAATGTTTGAGATGAGGCTTGATGATTAGTATTATCTGCGTTATTCGGACTATTGTCCTCATCTTCATTGCTATCTGTACAACGTTTCGGCCGATGTGCCCTCCGGCCTTCTTCGGGTATTTCTTGTCGGACTCAGGAACCTTCTCGGACTCAGGAACCTTCTTTTTGGACTCGGGAACTTTCTTTTCGAACTCGGGAACCAGCACGGAACTTTTAACCTAATCCTTTATTCAGTCCACGGGTGTATCTTGTTCTCATTCCGCTAACCATAACTGGGGTAGGAGTTGTGTTAATCATTTTTCTATGTTACTGCCTCTACTTAGGATTGAACCCGGAATCCAGTGATAATTGTCACTTAGAACTGTCTTAACCTAACTACCTTATCCACTAGGCCTAGTGGATAAAGTAGTGAATAAGGTAGTTGAATAAAGGGTTAGGTTCACAGTTCCTTGATGGCTCCCGACAAGAAGGTTTCCGACTACGACAAGAAAGTTCCCGAGTTCGAAAAAAAGGTTCTTGAGTCCGAAAAGAAATACCTGAAGAAGGCTGGGGGGGATATCGGCCGAAACGTTGTACAGATAACAATCAAGATAAGGACAATAGTCCGAATAACACAGATAATACCAAGAAGGGTTGGCATACCGTAAAATCCAACCAAACAACCTTCTGAAATTCAAACAATGACGTTCCACTTCATTTTATTACATAATCCAGAAGGAACAATGGCGATGAGTATCTCCAAAATATAAACTCATCACAGCTATGATTTCTACCTGAAACACTGTTGGATTATTTCGGAATATAAGATATGCTGAATTTCACCACTTAAAGTTATAGACTCTGCGTGGCCGCGTGGATTACAGCCAGCTAATCAGCAGCTCGCATATGTGGTTAGTTAACTATTTAATTACCGATCTTGAAAGCTGCCTATGTGCATGTATTCGATACGGACGAACGGATCTGCCATCAAGGACTCTAGTCAATCAAAGGATTCTACCCAACGCTAAGGAACACCGCGGAACGACCAAAGGATTCTTCACTTAAGATCAGAGGCTGCTTAACACAAGGGATCTCCACTGTAAAGTTCTCTCACTTGAAGCCTGAAAATATCCACAAAAATTTTAATATATTCAGTTTGATTTTTAATGGCCCTACATACGCAGTATTTCCGTCCCACAAAACTGATTTGAGATGGATAACAATCAACTAGATTTTTGAAATCAGCATAACAAATTTAGTTGAAAAGATTTATAAACACACATGGGTAATATTTATGGTTCAAACATTTCTTACATACATATTTACACACATATGTATAAATATATTCATTAATCACGAGGCACAGAACGCTCTCGATCAAGTACCGGAATTTTCAAAAAATTTATAAAATGTTGTTTTTTTCTACAAAACTTCTACACAATATTGTCGGATTCAATACCATCTTTTATCGCTGCTTTCGCATCAGGTCACGAATGTCCTCCGGCTCTGGGCAGTGCAGTCGCAGATGACTTGGGAGAAAAAACAAAATTGATTATTTAAATTATATCACCGGAGGCTCAAATTTCGAAATATAATAAGGATCCCGACACTACGAATTGTCATCATACAGATTCCTGAAATTTCCACATACTGTTGGACTTATTATATTTTTTTAAACTTTCTTTTGTAACCGTGAACATTTTCCTGAACTTTTTGATATTCATATACACTTTTACTACAAACTCTTTTGAGCTTTTTAATGATAAAAATTGCTTATAATTTTTTTTAATGAAATTTATTTTATTTTAACATAAATACGCATTTTTATAAATTTTTTGAAAATTCCGGTACACATATATATATATATACTCACATAATAATTCTTGCGTGAAACCGACGAGAATAGTGGACAAGGGAAAGATTTTCGGGAGTCGTGACAGTTTCACCCGTTTACTTTGCTCTAGTATTTTTTGTAAAAGTGATGGATGGGGTTTTACGCATTTTGTGACTTTGGTGGGTCGTGTTTCTCCATTGATGCTTGTTGTTCAAATTATTGGTTTCAATCTGTGTCAAATCATTGTTTCTTAACTTGTAACCATTGTTTTGGATTTTTCCATAGCCAGAAATGACCATTGACTTCATCTATATTATAATCTCCCCAAAAATGCCTAACGTTTTTAATATACACTGATGTGTGTAGTGGACAAAAATCATACATTTGTAAGATTTCTGTAACTTGTTACTTCGTTATTTATTTATGGGTTTGTAAACAGGGATTGCGAGTATTTCAAGAGCAATGACTTAATGGAAACTCAATTTGAATATCTTGGTTTCCTTGTTGGGACTGCCAGTCACAAAATCTGGCCAAGTAATTCACTTTGCTGTTAACAGCGAATAAATGTCTGTTAATAAATTGAAAGATGCAAACCTGACAATCTTTAGGAATATGGTTGAAAAGGAACGAAATACCAAAGTTCATTCTCGTCAAATAGTGCTAAAAATCGTAAAATTCGGCGAAATGTTGGCAGTGTGCCAGAGGATATCATGATCTAACTATTTATAATATTTGGTGGGGATGGGTACTTAATTTTATGGTTTCAAATAATCCTGATCACACAATATATTTCACACATCGTGACGTATGTATTTTTGTGTGGGTAGTCATGCTCATGCTTTGTAGACGTGGTTTATGGGCAATAATGGTATTCTTAAGCAAGTATGATCTTTCAAATAAAAGAATTTTCACTGTGTGTCATCCTATTTTTAATACGCATGCTACTTTTATATCCTCCTTACATAGAAGAGTGATTTTTTCAATGTTTTTTTGGTGTTTTTTGTATAGTTGTATTCGGTTTCTTTTTTTCTTTTCGATTGTTTTTTTTTTTTTCGTTCTTTTTTTATTTATATTTTTCTGTTCTATTTTCTTTGTTTCAAGTTTATTTCTCTGTTCTCTCCTTGTTTTGTTTGTTTTTATTTTTTTATTTTTATTTTTTTTTTTCATGCTGAGTTAAGTTTTTTGTTTTCTTCATTGTGCGGAGGCTTTTATAACGCTTCTTTAGGATTTTAATAAACTGAGGCTAATGTGTACGTAGAGATCGTATGTTTAAATAGATACTTACTGGATCACACACAACAGCACCAAGCCAAAAATATAACAAAACACACACATAACACATATATTAATATATTTGTGTGTATGTAAAGCGCGTGGTGTAATGGTTAAAATCATGGAAAATGAACTGGTCGCTTCCGAGTTCAAATCCTGGATTGGGTAATTGCATTTCACTTAGCGCTAGATAACCTCGGAAAGGCATGAATCCTACTCTCCCTTCCCAGCTATGGAATAAATAGTAATGCAGACTGGGCTCTGTCACCGGTCTAGGAGAAGGAACATTGAATTCAACTGTGTGTTACATTCTGCAAAGCAGTCGATATATATATATATATTATATATATTATATATATATGTGTGTGTGATGTGTGTGTGTGTATAACCACCACTGATGAGAGGTGATACATTGAAACCCGTTTCTGTGGATTACTTTTTTATTATTATATACTGCCCACTTGGTCGAGTACTTTAAATAGGGATTTTAATTGCAAGTTCACCGTTTCCTTGGCGCGTGTGCTAAACTCGCTTAGTTTACAAATTGTTTGAGGTCTCTAGTGAATTCCATTTCCGCTTAGAAATATAGCGATTAATATACTCCTATATTTTGAACAGCTGCCTCTGCCCGCACGGGTAAGAGGATTGGCGGAACGAATGTGTCATTCGGGTCTCAAACCGCCAAGGAGTAGTTGTTAATGTGCAACACACTGTGAGATTGAATACTTCGAAACACGTGTCTGTGGATTACTTATTATATATATAAATATATATATATATATATATATATATATATATATATATATATATATTTGTGTGTATGTGGTGTGTATGTGTTATTTGTATATGCGTGTGAAGTTCCAATTCTGGAATTCTGGGGAATGTGGACTACACGTTTATCGCATTATTCCCCAGTTCATCCTGACCGGAGTGGGTAAGGAAACGCTTTGGAAAGAAAGAGAAAGAGAGACTTAAATCAGATTTCTATTATACTTTTTACATATTGAACTATATGTAATAACTCTAAAGTAAACATAGTAAAACGTTGTAATAACTAAAATTTCATACTGTGGTATATCCACAGGCCCTTCTACTTTGTATTAATTAAGTTGTCGGGGTGGCCTAATGTCGGTATCAGCCAGACAGCGAGGGAGTATATCCCTTTTTCACTAGCGCTAGACCAAGGAGATTATTTAACCGTCTGAGGTGGAGCGCCACACCTACAACAGTCTCTCACTTTACCGCACAGATCCCTGTGAGCTACTCATACACGTTGCAAGGGACGGTATCGATCAATATTTGTGATTCCTTGCCGAACGCTCTACTGACTGAAATAAACAAGTGGTTGTGTCAGATTTTTCGTTAAACTTCATGTGTATCATACTGGTAGAAATAATCTTCATTAAGATCGAATGGTTTGTTTTTAAATATGTTTTGTTTTGTTTGGTTTTATAAAGCCGTTAGAATAAATTTCAGTAACTTCAACTTGTACATAAAAAATTTATTAGAATATAATATTTGTAGATTCTTAGCCCTGAAGAGCATTAAGCGAAGACTTTTAGTAGTTTGTCTGACTCATCGATTTACTTTATTATTTGCTCTACTTAGTATTGAGCACTTTTACTATATTAGCTTTGAGCTCCTGGTGCGTTAGTATGTATACATATATATATATATATATATATATATATATATTACTATCTTAATATATATTATATAATATTTATGCATATAAATTGTTTTTTTTTTTTGGCCCAAATATTGTACCCTAATAGATTTAGTTTTTGTATGGTACGATTATCTTGGTCTTTTTTCTTTTTCCAAAATTTTTTCGCGGTTATAATCTATTTCTGCCATACCCAAAATAAATTTAAAAAGTTTATAAAAATACAAATTCTTGAAGACCAGAGGACGCAAGAATGCCAATCCCTCCTAATTAAAATTTATTGAGTGGGTAGTGGTATACATACAGCTCAACACATTCTGATAACTATCAAGTTTTCAACCTATGGGATTTTCAACACATATATGTATATATATATAATAATATAGTATATATATTATATATTGAGCAAAAATGAGTAAAGAAGAAATGTAGATGTAAAAATTGCAATTTTATCGGATATCACTTTTAATCGATATATCCACACATTGTTTCGTGTTTATCAAATGTATACGGATTTACGATATTATTATTAATATACAATGAAGATGATAATATTAATAGGAAAATATGTATAAAATGTTCTGTACACAGAAGAGATTTGACGACCTTCATCAGAGTGGATTTTTTTATTTTTGAGTGGATAATAAAATCCGTTAGGGAAGACAAGAAGATACGAATTTTAAATGTTCGATAAAAAATTATTTTTAAAATCGTTAGAACGCAGAGGCCGTGTTGAGACCAGTAAAATTTTTTTTTGAAGTTCTTTGGTCGGATGGGTATATTATATGCAAGAGAATAAAATGTTAATTAAAATACTTAAACTTGTTGATGTTTGAATGAAATTAATTTCAGTTTTTTGGAATAAGGTAAATCTTACACCACAATCCCATACAGACTCCAGTATATATATATATATATATATAATATATATATATATATATATTTATATATTATATTATTATATATATATTATGTCTGTATGGTGCTGTGTGGTAATATTTACCCTTATTCAAAACTTAAATCTATTGTTTTTGTGATGTATACATTCCCTCACAAACAGCACATATATATATATATAAACGTATGTATATAGTATTGTATATTATTTATATGAAAGTTTAGGTATATTATGTGAAAAGTATATATATATATAAAAGTGATATCGATAAAATTCATTTTTTATCCATCTACATTTCTTCTTCTACTCCATTTTTCCTCATATTGTCGATTCATTATCCCATTCATCATATAATATTATATATATATTATATATATATATATATATATATAATATATAAATATATGAGTGTGGTGAGTGTGTGTGTAAATTTACCGTCATTTCAAAAACTAAATTCTATATTTTTTTGTGAAGTAATAAACCACCCCAAACACACACACACACACAGCATACACAACACACACACATATATATATATATATTACTATATATAATATAATGATATATGTATGTATATTTTGTATGTATATATTTATAAAAGTTTAGTATAGTATTATGAAGAGAGTAGTATAGTATATTCATTACGTATATATGCAATAATGATATACTACTTCTGCTTTGGTGTACGTGGTGTGGGTCATAATGTACAGAGTGTGGGTTTTACCCTATTCAAAACAAACTACATTTGTATCTTTTGAAGAGATAGAACTATTTGAATATTGTATACAAACAACTTTTGTCGTAGACGAAGACGAACGACGAAACTGCTAAAAACCAAGCAAAGATTTCAGTTGTTTGTTTTTGCGGCTATTAAACAATGATCTAAGGGAAAACAATTCCAATTTACGCTTCGCAATTATTCAAAAAGCGGGATAAGTTCTAATACATTTTATATACTCTCTCAAATGTTTCTGACGTTAGCTATATTATCTTCGAATCTATTAGCCGGCGATCCAGTTCTCATTTATTAAAACAAAAAAACGAGAAAATAAATATCAAAAAAATTAAAACAGATTTTGAGTTTGGTACCAATAGATATTTTCTAAACTCTGACACAAAAGAAGGATGTTTATGAGATTATTATTTGTTTTTTTTTTTTGTGCTTTTGTTGATTGTGTCTGTGTGTGGTGTTTGTGTAGTGTGTGTTTGTGTGTGTGTGGTTGTCTGTGTCGTTGTGTGTGGTGTGGCGTTGGTGTGTGGGTGTGTGTGTGTGTTAATGTTCTGTCAGTTATTTAACGATGATTAATCTAAAAAAATAAGGTAGCACCTAAAATTATGGTATTCTTATTTGCCAATTCTATGAATAATTAAACCAATTCCAATTAGAGAGAAAAAAACATAAGACATTATCTAACTCTAACATAAAGAAGAGTTTTATGAAGACTTAATTATTTGTTTTTTTATTGCCTTTTCTGTTTGTGTGGTGTGGTGTGTGTGTGTGTCTGATGTGTGTGTCTGTCTTAGTGTGCTGGTGTGGTGTCTGTTTGTGTGTGTGTCGTCTGTGTGTCTGTGTGTGTGTCTGTGTCTGGTGTGCCTGTGGTTTGTGTTGTCTGGCTGGTGGTTGGAAGGGTGCTGTGTGTGTGTAGTGTGTGTGCTCACTATGGGTCTGTCTGTGTGTGTGTGTCTGTGTATGTGTCTCCGTTATGTGTGCTGTTGTGTGTGCTGTGTCTGTGTGCTGTCTTGTTGTGCTGTGGTCGGTTTGTCAGTGTGTCATGTGTGTTGTTATGTGTGTTGTGTTCTGTTGTATGTGTTCTGTTGTGCTGTCTGTGTCCTGTTTGTGTCGTTTGTCTGGGTGTGTGGTTGTGCTGTGTGTTCGTGGTCTGTCTGTCTGTGTGTGTGTTTGCGCTCGTGTGTGTCGTGTATGTGTCTTTGTCTGTCCCTGTCTGGTGTGTCTGTGGTGTGTGTCTGGTCTGTGTCTGGTGTGTTCTGGTCTGTGTACTGTTGTCTGTGTGTGTGTCTGTGTGTGGGTGATGTGGCTGGTGGTGTGTGCTCACTATGTGTGTCTGTGTGTGTTGTGTCTGTGTGTGTGTGTGTTCTGTGTGTGTGTCTGTCTGCCTGTGTGCTGTGTGTGTGGTGTGTCTGGTGTGTGTGTGATGTTGGTGTTCTGCCATGTGTGTGTGTTCTGTCTTGTTTGTCTTGTTGTGAGGTGTGTGTGTGTCTGACCATGTGTGATGTGTGTGTGTCTGTTTGTCTGTGTGTGTGTGGTGCGTGTTGTGGTGTGTGTGATTTTAAATGTCTTCAGGTTATTATAACGATGATTAATCCTAAAAAAAATACGGTAGCACCTGAAGAAATTAATGTATTTCATTATTTGGCAAGTCTTAAAATTATACTTCAAAAATTAGCGAGAAAACAGAAGAAAGAAAAAAGCGATAATGAAATAGTTTGTATCTTTTTAATAAATACATAAACACAAGAAATTGTAAAAGAGTTTTTGGTAAGTTCATGGAATTCTTTTCTATTTTCTTTTTTTTTTTTTCGTCTTCTAAAAGTTTTGGTTTTACCCATACTTCTTAAATATTGGATTATACCTCTTGTTTTTTTTTGTTTTGTTTTTTTTTTTTTATGTTTTGTTTTTATTTTTTTGTTTTATTCTTTTGTTCTATTTGATTCTTAATATTCTCTTATTCGCGTCGTTTCTTCAAAAGAATTGTTCATGCTATTGTCAAGATCGACATGTAGATGTATCATCGAATATTCTTCTTGTTGAATAAGGATTAGGACCAGATTTACTTTTCTGTTCATACTGCCCCGCCTACGAACTGGGTTCTCTATTGCACATCTTACCAGAACAACGGGCGACAACTCATCTACGAAACTCGGCGCGAAGATTATTTCCTTTTTCTTTTTTTTAATAAAAAGAAATCCCCGGCCATATAACTCTGACAATAAAGTTAACTAGACCAATTGTATGATAAATTTCGTTGCAGGTTCTACTCTTATAATTTAAATCGATTCTTCTATCTTCGGGTTTCATTTTATTTTTATTTTGAACTTTGTTTTTTTAACCAATTAACTTTCTCCGCCATTTTAAGGTTAGTTTGTTGTTGTACTAAAAATTGTGTTTTACTTATCGACACGTTTATTATACTAATTCCTTTGCAACATGTCGTCTGTCATTTGGTAGAAAGTTTACATTCAAAAACAGAAAAAATACCAAAACAAAATCATAAAACAAGCAACTTCCCAGTGTGAGTAATACATCATTAATAAACTGAATAATAATGGAGGGCCAGTTTAGCTCAGTCGGTTAGATACGTTTTGCTAGCATCACAAGGTTCCTGGTTTCAGATACCGGCATCGCTTAACTCAGCGTACAAGGGACCTGTGGCGGTTAGTGAAGAGCTGATTGTAGGTGTTGGGGCTTCGACCCCAGAGGCTAAAACTATCTCCTTTGTCTAATGCTTGTGAAAGGGATAGACGCCCCCCTCCGCTTTTCTGGTGTATACCCTGACATTAGGCTGCCCCAGACCGACTATTATTTTTATACAGCGTTGAAGCGTATATCATGCTTAATGGATGGAAACAAGAGGTGCTGAGCATCCCAGACATGAAACTTACTTCTCACCCGTCACGTTAGCTACGACGGGCGGTTGAGAGGCCTGCTTACGATCATTCGGATGTCAATGTCATCCTAAGCACTATATGATTGCCCAACTCTATTACCTTTATGGCAAGTGTCCAACCCATATGATTATCTATTGGTGTTAGAACGGCTGTGACTGAGGGTCTTTATGTCCTGGAATGACGTAAAATCTAATCTTGATGCTGAGGTTCAGTTGGATGTTTGGGAATGTGGAGCACCCTTTATCACCATTAAGCTCCCTGGTCCACATCACTTGACCGGAGTGTAGTTACGTTGCTAGGGTCCTGCCCGAGCTCTAGAATTGGGTGTAAATGAGAAAAAGTGGCGTTTATAAAAGATGTGAATATCCATCAAGGAAGAATTTATTTCAAACTTTTGGTTCGGCGATTAAATATGGACCCCACGTCTGCAGGTTGATAGCCGTGAAAACCAACAATAAAACCTCAAACCAAAGAACTATATTCTAATCGTAAAGGGAGTGTAGTATATATTCTAATAGAGGTGCGTGGTGTATTGGTTTGGAGGTCGAGAAAATGAATCCTGTCGACATCCGAGTTCAAATCGGATCGAGGCTGTTCGCCTTTTTCCACTTGCCAATTAACAGTAGGAAGGTATGCGCATCCACAATATTCTCCTCCAGCTATGGTAATATGTTGGGNAAAATGTTCTGTACACAGGAGAGATTTTGACGACCTTCATCAGAGTTGATTTTTTTTATTTTTTGAGTGCGATAATATAAAAATCCGTAGGAGACAAGATAGAATTTTAAATGTTCGGTAAAAAAAGATTATATTTTAAAATCTGTTAGGAACGCAGAAGGCCGTTAAGAAGACTGTTAAAAATTTTTTGAACAAAGTATTTTGGGTGGTTGATGGTATCATTATATTTGCCCAAAGAATCCGCTCAAACATCGTTATTTAATTATCCTTCTTAACTTGTTTGATGTTTTGAATGAAATTAGATTTCAGTTTTTGCAATTAAGTAATCTATACACACACATCATACAGACTCCAGATATATATATATATATATATATATTTATATATATATATATATATAATATATATATTACTTATAATACTAGAATATATATGATGTCTGTTATGGATTGTGGGTATGTATACGCTTTTACCTTATAGTACGAAAAACTAAATCACTAATTTTTTGTGAGTGTATAATCCCCCACCAAACACCACATATATATTCATATATAAGTATGTATATATATTTTGTATTATATTTTATAAAAGTTAAGGATAATACTATATATGAAAACTGAGATGAGTCAGCATTGTGTGTACACCATATTATGAAAGTTGATAATCCCGAGGTGTGTTACTGATCCAATCTACAATGTTCACTGAGTTCTAGTGTACATAAACGAGAATTGTTTCGTGCATAGTGCGGGATTGCCCATTTGCCAATTCTTCAGTACTCATTAGTAGAGATCTCTAAAGTCATAATTTTTATTATCATGATTTGTAGAAGGTTCTTTAATTACTCTAACGTATACTGGAGATCTATTAGCTCTATTAACAAAATGAGATGAGTGCGATTATTTATTTTTTAGAGTGATAGGAGATTTCTTAATCAGAGTGCTATTCTGAGTAATACGTGTATATTCGTTTTTATTTGCTGTGAGGACGCAGACCGCACGCCTGCTCTCTCTCTACGTCTCTTCTGCTCTCTCTCTCTCTCTCTCACTCGTGCTGATCTCTCTCTCCTCACCCCGACACACAAACGAGGGAGGTGTGCGGTAGTGTGGCAAGTGTGGGCATTGTTATAATCGAGTGAATTTGTGATCTGGAGTAAAGAATCGTTATTTCGCGGCATTGTTCTCGCACTTTCTCTCTATTCCAAAAACTAACTTATTGAAATTTGGTCTTTAATTTATTTTTTGTTTCCAGTGAGCAACTGGTCTTACGTGACGTTCTCGGACTCGCTGACTCACCTCTCTATACGAACCAAACACATTGAGCACATCACTATTTTCAGCAAACAAACATCATGTATACATATATTTGCATATAGTGATGGTATTACATGATTAATATATCTCAATATAAATAATATAATATATTATAGTGATATACGCTTACTACCTCTCTGTATGTATAGCTATATATATGAATCTTACTAACGTGCTTTCAGGTTTTATCTCTTCTCTATACTACTCATACTCGGGTATATTATATATTACTTTATCTACTCTCATCTAGTATATCTCTTTACTATCTCTTTGTTGAGAGCACGTGCTACGTGGTTGTTGCGTCTCCTCGTCCGTCTCTCTGTCAAAATGAAGGAGTGTGGGTTTTACCCTATTCAAACAACAAACATTCTTAATTTGTAATCTTTTGAAGAGAAGAACTATTTGAATTGTTAACAAACAAACTTTGTCTAGACGAAGACGAAGACGAACTGCTAAAAACAAGAAAGATTTTCAAGTTTGTTGTGTTGTTTTGCGGCTTTATTAACAATGATCTAGGTGAAAACAATTCAATTTACGCTTGAATTATTCAAAAAGCGATAAGTTTCAATAACATTTTATTGAACTCTCTCAATGTTCTGACGTTAGCATTATTCATCTTCGAATCTATACGGCGATCAGTTCTCTTTATTAAAAGCAAAAAAGAACGAGAAAATAAATATTCAAAATAAATTAAAACAATTCTTTTGAAGTTTGGTACACAATAGATATTTTCTAACTCTGACCACAAAGAAGAGTTTATGAGATTATTATTTGTTTTTTTTTTTTTTGTTGCTTTTTTGTGTGTGTGTGTGTGTGTGTGTGTGTGTGTCTGTGTCTGTGTGTGTGTGTGTGTGTGTCTGTGTGTGTGTGTGTGTGGTGTTGGTCTGTCTGTGTGTGGTGTGTGTGTGTGTTAATGTTCTTCAGGTTAATTTAAACGATGATATTAATCTAAAAAAATACGGTAGCACCTAAAATTATGTATCTTATTTGCAATTCTTGAATATTATACAATTCCAAATTAGAGAGAGAAAAAAAAACAATAGACATTATCAACTCTAACAAAAGAAAGAGTTTATGAAGATTATTATTTGTTTTTTATTGCTTTTCTGTTGTGTGTGTGTGTGTGTGTGTCTGTGTGTGTTGTCCTGTTTGTGTGTGTGTGTGTCTGTTTGTGTGTGTGTCTGTCTGTGTGTCTGTGTGTGTCTGTGTGTGTGTGCCTGTGTTTGTGTATGTCTGTCTGTGTGTATGTGTGTGTTTGTGTGTGTCTGTGTGTGTGTGTGTGTATGTGTCTCACTATGTTGTGTGTGTGTGTGTGTGTGTGTGTGTGTGTGTCTGTTGTGCGTGTGTGTGCTGTGTCTGTGTCTGTCTGTTTTGTGTGTGTCTGTCTGTCTGTGTGTCTGTGTGTGTGTCTGTGTGTGTCTGTGTTGTGTGTCTGTCTGTCTGTGTGTGTGTGTTGTTTGGTGTCTGTGTTCTGTGTTTGTGTCTGTCTGTCTGTGTGTGTTTGCGTCTCTGTGTGTGTGTGTGTGTGTGTGTGCTGTCTGTCTGTCTGTCTGTGTGTCTGTGTGTGTGTCTGTGTCTGTGTCTGTGTGTGTCTGTGTCTGTGTCTGTCTGTCTGTGTGTGTGTCTGTGTGTGTGGTGTGTGGCTGTGTGTGTGTGTCTCACTATGTGTGTCTGTGTGTGTGGTGGTGTGTGTGTGTGTGTGTGTGTGTGTGTGTGTGTGTCTGTCTGCCTGTGTGCGTGTGTGTCTTTGTGTGTCTGGTGTGTGTGTGAGTGTGTGTGTGTCTGACCATGTGTGTGTGTTTTGTCTGTTTGTCTGTGTGTGAGTGTGGTGTGTCTGACCATGTGTGTGTGTTTGTCTGTTTGTCCTGTGTGTGTGTGTGCGTGTGTGTGTGTGTGTGTGTTGTTTGTTCTTTCAGGTTAATTTAACGATGATTAATCTAAAAAAAATACGGTAGCACCTAAAATTATGTATTCTTATTTGCAAGTCTTAAAAATTATACAATTCAAAAATTAGCGAGAAAAAAGAAAGAAAGAAAAAAGCGATAATTGAAAATAGTTTGTAGTCTTTTATAAAAATACATAAACACAAGGAAATTGTAAAAGAGTTTTGGTAACGTTTCATGGAATTCTTTTTTCTATTTCTTTTTTTTTTTTTTATCGTTTCTAAAATTTTGTTTTACCATACTTTTAAATATTGATTATTCCTCTTTGTTTTGTTTTTTATTCTTTTGTTCTTTGATTCTTATATTCTCTTATTCGCGTTCGTTTCAAAAGATATTGTTATGCTTTGTCATAGATGAATAGTAATTATCATCGATATTCTTCTTTTGAATAAGATTGGACAATTTTCTTTTTCTTTCCTGGCCCCAGGGCCATCGAACTGGGTTCTCTATGCACTCTTCAAACAACGGGCGACAACTCTTGCTAAAACTCGCGCGAGATATTTTTCTTTCTTTTTTTTAAATAAAAAAAATCCCCCCAAAACTTGACAATAAAGTTAACTAGACCAATTGTTGTAAAATTCTTCAGGTTCTAACTTCTTATATTAAAGATCGATTCTTTCTTCTTCGTTTCATTTATTTTTATTTTTGACTTTGTTGTTCTTAACAATATACTTTCTCCGCCATTTTAAGTTAGTTTGTTGTGTACCTAAAAATTGTGTTTACTTATCGACATGTTTATTAACTAATTCTTTGCAAATGTCGTCTGCATTTGAGAAAAGTTTTACAATTCAAAAACAAAAAAATACAAAACAAAAATAAAACAAGCAAACATATCAGTGTGGAGTAAATACATACATTTAATAATACTGAAATAAAATGAGGGCCAGTTTAGCTCAGTCGGTAGAACGTTTGGCTAGGAATCACAAGGTTCCTGGTTCGATACCGGCAATCGCTAACTCAGCGTACAAGGGACCTGTGCGGTAAAGTGAAGAGCTGATTGTAGGTGTGGGGCTCGACCCCAGAGGCTAAAATAATCTCCTTTGTCTA
>CM042169.1:75034211-75071711 GCA_023376005.1 Doryteuthis pealeii
AAGTTTTTTTTTTTTTTAAATTTAAGGCCTTCATTTATAATTGTCATATAACCAGATGTACGCTTTGAGTTTAGGTGTGTTTACAAAGTACCAAGACTAACTTTATAAGTTTATTGTTTTTAAATAGAACATCTTCAATCATGATTGTCCATTTAACTAGATGCACGTTTTGAGCGGAGGTGATATCCTTGTGATATCCTTGAATATATTAAGAGTAGATATAACCATATTTGTCCATGGAATGTGTATATATTGTAGTTTGTGGAGTGTTTCTTTTTTCATCAATATATATCAAGGTATATCCTAAAGAATGGCTTGATTTTTCATAATCAAATTTAATATTTAATGTTAAATACTAGTGAGGAAAATGTGTAATACCTCATAATCCTACTTTTACATGTATATATATATATATTTATAGATATATGTATACACACACCACACACACACACACACACACATATATATATAATATATATATATATATATATATATATATATAATCTTCAACTTCCACTCCCACGTTCGTAATGCTCCCTTTCAAAAATCTAAAAACAATTTCTTCAAATTAGAAAATTTTCCTGACGATGACCTAAGGTCGAAACTAGTTGAGAATAAATAAAATATATAAAAAATATGCCTGTTTTCTTATACTTTTGTTTCATTAACTATACATTATATATAATATATATATATATATATATATATAATATATAAGTTAAAGTAAAGGAAGGAATCCGACGGTATATATGGATAAGATGATAAGAAAAAGCACAGATGTTGTGTAACTGAATTTATTTCTTCAACTTTACATATTACATATTAATATGCTCTGAAAAATCGAAATATTGCAATATCGGCAATGTAAACTTGAAGAAATAAATTCAGTTAAACAGCATATGTGTTTTTTCATATCATCTTATCCATATATATATATATGTGTGTGTGTGTATGTGTGTGGTTTTATGAACGCTTAAGCGAGAAACTGAAAGTCACCAAGCTGCGTTGACTCAAACTTAAATCTACAATAGTGCGTTTAAAAATCCTACACTATCTTATATATCACTAATAAATAAAGGTTTACATCATATATGGTGTGGTTAATTTTCATACTGGTTTTAACAAAACCGGGTTTAATAAATAATTACTTGGTGTTATTAATCTCTAATATTATTGTTTTATTCTCCATCGTATTGAATTCCCATGAATGAATTTTATATAGAAACCAATTGAAATATAATTAAAACAAGTGTAATTTTTTGTGTTCTTATTCAATTTCATTAGTTTTCCAAATACAATATAATGTTTAATTATAATTAAAATCTAAGTACTTGTGCGGGGACGCCTACATTCTTGCTAGTCTTAATATAATGGAGATTCTGTGTTTGTTTTTAACCGGAACTATATCACTACTCAAGTCACAATTCCCTTATTTATTTATGTCACATTTTCCATGATTGTTATTTTTTATTGCAAACTCAATTATTTAATTACATTTTTTTACACTATTAATAATGTTGACAATATCTACATACAAATAACATGCAATTGTATTTATATATAAAACAAAATGGCAGTTTACAGTGTAAACGGGAAAGCTAATTTGCATATTGATATTAAAAATTTGATTTTAATAAATATGTGCTTAATATTAAGTAAAGTAAGTAAAGTCGTCGAGGCGGCCTAAAGTCGATATCAGCCATCAGCGAGGGGGTCTATCCCCTTTTCAATAGCGCGAAACCAAGGAGATTTATTTTAGCATTTGAGGTGGAGCGGCCACACCTACCATCAGCTTCTCTCACTTTACCGCACAGATCCCTGTGCTACTCATACGCTGAGTTGGAGAGGACCGGTATCGAACTAGGAACCTTGTGGTTTCTAGCCGAACCTCTACCGACTGAACTAACCCGGCCCCAAAGTATTATTGATTTCTAATTGTTTGGTTTTTGTTTTAATAAATATGAACAAAAAGGATCTTCAAGAAATCCATTAACAAGAAGAAATAACTAATATTATTTACTTCCTGTTTTATCTAAATAGTTACAATGGGAAAATTTAGCAATAAAAGACGGGAATGATGGAAGAGTATGTTTCAGTTGTTCTATTTTTTCATTATACTACCCATCTGTTTCCAATCTTTTTATCTGGGTTCTTATTTAGTTTCTGAAAATTGTCCACCAGCTTCTTCTTCTTCTTCTTCTTCTTCTTCCTATTCTTCTTCTTCTTCTTCTGTCACTTCCTCTTCTGCTTTCTCGACACTGTTACTGAAGAACAGTGTGTCGTTCAGGCCGAAATAGGTCGCTTTTATAGTCAAATAAAATTTGCAATGCACCCATAATTCCTTGCAACCTCTATAAAAAAAAGTCTATTCTGCCCCCTCCAATTTCTTGACACTTCTTACTCAGAGTGGGCATAATGGCGTACCACATTCCTTCTTCCCCCAACCACATTCCTTTCCTTGCCAGGGACAGTTTCGCAGGCCATGCATCTAGGTCGCTTTGAGTCAGGTAAGTTCGACTCGATACTACAGTTTCATTATCCTTTCTAACTTAATACAGTACTTTGATACATTAAAACTTAAATACTTGAACCCGGAGGGTGTATATATTTGCTAGTAATTATAATATACATTCTATAAATAAGAAGTTTCTTGACTGGAGATTGCCGGAAACTGTCGGAGTCTTACGCAGTCTACCGGAGTTTGGCGGAGTTTGCCGGATTTTCCCGAAGGTGGTATTTGAATGATTAAAAATAAGATTTATGCTCCAAAAATTAAAGAAAGTAAAAAAAAAAATGAAAAATAAAAAATGGAAAAGCCTAATGTATTTTTTTTCGAGATCATTCGGAGAAAATCCCGGGGGAGAAATTCCTGAAATATGGCTTTCAAGTCAGCTGTGTAAAAATCAATGACTATGAAGCAGACCCCGGACATTTTTTCTACAACCGTCCAACCCTCGGGCGGGGAGTGGGGTGTTGTAGCGGTTGGCAGGAGTTATAATAAAGATATCAGTTAAGTCGACATGCTATAAAACACTCCGGATAATTGAATGAAACACAACAAGCAAACATTCAGTGGCTGATTTAATGGACTAGGGTAAAGGTCTCTGTCCATTAAATCAGCCACTGAATGTTTGCTTGTGTGTTTCATTCAATTATCAGGAGTGTTTATAGCATGTCGACTTAACTGATATCTTTATTATAACTCCTGCCAACCGCTACAACACCCCACTCCCCACGAGGGTTGGACGGTTGTAGAAAAAATGTCCGGGGTCTGCTTCATAGTCATTGATTTTTACACAGCTGACTTGAAGCCATATTTTCAGGAATTTCTCCCGGGAATTTCTCCGAAATGATCTCGAAAAAAAATACATTAGGCTTTTCCATTTTTTTATTTTTCATTTTTTTTTACTTTCTTTAATTTTTTGGAGCATAAATCTTATTTTTAATCATTCAAATACCACCTTCGGGAAAATCCGGCAAACTCCGGCAAACTCCGGTAGACTGTGTAAGACTCCGACAGTTTCCGGCAATCTCCAGTCAAGAAACTTCTTATTTATAGAATGTATATTATAATTACTAGCAAATATATACACCCTCCGGGTTCAAGTATTTAAGTTTTAATGTATCAAAGTACTGTATTAAGTTAGAAATGATAATGAAACTGTAGTATCGAGTCGAACTTACCTGACTCAAAGCGACCTAGATGCCTGGCCTGCGAAACTGTCCCTGGCAAGGAAAGGAATGTGGTCGGGGCAAGAAGGAATGTGGTAGGCCATTATGCCCGCTCTGAGTAGGAAGTGTCAAGAAATTGGAGGGGGTAGAATAGACTTTTTATAGAGGTTGCAAGGAATTATGGGTGACTATCCATAGTGCATTGCAAATTTTATTTGACTATAAAAGCGACCTATTTCGGCCTGAACGACACACTGTTCTTCAGTAACAGTGTCGAGAAAGCAGAAGAGGAAGTGAAAGAAGAAGAAGAAAAAGAAGAAGAAGAAGAAGAAGAGAAGGAGAAGCTGGTGGACAATTTTCAGAAACTAAATAAGAACACAGATAAAACTGAAACAAAACATACTCTTCCATCATTCCCGTCTTTTATTGCTAAATTTTTCTATTGTAACTATTTAGATAAAACAAGAAGTAAATAATATTAGTTATTTCTTCTTGTTAATGGATTTCTTGATGATGCTTTTTGTTCATATTTATTAAAACAAAAACCAAACAATTAGAAATCAATAATACTTTGGGGCCGGGTTAGCTCAGTCGGTAGAGCGTTCGGCTAGAAACCA
The DNA here is from genome assembly GCA_023376005.1 of Doryteuthis pealeii. Lineage (NCBI taxonomy): Eukaryota > Metazoa > Mollusca > Cephalopoda > Myopsida > Loliginidae > Doryteuthis > Doryteuthis pealeii. The sequence goes on from CM042169.1 coordinate 75,038,501, forward strand.
CAAGGTTCCTAGTTCGATACCGATCCTCGCCAACTCAGCGTATGAGTAGCACAGGGATCTGTGCGGTAATGTGAGGAGCTGATGGTAGGTGTGGCGCTCCACCTCAGATGCTAAAATAATCTCCTTGGTTTCGCGCTATTGAAAAGGGGATAGACCCCCTCGCTGATTGGCTGATACCGACTTTAGGCCGCCCGACGACTTTACTTACTTTACTTAATATTAAGCACATATTTATTAAAATCAAATTTTTAATATCAATATTCAAATTAGCTTTCCCGTTTACACTGTAAACGCCATTTTGTTTTATATATAAATACAATTGCATGTTATTTGTATGTAGATATTGTCAACATTATTAATAGTGTAAAAAAAATTTAATTAAATAATTGAGTTTGCAATAAAAAATAACAATCATGGAAATGTGACGTAAATAAATAAGGGAATTGTGACTTGAGTAGTGATATAGTTCCGGTTAAAAACAAACACAGAATCTCCATTATATTAAGACTAGCAAGAATGTAGGCGTCCCCGCACAAGTACTTAGATTTTAATTATAATTAAACATTATATTGTATTTGGAAAACTAATGAAATTAAATAAGAACACAAAAAATTACACTTGTTTTAATTATATTTCAATTGGTTTTTATATAAAATTAATTCATAGGGTTGATTTCAATACGATGGAGAATAAAACAATAATATTAGAGATTGATAACATCAAGTAATTATTTATTAAACCCGGTTTTGTTAAAACCAGTATGCAAATTAGCCACACCATATTAGATGTAAACCTTTATTTCTTAGTGATATATAAGACACAGTGAAGGATTTTTAAACGCACTAATGTAGATTTAAGTTTGAGTCAACGCAGCTTGGTGATTCTCAGTTTTTCGCTTTTGCGATGATCATACAACACCACACACATACACACACACACATATATATATATATATATAGATGGATTATATGAAAAAACAATATGTTGTTTAACTGAATTTTATTTCTTCAACTTTACATTGCAGATATTGCAATATTTCGATTTTTCAGAGCATATTAATATGTAATATATAAAGTTGAAGAAATAATTTCAGTTAACACAAATCTGTGCTTTTCATATCATCTTATCCATATATACCGCCGTCCATTTCCTTACCTTTACTTATATATATTTATATATATATATATATATATATATATATATATATTATATTAGTATAGTAATGAACAAAAAGTAATAGACAAACAGGAATATTTTTTATTATATTTTATTTTTCTCAACTAGTTTGAACTTTAGTTCACGTAGGAGAAAATTCTTATTTGGAAGAAATTCGGTTTTAGATTTTTTAAAGGAGCATACGGAACGTGGTCGAGTGGAAGTTGAAGGATTATATTATATAATATATATAATATATATATAATATATATATGTGGTGTGTGTTGTGTGTGTGGTGTGTATACATATATTCTATATATTATATATATACATGTAAAAGTAGGATTATGAGTATTACACATTTTCCTCACTAGTATTTAACATTAAATATTAAATTTTGATTATGAAAAATCAAGCCATTCTTTAGGATATACCTTTGATATTATTGATGAAAAAAAAGAAACCACTCCAAAACTACAATATATACACACATTCCATGGACAAATATGTTATATCTACTCTTAATATATTTCAAGGATATCACAAGGATATCACCTCCGCTCAAAACGGCATCTAGTTAAATGGACATCATGAAGAGATGTTCTATTTAAAAAACAATTAAAACTTATAAAGTTTAGTCTTGGTACTTTTGTAAACACACCTAAACTCAAAGCGTTACATCTGGTTATTATGACAATTATAATATGAAGGCCTTAAATGTAAAAAAAAAAAAAACATTTATAAAGTTATCTTGGTACTTTTTGAACACACCTCAACTAAAAACGTTCACCTAGTTATATGACAATCATAAATTGGAGGCTTTTTTATATTTTATAGATATTTATAAAGTTAAGTCTTGTACTTTCTGAACACACCTTAATCAAAATGTACACTGTTTATATGACAATTATAAATGAAGCCCCAGTATTAAAAAAACTTATAAATTAGTCTTGATATGTTGTACAAAACTCAACTCAAAACGTGCAACGTTTTATATGACAATCATAACTTGAGACCTTAGTATCTAAAAAAAAAAATTATTAAGTTAGTATAGGTACTTTTTGACCACACTCTCAACTAAAAAACGTACATCTAGTCATATATGACAACATAAATGAAACCCTTTATATTTTAATACTATAAAGTTAGTCTTGGTTACTTTGAACACACCTCAAATCAAAACGTCATCAGTTATATGCAATTAAATAAATTTGAAGCCCTTATATTAAAAAACAAACTTGAAGTTTAGTCTTTCGCGTACCTTTTTGAAACCACCACAAACTCATAACGACATCTCGATTATATGACAATTATAAATGAAGGCCTTTTATATTTTTTAAAATAAACTTATAAATAGTTGTTACATTTTTGAAACACACCTTAATTAAAGACGTTCATCTAGTTTATAATGACAATAATAAATGAATTCCCTTATATTAAAGAATACTTATAATTTAGGTCTTGGTATTTTTTGAAACACACCTCAACTCAAATCGTACATCTAGTTATACGCATGCATAAAGTCCTTGTATAAAAAAATTATAAAGATACTTTAAACACACCTCAACCTCCAAAATGTGCCCTAGTTAGTATGACAATAATAAAATGAAGCTCTATTTATTTAAAACTAAACTTATAAAGTTAGTCTTGATTTTTGAACACACCCTTAATTATTAAACGTGCACTTTTAGTTTTATGACAATCATAAATGAACAGCCTTATAATGTTTTAAAAGAATTTATTAAAGTTAGTCTTTGGTATTTATTGAACACCCTTAACTCAAAACGTTGCATCTAGTTAAAATCAACATATGATTTTAAAATAAAAATATAAAGTTAGGTCTTGGTACTTTTGTGAACACACCCTCAACTCAAAAACGTGCCGCCCTGTCGGTACGGCGTTTAGAATGCACCGACTGCACCTCTGCAGAAGGGGTAAGACTCCCCATGGGGCACCTGTTGGCCTGGGAGGCGACCCGTGATGCTTAAAGATAGAACCCAGGTGGATGAGCAGTTCATTGAACTTGCAATACTCCACTTTGGCCCTATCTTGGGCTAGATGTGCAGTCGGAGATCAATGGTCGGTCACGTTCAAGCCCGTATGAACCCTATATGATTGCCAACCCTATTTGCCCTTATGCAAGCTCCAAGCCCTTTTTATTCATTATGGGTGCTAGAGGCGGTGGCTGCGGGTTCTACATGTCTGGGCAAATGACTACACCGTTTAAACTCTATCTGATTGGTGATTGAGTATCACATTAGTTAGTGGGAGGTTTTGGAGTAACTGTGTATATTATGTGTGCTCAGATGCACCCCTTCATCACCATTTGCCATCACTTCTTCGGTTACTCCACTCTGACCAGGTGAAGTACAAACTACCCTCACCAAGTATTTTTGGTTAGCTCGTGAACAGTCGTGTGTTTTATTGGGAGTCCTAGTCTATGTGAGTGTGTTATTAAATTGAAACCAAAAATTCAATGAATTTTAATACATTATAAAAAAAGAAATTTGATAAATATATCCATTTACGAAATTGGATTTATATTTCTTAAACCACACGTTATGCTATCCCGGCACATTAAATGAATCCCACTGATGTGTTTGAAATAGGTCGTTATACTAAAGACAACAAAAAAATCAAACTAAGAAACTAAACTCGAACACACAAACTTCCAGGGGTTCTTTGCATCGTCAGTTGCAGGATATTATTATATTGCTATTTATTATAGTTGTGTGTATACGAAATTAATTGTAAATTATATCATTTTAGAGAAGCTTGAAGTCAATTTATATCAATAAATTATAAGGGTCTTGGTGTTTATATTGTTATTATGAATTATTTTTGAGAATTCTGTTAAAAATGTCTTCTACCAAAGCTATAAAAGATAAAACAGATAAAATTTGTGAGAAATCTCAAAGGTATGAACGAAAACGTGGAGGAATATAGATAAAGAAGTATAATTATAAACATAACTGCATGAAACAAATTCTGCTGAAACCGTTAAAACTTGTAAATTTGCTTCCTGTCCACGGAATCCTGTCTTCCAAGTCCCAGTCAGAACGACTACTCCGAATTAGTTCTCTTGCATTAGTTTGCTGTATTAATTTCAATACACATATATTATGTTTCGATGGATATGTAAGAGGAATAAGGGGAAATAACAATAAGATTTTGACTGAGTTAAAAAGACAGAAAATACAAATATTCATAAAATAAATTAGACGCTGGTTTTTGCGTTTAGAGTGTGGATTATCTATTGCTATATAGAAAGTGAATTTTCAATATTGGTAAAGTGATGTTTATTGTATCTATTCATTCTCGGAAATATATATATTTCACAATTTAAAATAAATAATATATATCAAATACTCCATGGTTAATAAATTATACCAGTAATTGATACTAAGCATCATATATATATGTATATGTATATATTATATTTATTAAATTTGTACTCAAAAAGGGAAATTTTAATACTCAAAGAAAACTAAAATATTAACAATATGCAATGAAAGATTGTATCGATCCCTGTCTGGCGTTTCTCACTGTAAGCGTATTTATTACTGATAAAAATTATTCTAAGAAATATTATCTTTAAATGTTTCGTTCCAAAAAGAAGGAAGAGTTTTAGAATTGTCCCACTTGAAAAAAAAAACTTGAGGAAATAAACTCATTTTATAAAATATATATAGTAATGCAGATGTTATGTTCAGGATTTCATGTGACATTAATAATATTAATCTATTAATTAATATATATATAATATATACATTCGTAAGTATAATAAGACTACAATATTTCATATTAATAATTGTATATATATTATATATATATATGTGAGTTAAGATAATATAAATTATTAAAAATATAATCTAATACATTTCTGGATGGATAGAATAGTTTGAACTATAGTAGTTCTGCTATGAATAAACTATATATGAAGATTATGTGACTTTAGATAGTAGGGTAAATATATTATAATGATTTCTATATAGGGTTTAATACAGTGAAAATCATAGTGATAAATAACTACAACCCAATCTTACCTAATTTTAATAATTTATGATTATAATTCGTTGATATATGTTGTTTAGTAATAGTTTATAGGGGTATATATTAGTAGTATAAAGTAATAATGTAATATATCGTAGTTGGATAATTATATAGGTATAATTTAAATTACATATTAAAACTGACATATACTTTAATAAAAACTCAAAGTTAGAATTCTATTTTCGGTATGTATTTTTCATGTTTTTAATTATTTATCATTTAATGCGTATGCTTATGTATAATATATTAGTGTTATGGTTGTATATACATTATATATGGACAGTAGTATTGGAAACTTATAGTATTATATTTCTTACAGCTTACTGAGGTATAATAAGAAGCATTTAACAAATTTAGATAATTTTAACACATCTATAATTCGTAAGTATTATAGATGATATATAGTCATTGTATCTTGATAGAAGAGGTAATTTACATTTTTAATGATGCTCCCGTATTATATATATGATATATATATATAATATTATTTATATATATTCGTAGGTACATAGGTTATAAGCATGTATAATACATTAATTTGCTCTTGTTATAGTTACATATAATTCCAAATATATATATTATATATATGTTAAATTTTAGTTAGCTCTCGCTAATAGTTAATAGTTGACTATAATATATTTCGTATACAATTTTAATATTTGATGTTTAAAATATAAGGTTCTATATATAATGTAGTTGTACATATTTCACTTAATCATCGCACTTAATGACTAATCACTATGTAATATATTAATATATATATTGTTAGTTTGGATTTACTAGCAGCATTGTCAACCCTATTACTTAGATTATAATTTATTAATCGATATCTGTAAGACATTTTTGTGTATAATCATATACATATATATTTGCGTATGTTAATATATATAATATATATATATATATATTCGTAAATGTATAGTATGATTCGTATGTTTTAATATTCTGAAATTATTCTTTGATACTAATTACTCATACACGTTTAACAGGTTGTGTGAACAGTGTCAGGAAACAGTTATGGTAAATATCCATGGATACATACTATATTCGATACATTTGGACTCCATGTCTGCTAATATATATTATATATAATAACTACCTTAATTGATATATTATAAGACGCCTCTATCCTAATGATACTTTATTATTATTATCATTTTCGCTTATAAAATATAGCCCTATATACTATATATCTTTTATACTAATCTGTTAAACTACTAATATTAATATTATATAACATTTAATATTAATATATATAATATATTCATTAACTGGGGCACTATATATACATATTATTGTACATGAGTTAGAAATTTTATTAACAACATATTTTATTATATAATATTATATATTTGTATGTTTGTATATATGTATCGGTATATATATAACATGTATTGTGATCAATAAATCGATATACTGCTTCATCATCACTTAGGTCCTCCATTGTAATGATGGTATAAGATGTTTATGTCAGAAGACAGATATATACTTATTAATTTTATTTCGCTTAATAGTAGACTTATATTAAATATTTATGGCAATTTTTTTAAATTTATAGTGATGTAGTTTAAAGGAAAATTAATATGCCTCGATTATACAGCCTACATCTCTATCCTCATTAACATCACATAACGCTTACATTCAAGAGTGGATAATAAGTTTCATGACATCTTGGATGTTAATAATATCCAAGTGGCCCAATTCTTTACTCTGAATAGAGAGGCATATACACGTGTTATAATAAGTTCCGTTTTTCTTGAAACCAGCTATTCTGGTTCCATACCAAGGTTCACTACTTTGCGGTTCTACCCTCTAAATAGCTCTATGTGAATTCTTATTTATTATAATAATAGATAATAATGCTAGTTATATTACGATATAGTATCATATATATATTGTGAATAAAAATTTTGTGAATATTATTGAGTATGGCCCACGAGTTTCTTCAGCCCACTGATATCTTTGTTATTTAGCTAAATAAAAAGATATCAGTTGGATCTCAAAGAAGCCTCGTGGGCATAACTCCAGAGGTGGAAAATTGCGTCCATAACACGATACCCATGTATTTAAAGCCTTTTATCAAAACTTGGCTCTTGTTACAATAATTAAACATTGAGCTCTTCATACGGAACCCTGAACTCTACAACAAACTTACTGGTAGAGAATCTAGGACCAGCCTAGAATCACCTAATTAAGTCCAAGAAACTTGGTACCGCACCCAAAGTATATTTATAAAATATATATATAATTATTTTATATATATATATTGTAGTAAGTAAAATATAGTGCTCTAGCAGTTGGTAAGAGGCATATATTTTATTAATTGTATAATCTATATATTCAATAGTTTTTATAATTATTGATTACATTTAATTTGGTTAATATTAATATATTTATTAAAATTTTTAATTAATTATTACTTATTATTATAATCTATACATTCCAATGGGTTAATTTTGACAATATTATTTAATTATTATATATATTAGATATATATATAATACAACCCCTCGCACGAGCAGGATGTGAACACAAAAGTCAATTCTTAAGCGTTTAGTTAGCAGGTTTGAATTCAGAGTTTTTCTTCGTGCTAGACTGGTTAACCTTAGCCATGCGTTAAAGAGCCCATCGGACCCAACTATTTACCCATAGCATGGAAGGAGAATATTTGAGATGCATTACCTTTCCCTACTGTATTGGACTATGTGAAAAAATGCGAACAGCCTGTCCAGGATTTGAACTCGGGGATAACGAGTTCATTTTCTACGGACTCAAACCAATACCACCACGCACCTTCTAATTAATGAAATTATTATAACTACACTCCCTTTAACATTATGTAATATATGCTTCTTTTCTGGTTTGGTTTAATTTGTTTTGTTTTACGGGCATTTTCAAACACTCAAGTGGGTCAAATTTAATGCCGGACAAAGTTTTGAAAAAATTCATTCTTGATGGATATTTCAATTTTTTATAAACCCATTTTTCTATTTAACCCCATAGATGGACCCTAACAGTACTACCATCCGGCGTCAGTGTGGACAGGAGGCAATGGTGATAAAGGGGTGCTCCACATTCCCCAAACCTCCAAAATGGAAACCTCAGCTATCAAATAGATTTTACGTCATTCCCAGGACATAAAGACCCTCAGTCACAGCCTTCTAACCACCAATATGATTTAATAAAGGGTTGGAACTTGCCATAAAGGTAATAGAGTTGGAGGCAATCATATAGTGCTAGGATTGACATGACCATCCGATTGATTCGAAGCAGGCCTCTTCAACCGCCCCGTCTAGCCTAAGTAAGGGTGAGAGTAGAGTGTTTGCTGTCATGGATGCTCAGCCACCTTGGTTCCATCCTTAAGCATGATATACGCTTCAACGCATGTATAAAATAAATGTCGTCGTGCTGGGCAGCCTAATGTCAGTATTCGAACCAGAAAGCGAGGGCGTCTATCCCCTTTTCACAGCACTAGACAAAGGAGATTATTTTTAGGCCTTCTGGGGTCGAGCCCCACACCTACAATCAGCTCTTCACTTTAGCCGCACAGGTCCCCTTGTTACGCTGAGTTAGCGATTGCGGTAGTCGAACCAGGAACCTTTGTGAATTCCTAGCCAAACGTTCTACCGGACTGAGCTAAACTGGCCCTCATTTTATTCAGTATTATTAAATGTATGTTATTTACTCCACACTGATATGTTTGCTTGTTTTTTATTTTTGTTTTGTATTTTTTGTTTTTCGAATTTTGTAAAATAACTATATTCTCAAATGCAGACGACATTTGCAAAGGAATTAAGAGATATTAATGAAATCATGTCGTAATAAGCACACATTTAGTTGCGGTACACAACAAACTTAACTTAAATGGCGCGAGAGAAAGTATATTTGTTTAAGAACAACAAAGTTCAAAAATAAAAATTAAATGAAACGAAAAGAAGGAAAGAATCGATCTTTAATATAAAGAAGTTAGAACCTGAAGAATTTTACAACAAATTGGTCTAGTTTAACTTTTATTGTCAAGTTTGGAAGGGGATTTTTATTTTATTTAAAAAAAAGAAAGAAAAATACTCGCGCGAGTTTTAGCAAGAGTTTGTCGCTCCTATTTGTATTGAAGAGTGCATAGAGAACCCAGTTCGATGGCCCTGGGGGCCAGGAAAGAAAAAAAGAAAATTGTCCAATCTTATTCAAAAGAAGAAGTATCGATGATAATTACTATTCATCTATGACAAAGCATAACAATATCGTTTTTTGAAACGAACGCGAATAGAGAATTAAGAATCAAAGAACAAAGGAATAAAAACAAAAAAATAAAACAAAACAAAAAAAAAAAAAAACAAAACAAAAAAAAAACAAGAGGATATAAATCGAATATTTAAAAGTATGGTTAAAACAAAAATTTTTAGAAACAATAAAAAAAAAAAAAGACAAATAGAAAAAGAATTCCATGGAAAACGTTAACCAAAACTTTTTACAATTCCTTGTGTTTTATGTATTTTTTTATAAAAGACTACAAACTATTTTTCAATATCGCTTTTTTACTTTCTTTCTTTTTTCTCGCTAATTTTTTGAATTGTATAATTTTTAAGACCTTGCAAATAAGAATACATAATTTAGGTTGCTACCGTATTTTTTTTGATTAATCATGCGTTTAAATTAACCTGAAGAACATTTAACACACACACACCACACCACACGAGCACACCACACACACAGACAAACAGACAAACACACCAATGGTCAGATCCAACACACACACTCACACCAGACAACACAGACAACAAACTCACCACACACGGATCGGTTTCAGACAACACACACTCACACACACAACAGACACACAAACACACCACGCGCACACAAGGCAGACAGACACACACACAGACACACAACACACACAGACACACACACACCACCAGGACCACATAGAGTTTGAGGAACACACACCAGCCACACACCACACACCACAGGACACACCAACACAACAAGAACAGACACAGACCACACGACACCACAGACACAGACACAGACACACACACAGACACACAGACAGACAGACAGACAGACACACCACACACACACACAGAGACGGCAAAACACACAGACAGACAGACAGGGACACAAAACACAGATCCACACACACACAAAACCACACACACACAGTACAGACAGAACACAAACACCAGACACACACAGAACACACACAGACACACAGGATCAGACAGACCAACACAGACAGCACAGACACAGACAGCACACGCACAAACAGACACCCACACACAACCAGGACACACAGCACACAGACACACATAGTGAGACACATTACACACACACACACACAGACACACACAAACACAACACATACACACAGACAGACATACACAAACACAAGGCACACACAGACACAGACAACACACCACAGACCACAGACAGAAAACACACACAAACAGAACACACACACCTAAACAGACACAGCACACAGACACACACACACACACACACACAACAGAAAAGCAAATAAAAAAACAAATCAATAATCTTCATAAACTCTTCTTTTGTTAGAGTAAATAATGTCTATTGTTTTTTTTTCTCTCTAATTCTGGAATTGGCGTATAATATTCAAGAATTGCAACATAAGAATTTACATAATTTTAGGTGCTACCGTCATTTTTTCAATAGATTAATTCACGTATAAATTAACCTGAAAACATTAACAACACACACACCACACACACACAGACAGACGCACACACACACAAACAGACAGACGCACACACACACAAAACAACNTTATAAAAAACTTCTGTTTCTTTATTCTTTGGTTTCTTTTCCTGCGTTCCTTTTTTCAGCGGCTTTCTATTCTTTCTCGCTTTTTTTTTTCTACCTAAGATTTATTATATTTTCCTCTTTTAAACCATTCTTTTCCTTCTTTTCTTTCTTTTTCTTTTCTTTTCTTTCTTTCTCTTTCGATCTGTTTCTTTTTTCTTTCTTTCTTTTCACCGTTTTCTTTTTTTTGCGTATCAAGAAACGGAGGTGTGGCGACAGAAACCTCTTTAATTCTTTTTTTGACGCTTTACTTTACTTTTTTCTTTCTTTGTCTTCCTTGAGCTTTATTTTCTTTTTTTCTATCAATCCCAGAAATTTTCTCAGTCTTTTTCATTTTCACAACCCTTTATTTGCATCCCGAGCAATTTTTTTCACTTTCTTTTTTTCTTCTTTTCCCCGCACAACAAACAAAAAACCTTTTTTCATTCTTTCTCTTTTTTTTTTTCTCCTTTTTCCGTTCCTTCTTTTTTTTTATTTTTTTCATGTCCTTTCACGCTTCTTTTTCGTCTTTGTCGTGCTCATTCTTTGTCTTGGTCATCAAAGAAAGAAGAGAAGAAAGAAGAAAGAAAGAAAGAAGGTGAAAGAAAGAAGAAGGAGAAAAGAAAAGAATTAAGAATGAAAGAAAGAAAAAGAGAAAGCAGAAAGGTGAAAAGAAAGAAAGAAAGAAGGGAAGAAAGAAAAAGAAAGTGAAAAAGAATAAAGGCAAGAAAGAAGAAAGAAAAAGAAGGTCAAAAAGAATAAAGTGGAACGAAGAAAAAAAGAAGGTGAAAGAAAGAAAGAAAGAAAACAAGAAAGAGAAAGAAAGAAAGAAAGAAAAGAAAGAAGTAAAGAAATAATATAGAAAAAGGAGAAAGAAAGAAGGTGAAAAGAAAGAAAGAAAGAAAGAAGTTAAAGAAAGAAAAAAGGAGAAAGAAGAAAGAAAGAAGAAAGAAAGAAGAAGGTGAAAGAAAGAAAAAGAAGAGAAAGAAAGAAAGAAAGAATGGAAGAAATGAAAGATGAAGAAAAAGAAGAAAAGCAGAAAGACAGAAAGGGAAAAAGAAAGAAAGAAAGAAAGAGAAAGAAAAGAAAAGTAGGTGAAAAAGAAAGAAAGAAAGAAAGAAAGAAAAAGATGAAAGAAAGAGGAAACTGCAATTGACAAAGAAACAATGAGTATTTCCTTTGCCGTAACAGGCGTTTGTACAACGTCTCGTTTTAACTTATTCATTGAAGCCCTTCAACCGGAAGTCCTATGCTAACTGCGCTTCGTGGTCACTTCCTTTCCTTGTCTTTGTCTCGCTTGTGACATTTTCCTGGGGAACGGCTTCCAGTTTCTCCTTGCTTTGGCCACTTTGATTCTGAATTGAAACTTAAAACTGATTCCGGGTTCAAAGCCCTCTTTTATCGTAATTGGTTCACTTTGCAAGCCTTCCTCTGACCGGGAATAAATATCGGAAATTTCTAACAATATTTGACAACAGGTTTGTCGACCTTCCACAGATAAATTGTATTAGATTTGAATACTTTCCTTAGAAAACCGAGAAAGTCTCGGAGAATGTTCAAGTTAACCTTGCATAATGTAACTTAAATTGATGAAAGCTTTTTAAGTGAACAGAAATGCAAGCCTTAATCAGAGAATAGGGGTCTAATACAGGCGGACTAAAAATATTGGGACCATATCACCTTAAGGCACCCCTTTTGCGATTTCGATTCGTGGGGACATTTTTTCCATTTACACCCTCAAAATCAGGTTAATTGAGGGAGAGACGGGTGGGTGATTTCTGGTATTTACATGTGTCCCACTTTCACACGATATGGCACAAGGCCGTTTTATGTGGGCACCACCTACAAGCCAAGACTCATGGGGTGGTAGGTAGAAAAATTGCGTCGAACCCGTCGGCATTCCACCTCAAGGGGGCGCCTCAGGCACTGGGCAATAAGCCCAGCCCTGCCCCTTTAAGTGCAATGAGGCATGTATTGCCTGGAGGGATGGCCCTCTGGGATCGACGCTAGTAATTTAGCGCAACTCACCGGTCCATGTTAACCAGAAGATTTTTAGAGTTTTTATTATAAAAACTAACCCCTAACCCCTAACCCCTAACCCTAACCTCTAACAAACAACCGAATTTTTACGGTGTAAATGAGAAAAGGGTCCCCACGAGTCGAAATCGCAAAAGGGGTGCCTTAAGTTATATGGTCCAAATATTGAAATATAAAGAAAAAGGTAGATATTCCATTTGTAAAAGTAAACAGTGGCATATTGTCAGTATCAGCCGGGCAGCGAGGGAGTCTATCTCCTTTTCCGAGAGATTGTTTTGCGTCTGAAGTGGGACGCTACACCTACCATCAACTCCTCCCTTTATCGCACAGATCTAAACCCGGGGTCACCGTGTCCATTAACCTACGACGATAATCATTACAGCATGAGCGTATAGCTAAACCTCGCTTTGTTTACAAATGTTTGAAGCCTCTTGTGAATTCATTTCCGCTTAGAAATGTAGCAATTAAATATTTTCCTATATTTGACAGCTGCCTATGGCCGCACGGGTAAGGGGATTGGCGAACGAAAATTCATTCGGGTCTCAAACCCGGCCAGAGGTAGCTGTTAATTGTATAACCACACTGATGTGAAGTGATACCTCGAAACACGTGTCTGTGGATTACTTATATATATTATATATATATATATATATATATATATATATTTGTAAATGTATAAATAGTAACTTACCGGTGGGTATGAGTACGATCGTTGGAAGCGCACAATATCCAGAGGTTAAGGTTGAGAAAAAACAAATACAAAGTGCTCAATACAATGTAGAGCAAAAATTTATTTTAACAATGGAAAGAGTAACCTACTCGAGTTTCATCGATTGATTCTTCAGGGTTACTTTAGTTAAATTAATCGAGTTTTCGATTAATCTTAGATGGTATAATACATGCCCGTTGGAATGGGACTTATCTTCCTCTACTAAAGATAAGTCCCATTCCAACGGGCATGTATTTATACCATCTAAGATTAATCGAAAACTCGATTAATCTAACTAAAGTAACCCTGAAGAATCAATCGATGAAACTCGAGTAGGTTACTCATTTCCATTGTTATATATATATATAGTATTCTAGTTGATCTTAACAATACTGTTGTTTGGATGATCTCAATTCTTCCTCGGATTTCAAATTCATCCATACTCTTTTCCAAACCCTTGAGAACTGTTCCAAGTGCTCCAATTACAATTGGTATGACCTTCATCTTCATATTTACACAGCTTTTCCAGTTTTCTGACCAGGTGTTATTATCATTTTACACATTGAAAGTTTTTCACATGAGCGTAAAACTGATGGTCTTTCACTGGAGTCAGTGTGACAGCAAGTCTCTAGGATATGCACCAAAAAATCCTACAAAATATGTCGTTTTCGTTTTCTTTGAACAGCATTGTAACAAACTTATTTCTGATTCTATAGCTGCGACGCTCGTTGATGAAATAACTAGAAATTAACAAAACCATCGAATTAATCTGTTTTGCGAAACACACTCAAATCCCCTGAGCAAGCCTCATAAAATGAGATATCTAAGCTAATATCCTCCATCTCACCCGCCTCTTCGTCTGTCAGGTTTATTGAGTTTTTATAAAGGGTGGGAAGAAAACAGAGAGATAATTAGGAGAATATATATATATATATCTTATTATAACGAAGATTGTGTGTTTTTCTGTCTGTAACCGAAACTATATTACTATACAAATCACAATTCCTTTTGTTATTTACATCACATTCTCCATGATTTTATTTTTATTTAAACCTCAATTATTAATAAAATTGTTTTACATTACTTACACTGTTGACCATATCTACATACTAATAACATGCAATTGTATTTATATATACAAGAAAATAGCGGTTTACAGTGTGAATGGGAAGGCTAATTTGCATATTGATCATAAAAATGGGATTTTAATAAATATATGCTTAGTATTATTGATTTCTAATTGTTTGGTTTTAGCTTATTGAATATGAGCGAAAAACCTCGGAGATAAATCTTAAAAGAAATCCATTTACAAGAAGAAATAATTGTAATTTTATTCTTTACTTCCTATTTTAACTAAATAGTTAAATCAGGAAAATTTACCAATGAAAGACGGGAGTAACGGAACATGATGGAAGAGTTAGTTTCTAAGTTGTTCTATTTTTCAATCATACCCCCTCTGTTCCAAATCTTTATATCTGCATTCTTATTCAGTTTCATTAGCCTTTCTTATTTAATATATTTTATTATAGTAAAACTTAAATACTTGCACCCGGAGGGTGCATATATTTGCTAGTATATATTATGGAAAAGTTAGTTGATGCAAAATTCAGAAAGGTAAGACATCGATATAACAAATAAAAAGTGCTCAATACGTTAATAGAGCAAATTTATTGTAATACAGGTACAAGTAATAACCTACTCGAGTTTCACCATAATGATCTTCAGGGTTAAATCCACTGAATTTATCAAGATATTGATTAATTGCAGTCAATTATACGTGTGTATCTTTCGCGATAAACGGTTCGTTACGAGATCATAAAGAATCGTTTATCGCGAAAGACCCACACACGTGTAATTGACTGCAATAAATCAATATCTTAATTAATTCAGCGGATTTAACCCTGAAGATCCTTATAGTGAAACCCGAGTAGGTTATCACTTGTACCTATATTGCAATATATATATATATATATATATATATATATATATAAGTAAAGTCGTCAGCGTGGTCTAAAGTCGGTATCAGCCAGACAGCGAGGGAGTATTTGCCCTTTTCTTTAGAGCTAGACCAAGGAGATTGTTTTTGTGTCTGAGATGGAGTGCCACACCTATCATCAGCACCTTACTTTACCGCACAAATCCCTGTGCTTCTCATACGCTGAGTTGGTGAGGACCGGTATCGAACCAGGAACCTTGTTGTTGCTAGTCGGGCACTCTACTGTCTAAAAAGGAGTCTTCAGAATTGTGTGTGTGTGTGTATGTGTGTGTGTATGTGTGTGTGTGTGTTTTAATGACCATGAGGAAATCAGACTTGAAGAGGCAAGAGTAGCCGAAATTAATTTGTTTCTCATAAATCAAAGTTTACATATTAAAATTTACATACACACACACACACATACTTATACATATATATATATATATATATATATATATATATATATTATATATATATATATATATAGGAGGCGCTGTAACTTCAGGGGCACAAAAACTTTATTATAGTCTTCCGAGACTGAAATGCCAATAGTAAACCCTCGTGGTTAGAAAAATAGCGGCAAATAATGTCTTCGTAAAAAAGAATGAAAACAAGAAACGACCAAGGTGACGTCTGGTAGTATATTCTTACTTATAAACTACTGCCCTGTCGGCTGGGGCGTTAGAATGCACCGACTGTACCTCTGCAGAGGGGTAAGACTCCCCCAATGGGGCCACCTGTTGGCCGTTGGTGGCGAACCGTGATGCTTAAGGATAGAACCAAGGTGGATAAGCAGTCCATGACTTGCAATACTCCACTTTGGCCCTATCTTGAGCTAGACGGGCGGTCGGAGATACCTCCTCCGATCAATTGGCTGGCCATGTCAAGCCCTAGCACCTATATGATTTTCCCAACCCTATTGCCCTTATGACAATCCCCAACGCCTTTTTATCATATGGGTGCTAGAAGGCGGTGACTGAGGGTCTACATGTCCTGGGAATGACGTTAAACTCTATCTGATGGTAAGGTTCCAGTTTTTAAGGTTTGT
Source organism: Doryteuthis pealeii (assembly GCA_023376005.1). Classification (NCBI taxonomy): domain Eukaryota; kingdom Metazoa; phylum Mollusca; class Cephalopoda; order Myopsida; family Loliginidae; genus Doryteuthis; species Doryteuthis pealeii. Next base: position 75,055,280 of record CM042169.1, read on the forward strand.
GGAATTTGGAGCACCCCTTCATCACCATTGCTCCCAGGTCCACTCTGACCCGGAGTGTTAGGGCCCCATCTATGGGTTAAATAGAAAAATATGAGTTAATAAACAAAATTGTATTATTCATTAAGAATTGATTTATTTTCCAAACTTTATCGGCATTAAATAACCTACTGAGGTTGATCTGCCGTAAAACAAAACAAAACAAACCAACAAACATAAAGTATTTGACATTTTCCTTACCGCAAGGGTTTACTAAAAGGATTAGGGTTAAATCAAACGTAAAGGACCTAAATTCCACTATCGTTTGTCACCCCGCTGAAAGAAAAAAAATCAAAAAATCAGCGAATTAACCGAATTTAATGAAATTTTCAGTGTTGATATATTAATGAATAGAATATATAATGCATCAGTTATTTTATTTAAAAACTTTTACATTTTTTTCAGGTCAGTTAACTTTGAACCACGTATGTTTGTGAATCTGTGTTACGCCTCAAAGGTACGTGGTTCAAAGTTAACTGACCTGAAAAAATGTAAAAGTTTCTAAATAAAATAACGGGTGAATTATATATTTTATTCATTAATATATCAACATTGAAATTTTCATTAAATCCGGTTAATTCCCTGATTTTTGGTATTTTTTCTTTCGGCGTGGTGACATACGATGGTGGAATTTAGGTCCGTTAAGTTCGATTTAACCAGGATTAGTATATATATTATATATATATATATATATATTATATAAAGATAAATCTAATGAGTCAGACGAACCTACTAAAAGTTTCGCTTAATGCTCTTCAGGGCTAAAGAGACTAGGAGCAAACGCATTAAATATAGTACTTACCACCGTGATTCAAATAAATCACATAAATTAGCATCAACTAAAATGACCAATAGAAACAACAAAAAACTAAGAATACTATGAAGAACACAATGAAGAGCATTGAGCGAAACTTTTAGTAGGTTCGTTTGACTCATTAGATTTATCTTTATTATTTGCTCTACTTAGGTATTGAGCACTTTTACTTATTAGTTTTAGCCTCCTGGCGGTTTTGTAGGATATATATATATATATATATATATATATATATATATATATATTATATATATATGCATATAATGTTTTTTCTTTTTGGCCAAAATATTGTACCAATAGATTATTTTTTGTTGGTGCGATTATCTTGGTCCTTTCTTTTTTCCAAAAAATTTTTCTTCCCGGTTGATGTTTGGTAGTATATTTTTACAATCAAACTATTTGTTGGTTTTTTTTTTCTCTCTCTGTGAGGATTTACCAACAAGTTTGGTATATTAAAATATATATATATATATATATGAAGATAGGATGGATGGGTTTAGAATCCGACAATATAAGGTAGATAAAAGGATAAGTAAGCAAGAAATGAACAACAAAAAAAAACCCTCATCCCATACTCCACTCCTCCAAACTCACCCAGTAACCTAACGCTGTTCCTCACCGCCGCCACACATGAAACACAAAAAAAATTCCCCCCTACTCCTCTGCATACCTAAACCTACGACCTCACATCACTCAAATCTCCCCTCCCCTTCTTCTCCTATAACAACATACTCACCACCTCTGACCTACCCATGCCCTCCCCTACATCTACTCTTCAGCCTTACACCACCCCTCACCAAATCATATGTACGCACGTAACTTTGCTTTAATAAAAATCATTTCGACTGACGGTGTCCGAGTAATACGGACGAAATCATTTCAACCCTTGATTTGTTTTGAGTTGTTCATTTCTTGCCCACTTATCCTTTTGTCTACCTCATATATATATATATATATATAATATATATATATATATATATATATATATTGGAGAATATGTGCTTAATTGAAGTCAAACCTAATTTTTGAAAGTTAATTCATTTGAAAGTTAATTCATTGCCTGTCAATTTGACAGACAGGTTTCGAATCACACACGGGGCGGTCTTCGTATCTATAGCTCTGCTGATGAGGCCTAATAGGCCGAAATGTACATACAGAGATTGATTTTTCTAGATTTGTTTAGCCTTACATTTAAATAGGTAATCCCGCCTAATTAATTATTAATGAATTAACTTTCAAAAATTAGGTTCGACTTCAATTAAGCACATATTCTCCCAAATATTGTCGGCTGAAAATAGCCATATCACAAACATCGTCTGTTTGTTTACTTCTCATATATATATATATATATATATATATATATATATATATATATATATATATACTAGCAAATATATGCACCCTCCGGGTGCAAGTATTTAAGTTTTAATATAATAGAATATCATGTTAAATTAGAAAGGCTAATGAAACTGAATAAGAATTCAGATAAAAATATTTGGAACAGAGGGGGTATAATCGGAAAATAGAACAACTTTGAAACTAACTGTTCCACCATTTTCCCTTACTCCCGTTTTTCAGTGGTAAATTTCCTTAATTTAACTATTTAGTTAAAATAGAAAGTAAAGAATAAAATTACAGTTATTTCTTTATGTTAATAGATGTCTCTTAAGATTTATCCCCGAGATTTTTGCTCATATTTATTAAGATAAAACCAAACAATTAGAAATCAATAATACTAAGCATATATTTATTAAAATCAAATTTTTTAAGATCAATATGCAAATTAGTCTTCCCATGCACACTGTAAACCGCTATTTCGTTGAATATATAAATATAATTGCATGTTATTAGTATGTAGATATTGTTAACAGTCTTAATTATGTAAAACAATTTTACTAATAATTGAGGTTTAAATAAAAAATAAAATCATGGAGAATGTGTGTAAATAACAAAAGGAATTGTGACTTGTATAGTAATATAGTTTCGGTTACAGACAGACAAACCCACAATCTCCATTATAATAAGATATATATATATGTGTGTGTGTGTTAGTATTCGTTAAATTATATTTGAAGTGCATCGTTCATGTTTTGTTTTTTTTGTTTTTTTTCAAAAAGGAATTAAAGCTGTAAAACATTGTTAATTTTTCAAAACCGCGAAGACATGGTTTTATGAGAAGATTATTTCTTGCTAGTGTAAGCAAATGTGTGGAAAATGTCGAAATCAATGTTTTATGAGGAGCTAAGTTACTTCAACACTGGCAAAGTCATAAGCAAATTGATTGGTTGATTGTTTGGTTCGGTTTTACAACATGTCAACCCATTGGACTTTTTTTATGCAGAAGACGCTTTTGTTTTATTTATTCTTGAAGTGTACTCAATTGTTTTAATACATTTTTTCTATTCAATACATAGATCTGACCCAATCAGGTATTAACACTCCGGATCTGGGAATAATAGCAATGAAGGTATTACTGTGTGTGAATCTGTATTAAGAACAGTTACGTGAAGCTATAATTGTTTACAAAGGATTATTATTAGTTATTTGAAACCATATAACAGTGTGCAAATTATTTGTATTAAGAATAGTTGCCTGAAGCTATAATCGTTTACAAAGGATTATTATTATTAGTTACTTGAAACCATATAATTCTGTGTAAATTATCTGTATTAAGAATAGTTACTTGAAGCTATAATTGTTTACTAATGATTATTATCATTAGTTACTTGAAACCATATAACTGTGTGCAAATTATTTGTATTAAGAATAGTTACTTGAAGCTATAATTGTTTATTGAGGATTATTATTATTAGTTACTTGAAACTATAAATTGTGTGCAAATTATTTCTATTAAGAATAGTTACTTGATGCTATAATTGGTTACAAAGGATTATTATTATTAGTTATTTGAAACCAATAATTGTGTGCAAATTATTTGTATTAAGAATAATTACTTGAAGCTATAATTGTTTACTAAGGATTATTATTATTAGTTACTTGAAACCATATAATTGTGTGCAAATTATTTGTATTAAGAATAATTACTTGAAGCTATAATTGTTTTACTAAGGATTATTATTAATTACTTGAAACCATATAATTGTGTGCAAATTATTTGTATTAAGAATAGTTACTTGAAGCTATAATTATTTACTAAGGATTATTATTAGTTACTTGAAACCATATAATTATTTGTATTAAGAATAGTTACTTGAGGCTATAATTGTTCACTAAGGATTATTATTATTACTTATTCGAAACCATATAATTGTGTGCAAATTATTTGTATTACGAATAGTTACGTGAAGCTATAATTGCTTACAAAGGATTATTATTATTAGTTACTTGAAACTATAAATTGTGTGCAAATTATTTGTATTAAGAATAGTTACTTGCAAGTATAATTGTTTACATTGGATTATTATTTTATTGAATTCTTTTTGTCCATTAAGGACGATGGAGTAGTGTCAAAAAATAAATAATTAATAGATAAAAAAAAAAAATAAAATTAAAATACCATAAAATAAAATTAAAAATAAAAGATAAAAATAAAAGATACAAATTCATCTGCATCTGCGCAAGTGACTACGCAGGCCAATTCTTGAGTGGCAGTCTTTGGTGCACTGAATGCTCACAAAATAATATTATTATTAGCAGTAGCTTTAAACCATATAATTACTTGAAAATACCTGTGTGTAAATTATTTGTATCAAGCATTCGTATTCGTCATACCCCCCCCCCAAACACTTTCAGATATCCGCTGGTGAGATTTGATAAATCTGTTTTTAAATCTTTGAAAACTTGCAATGATCGCATTTCTGTTTCTAAATATTAAAATCTGTTTAAGAATTGTTTTAACCATTATAAAGAACATTCTTTTTATTCTTGATTTACAGCTTTTTTTTAATTTAATCATGAAAGCTTTCTGGTCTGAATCACCTGCCTGGCTGCTACAAATTACAGTCGCTCGAATTTAACAACAAAGATATCAGGCTTTGATAAAAATCGAAGCAACTCCACCCTGCCCCGTAGAAAAAGGAATTAGTTAGTTAGATTTTAAGGCATGTCAACTAATGTTGGGTTATTTTATGCTGAAGATATTGTTTTGTTAATTCTTGGTGGTTACTGAATTTTTGAACACAGTTTGTTTAAATAGTTTTATTACCGTATTTGACGGCAGCTCAGTCGGTAGAGCGTTCGGCTAGAAACCACAAGGTTCCTGGTTCGATATCGGCCCCCGCCAACTCAGCGTTATGAGTAGCACAGAAATCTGTGCGGTAAAGTAAGGAGCTGATGGTAGGTGTGGCGCACCACCTCAGATGCTAAAATAATCTCCTTGGTCTAGCGCTAGTGAAAAGGGGATAGACTCCCTCGCTGTCTGGCTTATACCGACATTAGGCCGCCCCGACAACTTTACTTACTTACCGTATTTGATGGCATATAAGACGCACGGGCATATACCCCCATTTCTGCAGGACAGATTCAGGAAAGGGTGTTTAGTGGATTTAAGCATATGTTGTTGAAAACAGTCTAGCTGTGCATGACACAAGCAGAAAGATAGCTATATAAAAGCAATTTGGCAGTTTAGGTTAGGTAAAAGTACTGAGCGTAAGTTGGGTTAGTGAGCCTCATAGAGAAGATTAGCCTAGGCCAACGGAAGGTCTCAAACTTCACCTACGATGTATAAGACGCAGGGCAATTTTTTAGCCAAATTTTTGGAAAAGAAAGTGCGTCCTATATGCCGTCAAATACGGTAACCCATGTTCTTCCATTTAACTCATAGATGGGACGCTATCAGGTATTACCACTCCGGGTCAGGGTGGATCTAGGAGTAATGGGGATGAAGAGATATCAGTTTCTAATGCCCCAGCCGACTTAAGCGTAAGTTGGGTGAGTGAGCATCATAGAAAAGATTAACTTAGGCCTACGGGATGTCTCAAACTTCACCTACGATGTACAAGACGCAGGGCAATTTTTTTAGCTAAAATTTTGGGAAAAAAGTGCTATCAGGTATTACCACTCCGGGTCAGGGTGGAACTAGGAGTAATGGTGATGAAGGGGTACTCTAAACTTCCAAGAGCTTAAGAATTGTAACTTCAAATCGAGATGCAGTTTAACGTCACACGAAAGACACTCAGCCACCGCCTTCTAGCACATATATTGGAGACTTGTGATAAGGGCAATAGGATCGGGACAATTATATAGGTTCTAGGGCTTGGCTTGACCAGCTGATTGATTAGAGGGTCCTCTACGACCGACAGGTTTGGTTTGGTTTGGTTTGATGGGACCCTAACAGGTACTACCACTCTGGGTCAGACTGGATCAGGGAGCAATGGTGATGAAGGGGTGCTCCACATTCCCCAAACCTCCAAAACCGGAACCTCAGTCATCAGATAGAGTTTAACGTCATTCCCAGGTCATGTAGACCCTCAGTCACGACCTTCTAGCACCCATATGATAAAAAGGGGTTGGAACTTGCCATAAGGGCAATAGGGTTGGAGCAATCATATAGGTGCTAAAGCTTGAGGTAACCAGCCGATTGATAGGAAGGGGCCTCTCCGATCGCCCGTCTAGCCCAAGATAGCGCCAAAGTGGAGTATTGCAAGTCATGAACTGCTCGTCCACCAGGGTTCTCTCCTTAAACATCACGGGTCGCCACCCACGGCCAACAGGTGGACCCATTGGGGGAGTCTTACCCCTCTGCAGCCGACAGGGCGGCCGACCGTCTAGCCTGAATAAGGGCCAGAGCCGAGTGTTGTATGTTATGGACTCTTCATTTATTCTTTATTGATGGGTATTTAAAATCTTTTCAAACTCAATTTTAAACACATTTTGAATGCACTCATTTTAAATCTATTTAAACTTTATATGGGATGCTAACAGGTACTACCATTCCGGGTTAGGGTGGACCTGGTTGTCATGGTAACAAAGGGTACTCCCAATTCCCCAGGGATCCAGAATTAGAACTTCACCACAAGGGGCAGTTTAACTTCATACCCAGGGCACAAAGACCCTCAGCCAACACTTTCTAGCACATATATGATTAAAAGGACTGGGTTTGCTGTAAGGGCAATAAGGTTGGGACAATCATATAGATGCTAGGGCTTGACATCAACCCTGTTGTTCGATGAGGGTCTCTTCGACCGCCCGTCTAACTTAAGTAAGGCTAAAATGGAATGTTACATGTCATGGACTGCTCAACCACCAGGATTCCGTCCTTAAGCATGACGGGTCATCATTGAGTATATAAATGGTGAGAGAAGTGTTTTTAGGAGGTCCTATTCTCGTCGACTGGCCATTTTCTTTTGGGGTGATTTCTTCCTCTTGTTGATACGGATTCTGTTTTGTTGGCTCCTATTGTCTGTGCTCATAATTTTTGTCTTTAAATGATGACACCAAAATCTTTCAAATATGTTTTTATTAAAACCGAAGCCCAAAAGAGTTTAACCGCGCGATGAGAAGATGATTTACCTTGGAACAGACGACCCTGTCCCTTCGACTAACCGCCAAAATCTATCTAATTCTTACTTAGTTACCTTGACACGCTTTGCCTTTAGCCAATCAGCGGCTTGGTCAGTGAAAAGTGAACGGTTTGTCAATCAGTTCTACAACGGTTAATGGTAACTTTCCATTTATCATACCGTTATTTGAATTTTAATACATTACAATCATAATTCCTAGGCAACCTATAGATTATGTAACACTGTCTTTAAGCATTATGGGTCACCATCCATGGCTAACAGGATTTTACCCTTATGCAGAGGTGAAGTTGGCGTTTTTTAAGTTCCCAATCGACAGAGCGGGTAAAAAAAAGTGGATCAAGTAGAGTTAAATCCTGAGAAATATACTGTTCTTTCAAAAAGTGGTAACCTGCTTTAGGTAGTAATATCTCATTCTACAGAAATCGAATTCAACTATTCTCCTTCCGACTATGGGTAAATAGTAGGGCAGACTGAATTCTTTAACCTTGTCTCGATACACCAGAATGGACAGACCAAGAAAGGTGCTCTTCCAATATGTGATAGTCAGCAACCTGAGGTTGTCCCCTTTTGTTCTTGGAGAGCTACATGAAGTGAATCCAGCAAGCGTTCATTATATTTACCCCCACTTCTTCTCTGCGAGTTGAAATGCCATTGTATTCCGGCTTATATTGAACCCTTCTTGCACTTTCAGCTCAAACAAAGGTTTCTGTTATGCAATGGAAGCAATACAGTGAATTGGTTTGTTTCATCCGCATCTTGGGCGATGAATGGCCGTCGTCTCCTGCCGAACGAATATTGGTTTCATAAAAATCTTTCCTTTATAGAAACATTTATTAATTATTTTAGAATTCGAGGTTGGAATCATTAGCTTCTAAAATATTATTCTCAGTTAGAGTCTTTGAGAATGTCATAATGAAAATGCAATGCTGATAATTCGGACAATATGACCTTTCATCATCATGTCGCGCGCGCAACACGGATATCCATGACAATCTTTCGCCAACCTTCCCTATTACTCATGGCCCCTGGGAGGTCCTCTGTGCAGCATCCAGAGTCTATGCATAGTTGGTCAATGTAGGTCCTTAGCGGGCGTCCTACGTTAGCATGTCCATGTGTTGGCTTCCACAGGAGAATGTCGCTTATGAGCTCATCCCCGTTTCTCCAGCAGTGTCCTGCATGTCTAGTCCGTCTCACCCGGATGGTTTGTGAGATGGGGGGCAGGTGGCCATATAGTTGCTTCTTTGTGGGGTGCTGCTTCCATGACTTGTTCTTTTTGATCTCGACTAACAAAGGACATGGTCTTCATTTACACCGTCAATATCCGGTTGTTTTAAAGACGTTTTTTTAGAATTTTTTTTAAATTATAAAACTAACCCCTAAACCTAACCCCTAACCCTAACCCTAACCAAAACCCCTAACCCTAACTCCTAACCCTAACCGCTAACAAACAACCGGATATTGACGGTGTAAAGGAAAAACATGTCCTTTCTTAATCGATATCAAAAAGAGGTGCCTAAAAGTTAATATGGTCCGATAACTCATAAAATGCTCATATCTGAATATTGACAAGATTATCGTGTAAAGTCAACAGCCATACAGTAGCACTAGTAGCTTACTAAGTCTTCATGGACTTGACTATGGATTCAACACACCGAACAGAATATACTGATAAACATTTGAAAGCAATTCTCTTGATTGGATGTAGCAATACCAAACCAAACATTGACGATATCTTGAAAGGCAAATCTCACTAAACCTTTCTGCTAATGTTGCGTTCTTTGATAATGTTTTAAAAATGATTATGTTGGTTAAATTTGTTTTTGTGCATCTTACGCCACTCATCCATCATATATATATATATATATATATATATATATATATATATATATATTAATTTCACTTAGCATAAACGGGGAAGCTGTTACGTAGTTTAAATTTTGAGACGCTGGTGTTTGTCAACAATTTTAAATAGATTTTTTCTTCCTCACATTTGAAGATTAACAAAAAATGACGAAAAACAGAGTCTCGCAGATTTTTTTTTCAGTAATAATCTATTTTTTCCTTAAACCAACGAAAGCCCTGATGAAGGTCTATTTAAACAGACCGAAACACTACATCATAGGCGAAATAAATATTCGTTTTTTCATTTATGTTTTTTCAATTTTTACAATATTACAGACTGTCGAATTCACTTCCATTTTTACTTCACATATGTCAATTTATACATATGGATATATATAGTCTCAAGGCGTCCAATTTCGAGTATTAGTTCAGCCTCTCTTGATACAAGTCATGCAGGCATACAATCGCACAGACACGGTAACGGCTTAAAATAATTCTAGCTCCAAAAAGAGACGTGACTCAGATTTCCGAAAAGCATCGTATAGCTTCTGTCGTATCTGCAGGGTATTTTGGTAGTATATATATATATATATATATATATATATATATATATGTGTGTGTGTGTGTGTGTGTGTGTGTGTGTGGATAGGTTTTGTCTGTTCTGGAAATCGTCTCCGATCGATTAACGCGTCTAATTTTGATACTTGGTTCAGCCTTTCTTTGATGCAAAATCTACAAGCATCTCTTATTTAAAATAATAATAAATAGAATACATGTGTACATGAACTAACTCCTGGCCGAAACACGTGTTAGTAAAATAAATCTATTTCATCCATTCAGCATTTTCTTTCCTCTGTTTATTTTTCCTTTCAATATATATATATATATATATATATATATGTGTGTGTGTGTGTGTGTGTCTGTCTGTCTGTCTGTCTGTACATATCTATAGATAGAAAGAAGTTTGGTATGTACGTGTCGACTTATAACTCCAAAAAAGAGACGTGACTCAGATTCGAAATCTTGCATACACCTTAATATTCTTCTAACTTAGAAACACACAGAATTTGTTTATTGATTTTTCTAATTAAAGGATACAATTAATTAATTAAACAAAAATAAAACGATTTTCGAAATGCATCGTATCGCTGGTGTTGTATCGACAGGGTACTTTTGCTAATATATATATATATATATATATATATATGTGTGTGTGTGTGTGTGTGTGTGTGTGTGTGTGGATAGGTTTTGTCTGTTTTGGAAATCGTCTCCGATCGATTAAGGCGTCTAATTTTGATACTTGGTTCAGCCTCTCTTTGACACAAAATCTGCAAGCATCACTACTTCAAACTTATCTAAACAAATGAACAGTCCACGCCTCATTCTCAATCACTGAAGAGTTGCAGTAAACTATTCTCTACAGCAACAACAACAACAAAAAAAACAGACAATCTTCAAAGACAAACGGGAAATACTGAATAATGAACAAAACCAAGAAAATAAAAAAAATGTTTAAAAAATCGAAGAAACAACAGAAATTGATAACCAGGAATTTTAGACAAGAGAACAAATTGAATAATAATGGGCGTGTCCTTTCCCTTCCCGCCAAAAGACGAGCTAAAAAATATGAGTCAATAGAGAGAGAAGAGAATAAAAAAAGGAAAACAGACATAATAGATTTTTTTAAATAAAGAAGAACACGGTTGAAACTAATTATGAAATGTATGCCTAACTCTGTGAAGCTGGTCTAATTTGGATTAACTTAATCCAGACTGAATGGGAACACATCCGGTTTTAGCAAAAAAAGAGTTCAATGAACTGTGATCAGAAAACGTTACCTAAAAGTACTGAGGTAATACAAAAGTTTTGCAATATTTTGGCGTAGTGGATAAATGTGTTAGGTTAAGACAGTTCTAAGTGACAGTTATCTCTAGGCTGCAGGTTCAATCCTGGCCAAAGGCGACAGTAACATAGAATGAGTTAAGAGAGAGAGAAAAGAAGAAAAAAGGAAAACAGACATAATAGATTTTTTTTAAATAAAGAAGAACACGGTTGAAACTAATTATGAAATGTATGCCTAACTCTGTGAAGCTGGATTTAATTTGGATTAACTTAATCCAGACTGAATGGGAACACATCCGGTTTTAGCAAAAAAGAGTTCAATGAACTGTGATCAGAAAACGTTACCTAAAAGTACTGAGGTAATACAAAAGATTTGCAATATTTTGGCGTAGTGGATAAATGTGTTAAGACAGTTCTAAGTGACAGTTATATTTAGGCTGCAGGTTCAATCCTGGTCAAAGGCGACAGTAACATAGAATGAGTCAATAGAGAGAGAAAAGAAGAAAAAAGAAAACGGAATAAATAAAGAAGAACACGGTTGAAACTAATTATGAAATGTATACCTAACTCTGTGAAGCTGGTCTAATTTGGATTAACTTAATCCAGACTGAATGGGAACACTTCCGGAGTTGAATGAACTGTGATTAGAAAACGTTACCTAAAAGTACTGAGGTAACACAAAAGTTTTGCAATATTTTGGCGTAGTGGATAAATGTGTTAGTTTAAGACAGTTCTAAGTGACAGTTATCTCTAGGCTGCAGGTTCAATCCTGGTCAAAGGCGACAGTTACATAGAATGAGTCAAGAGAGAGAGAAAAGAAGAAAAAATGAAAAAAGACATAATAGATTTTTTTTTAAATAAAGAACACGGTTGAAACTTGGATTAACTTAATCCAGACTGAATGGGAAGACTTCCGGTTTTAGCAAAAAAGAGTTCAATGAACTGTGATCAGAAAACGTTACCTAAATGTACTAAGGTAACTCAAAAGATTTGCAATATTTTGGCTATCATATCTCTAGGTTGCAGGTTCAATCCTGGTCAAGGGCGACTGTAACATAAAATAATAATTCACACAGCTTAATCCTTGTACCCAGCTATGATTAGTGGAATGAGAACAGGATACTGAGGTAACACACAAGTTTTGCAATATTTTGGCGTAGTCGATAAATGTGTTAGGTTCTAAGACAGTTCTAAGTGATAGTTATCTCTAGGCTGCAGGTTCAATCCTGGTCAAGGGCGACTGTAACATAGAATAATAATTCACACAGCTTAACACTTGTACCCAGTCATAGTTAGTGGAATGAGAACCGGAGACCCCGTAGATTGAATACAGGGTTGGGTTCAAAGTTCCGTGATGGCTCCCGATTACGACAAGAAGGCTCGCGAGTTCGAAAAGAAGTTTTGCAAGTTCGAGAATGCTCCCGAGTTTAACAAGAAATACCTAAGGAAGGCTGGAGAGCACATTGGCCAAAATATTGTACTGATAACCATAAAGATGAGGACAATAGTCCGAATAATCCAAATAATACATATTGACCTGGTGTCGGAAAGACCTATCAGCTGGTCATCTCAAGCCCTAGAATCTATACGATTTTGTCCCAACCGGTTTGCCTTTATTCTAAATCTCCAACCGTTTTATTTAATATATGAGCTAGAAAGCCGTGGTTGATGGTCTTAATGTCCTGGGTATGACGTTGGACTCTATCTGATGGTGAAATTCCAATTTTGGAGTTCTGGGGTGTGTGGAGTACACATTGGTTACCATTACTCCCAGGTCCACTCTGATCCGGAGTGGTAGTACATGTTAGGGTCCCATGTATAGGTTAAATAAGAAAATGAGTCTAAAAATTTGTTTTAAAAAAATTGAGTTTAAAAAAAAATGAGTACCTATCAATGAATGAAACGAAAATTTTATGAAGGAGACGTCACAGTAAATAATTTAAAAGAGTTATAAAATAATAAAATTCGAAGGCAATACAATGCGTATAAAAAATAAAGACAAAAATATGTTTTATATGTCTTATCGATTTCGAAGCTAGGTTTTTATTTATTTGTTCATTTTTGTTTTTAAATTTTGACATGTCCACACGGTCGCAACATATTGGTAACATTTTGCCGGATGTCAGCCTTGTTCTCAACAAACTTTTAAAAAAGAAAAAAAAGAGAGAAATAAGAAATTACAGCTATTCGCCCATTTCATTCATAAAGGAGGAGAAGAAGAAAGAGAGGAAAAAATGAGAGGAAAAGGAAATAAGAAGAGAAATTATAACCACACAAATAAAAAAAACATAAGCACGTCATTTCTGAAATTAAACTCTGATGATGAAGCTCTAGCTTTGAAATCGATAAGACATAAAAAAAATATCTTTTTGTCTTTATTTTTTATACGCATTGTATTGCCTTCGAATTTTATTATTTTATAACATACTTAACAATGCTTCAAGCAAATTACCAATTACTTTTATTTAAAAGAGTTATTTTTAAAAAATGTAGTTACCAAATTCTGCACGTATCCTGGGTATGACGTTAAACTGCATCTAGTGCTGAGGTTCAATTTTGGAGCCCTGGGTAGTGTGGAGTACCCTTAATCGCCGTTACTACGCGATATACACTGATCCGGAGTGGTAGTAACTGTTAGGGTCCTATCTATAGGTTCAATAGAAAAAATGGGTTTCGAAATAAATTTTATGGAGTTATAGTTGATTAGTAATTAAGTTGATGAGAAAAACATTTACTGGTCATGTCCATGGGATTAGCTTCACGCTATTAGGCATGGCCTCCCTTCAATAGTAGTTTAAACCAATAAAGTTTTTCTTTTACTTATATTTTTTTAAATAATTTGTACTACTATTGATTAATAAATTTCTTATTTCTTCTTATTTCTCTCTTATTTCTATATACTAGCAAATATATGCACCCTCCGGGTGCAAGTATTTAAGTTTTAATGTAATGAAATATTACATTAAATTATAAAGGCTAATGAAACTAAATAAGAATACAGATAAAAAGATTTGAAACAGAGGGAGTATAATAAATGATTTGAAACAGAGGGAGTATAATAAAAAATGGAACAACTGAAACTTACTCTTCCATCACTCTCGTCTTTCATTGTTATTTTTTCTAATTTAAGTATTTAGTTATAAGAGGAAGTAAAGAATAAAATGACAGTTATTTCATCTTGTTAATGGATTTCATTTAAGATTCATTGAAGAGATTTTTGCTTATATTCATTAAAATAAAACCAAACAGTTAGAAATCAATAACACTGAGCACATATTTATTAAATTCGATTTTTTAATATTAATATGCAAATTAGCCTTCCCGTTCACACTGTAAACCGCTATTTTGTTGTATATATAAATATAATTGCATGTTGTCAGTATGTAGACATAGTTAACAGTATTAATAATATAAGACAATTTTCTTAATAATTGAGGTTTAGATAAAAATAAAATCATGGAGAATGCGATGTCAATAACTAAGAGAATTGTGACTTGAGTAGTGATTTAGTTTCGGTTACAGTCAGAAAAACACACAATCTCCATTATAATAAGATATATTTATATTCCCCTTTTTATTGACTTACTACACATTCTTCGTTCGTTTTGAAACTTATTTATATTCCACTTTTTATTGACTTGCTATACGACAGTATGAGGTTAAGTAAACAAACAAATGTGTTTATTTTTATATGGCTTTAAGCCGACAATTTTTGGAGGATATGTGCTTAATTGAAGTCATACCTAATTTTGAAAAACAGCTTCGTCTAGGAATTGAACTCGAATCGAGGAGTCCATTTTCCACGACTTTAACCACTAGCCCACGCATATATATGTGTGTGTCTGGGGCCAGTGTTGATCGATACATGCCACGGACTGCCCAGTGACCAAGATTCTGTCTTTAATATCACAGGGTGCCACCTACGGCCAATTGGTGTTCCAGTTGGGGAGGGGATATTTACCCCTTTAGATCAGTGGCTAGAGCATCCGACTAAGAACCACAAGATTCCTAGTTCGATACCGGCCCTCGCAAACTCAGCGTATGAGTAGCACAGGGATCTGTGCGGTGAAGTGAGGAGCTGATGGTAGGCGTAGCGATCCACCTCAGACGCTAAAAACAATCTCCTTGGTCTAGCGCTAGTGAAAAGGGGATAGACTTCCTCGTTGTTTTGCTGATACCGACTTTAGACCACCCTGATGACTTTACTTTTTTTACATTACTGATGTGAAGTCAGTGTATTTCATCACACAATAATGACACATGTGTAAAGACACAAAAACAAAGAACAAATAAAATGTGTGTTGATACAAAAATTACAATAATCAAGAATACTGAGCAAAGTCCTGCAGAAATATTTGTTTTCAAATGTTCATGTAATAAGGTAAGTAGAGTTGTTGAGGACTCAAACTGAGAGAGAAAGAGTTCTGTATGCTAAGCAGTAGTGATCTAGCTTGTACAGATGTATTTTGTGATAAGGGCTCTTTATTTCAATAGATTGATTTTACTGATTTTTCTACCTTGTCGTCTTGCTAGATCTCTCGAATTAAGACTTTGCATATTAAAAAAAAACAAGATGCAAACACACAACAAATGAAACAACGACATATTTTGTTTAAAAAGTAAAATCTACTTCCTTATATAATTTATAATAATAAGATAAGAAATTTATTCTGTTTCAAGATTCACAAAGAAAAAAACTTTCAAATCCAACCATTTTTATTGTTCAGTTAACCGGTAAGAATAGAATATAAGCCGCTAAATTATTTCAATGCATCAGAAAATTAACTGACAAAAGAGAATAAAAATCCCACTATTGATTATAGGAATTTTATGGAACAATTGAGAAGAAATGTTTGTTTTTTTTGTTTTTTTTTTGTTTTGTTTTACAGCATATCAACCGCAGTGGGTTATTTAATGCTGATAAAGTTTTGAAATAAATCAATTCTTAATGAATAATACAATTTTGTTTATCAACTCGTGTTTTTCTATTTAACCCATAGATGTGACCCTAACAGGTACTACCACTCCGGGTCAGAGTGGACCAGGGAGCAATGGTGATGAAGGGGTGCTCCACATTCCCCAAACCTCCAAAACTGGAACCTCACCATCAGATAGAGTTTAACGTCATTCCCAGGACATGTAGACCCTCAGTCACCGCCTTCTAGCACCCATATGATAAAAAGGGGCTGGGGCTTGCCATAAGGGCAATAGGGTTGGGAAAATCATATAGGTGCTAGGGCTTGATGTGACTTTCTGGAACAATTGAGAAGAAATGTTGTAAGAAAAACCATAATCATTTTTATAATATAATATTAGTAAGAGATTTAGATTTCTAAATATAACTATGGTTTATTATGTGTAGCCATACCTGAGAATTGCAATAGTCCATAGACGTGTGTAGGAATTCAGAAATTGG
>CM042169.1:75074211-75098697 GCA_023376005.1 Doryteuthis pealeii
ATATATGGATTGTTGGATGGATGTATATATATATACATATATTTATATATATATATTAATAACTATATAGATGTGTTCGACTGAGATATATATCCTAAAACACACACACACACACACACACACACATATATATATATATATATATATATATACATAAATTCACGCGCACACACATATATACACAAACACTCGCCTCCAAAAACAAGAATGAATATGAAATGAAAGACAATATAAGACAATAAAATAAGAAATTTGATTAATCTATCTATAAATATAGAAGTTAGAGTCACGTGGTCAAATGGTTAGAGTCGTAGGAAATGGACTCACTCACCCGAGTTCAATTCCTGGACGAGGCTGTTTGCATTACACAAAGCCATAATACACTCGGAAAAATATGAATCAAAATATTCTCCCTCTAGCTGTGGGTAAATACAAGGGCAGACTTTGCTCTTTAACCCTGGCAAGGTAACCCGTCTAGGAGAAGGAAAATGGTGAATTTAAACTAGTCAGGCACCGCTTCAGAAAAACCTTTTTATTTCTCATCATCTATAAAAAATAACCAGAGGGCGTTGCAAGATAGTAACGGAACATAATATTGATATATAGATAATGATGATCTTATTTTCTTATATTATTTTTGATATTTTGTAATATATTTCATCAGTTTCCAACAGGTACTGATACTATACTTTTACGCGAGAAAGAAATACTGAGGAGCTGTAGTTTTATTATAGGCAAGATGTGTAACTGCCGCTAAACCGACCAGATAATTATGTCTTATTTTTATATAGTTATTTTTGTTTATAAAAATTAACTACAAATACAGTATTCAATTTAGAGTTGTTTAATGGGTTTAATATTATTTGGTACCGACCACTGGTCTCTGCGGTCTATGAACCCTTAACGGAAAAGGGTAAGGGAAAATCAGGGACAAGCCTTTAGAGTTTTTACGCCAGTGGTCGGAATAGGCGACAACGGTAAGCGATTTCACATTTATTTGAGGATTTTCTATTTCTTTGAGGATTTCCTATTTTCTTTTTTAAAGTATTCGCTGTTATCCTTTATAAAATGTTATTTGTTTTTCCTTGTACAGTTTCACGGTGTTTATTAAATAAACTTAATGACGTCAGTAAAGAAGCATCATGCGTCTCTTTTTACGAAGACCAGTAGACTGTAAAAGGGTGCATAGATACACGCTGTTAAATCACGAGTTCGACAAATTGAAAGCCGACCATTAGGATATCAGTTACAGACCACAACGTGCAGTGTGTCCACAAAGTCTGGGTACATGGAGATTTCACTATTGTATTTATTTATTCACTATTGTATTTATTCATTTCGAGTTCACCTGAATTTTGCAAGGCGCATCAAGTTATGCATTGAAAATGATGGAAATCATATTAAAAATATTATTGATTGACATTATAATTAGATAAAATTGTTTTGTTTTAAAAGTATGCGTTAATTCCCATATACCCACACTTTGTGGACACCATTGTAGAATAAAAATGCTTGCAAATAACAATGACATTTTGAATTATACGAGTGTCTGTTGACGAGGTGGCCGAGTGGTTAAGGCGATGGACTGCTAATCCATTGGGGTCTCCCCGCGTGAGTTCGAATCTCATCCTCGTCGAGAATTTTTATTTCTCACAATTTGGAAAATCGAACTTGACGTTTGAGCTAATTTGAATTGCCAAATATTGGTGTAAATCAATTTGTTTATTTTTTTTTTTTTACGGCATATCAACCTCGGTGGGTCATTTAATGCCGACAAAGTTGTGAAATAAATTCATTCTTAATGCATAATACAATTTTGTTTATTAACTCATGTTTTTCTATTTAACCCATAGATGAGACCCTAACAGGTATTACCACTCCGGGTCAGAGTGGACCAGGGAGCAATGGTGATGAAGGGGTGCACCACATTCCCCAAACCTCCAAAACTGGAACCTCACCATCAGATAGTTTAATGTCATTCCCAGGACATGTAGACTCTCAGCCACCGCCTTCTAGCACCCATATGATAAAATGGGGTTGGGGCTTGCCATAATGGCAATAGGGTTGGGAAAATCATATAGGTGCTAGGGCTTGACGTGACCAGCCGATTGATCGGAGGGGGCCCCTCCAACCGCCCATCTAGCCCAAGATAGGGCCAAAGTAGAGTATTGCAAGTCATGAACTGCTCATCCACCTGGGTTCTATCCTCGCCACCCACGGCCAACAGGAATTGAAAATTAAACAAATTAATAATGGATAAAACGTAATAGAAAGTAAATAAAAGAAAAATTTAGAAACAAGAAGAATGATAAAAAATAAACAACTTTGAAACAAGAACATATAACAATTTCCTATGATAAAATAAACAAATATGTACAACAAATAATTTTATTGATATCTTATTATAATGGAGATTGTGGGTTTGTCTGTCTGTAACCGAAACTATATTACTATACAAGTCACAATTCCCTTTGTTATTTACATCACATTCTCCATGATTTTATTTTTATTAAAACCTCAATTATTAATAAAATGGTTTTACATCATTAAGACTGTTGACCATATCTACTTACTATAAACATGCAATTGTATTTATATATACAGCAAACTAGCGGATAACAGTGTGAATTGGAAGGCTAATTTGCATATTGATCTTAAAAAAATGATTTTAATAAATGTATGCTTAGTATTATAGATTTCTAATTGTTTGGTTTTGTCTTAATGAATATGAGCAACAATCTCTGGGATAAATCTTAAAA
Organism: Doryteuthis pealeii; assembly: GCA_023376005.1. Classification (NCBI taxonomy): domain Eukaryota; kingdom Metazoa; phylum Mollusca; class Cephalopoda; order Myopsida; family Loliginidae; genus Doryteuthis; species Doryteuthis pealeii. The sequence goes on from CM042169.1 coordinate 75,076,971, forward strand.
GAAATCCATTAACAAGAAGAAATAACAGTATATATTATATATACAACAAAATAGCTGATTACAGTGTGAATGGAAAGGCTAATTTGCATATTGATCTTAAAAAATTGATATGTGCTTAGTATTATTGATTTCTAATTGTTTGGTTTTATCTTATTGAATATGAGCAAAAATCTCTTGGATAAATCTTAAAAGAAATTCTTTAAGAAGAAGGAATTAATGTAATATTATCCTTTACTTCCTATTTTAAGTAAAGAGTTTTAATTAGAAAAATTTACCAATGAAAGACGGGAGTAATGGAAAATGATGGAAGAGTTAGTTTCAAAGTTGTTCTATTTTTCGATTATACCCCCTCTGTTCCAAATCTTTTTATCTGAATTATTATTCAGTTTCATTAGCCTTTCTAATTTAATGTGATATTTTATTATATTAAAACTGAAATACTTGCACCCGGAGGGTGCATATATTTGCTAGTATATATATAAATAACTAGAAGTGGCTAGCCGGCGTCGCCAGGGTAGAGGTATGGGGGAGAGATAGTCTCACAGATCGATTATTGTTGAATTGCAAGTTGGATCCCCGCAGGATGTCCCGCTAAAATCCCTATGTAAAAAAAACACCTTACGTTTATGAAAAGAAAAATTAATGTCCCCTATTAAAAATATTAAATGCAAACAAAAAAATTTCCGTGCAATTATCATGTTAACTTTATTTTTTTAAATTATCTTCACGAATATAAATCAAATCTTCATTATTTTTGCTCAAAAACCAAGCCCTGGTGATATTTAATGGGTATATATATTTACTTTGTCGTTAACTGTTTTATTTTCGAAGTTTCCTCCGGACATACATATACACACAACTGCCCTTTATATATGGTTAGATGGGCCGAGTTAGCTCAGTCGGTAGAGTGTCCGACTAGCACCCAGGTACGATACCGGCCCTTGTCAACTCAACGTATGAGTAGCCCAGGTATCTGTGTGGTAAAGTGAGGAACTCTCTGCAAAGGTGTAAGATCCTCCCAACGGGGTCACCTGTTGACAGTGGATGGCGACCCGTGAGGCTTAAGGACGGAATGCTATGGCTGAGCAGTCCATGACACGCAACACTCGCTCCCTTCCTAGACGGTCGGTCGAAGTGGATGCCACCGATCAATTCGCTGGCCATGTCAAGCCCTAGCACCTATATGGCTGTCCCAACCCTATTGGCAAATACCCAAGCATTTTTATCATATATGTGCTAGAAGGCGGTGACTGAGGGTCTTATTGTCCTGGATATGATGTTAAACTCTATCTGATGGTGAAGTTCCAGTTCTGGAGCTCTGGGGAATGTGGAGTACCCCTTCATGACCATTACATCCATGTCCACTCGGACCCGGAGTGGTAGTACCTGTTAGGGTTCCATCTATGGGTTAAATAGAAAAAATGAATGTCTTCAGCTTAAAATGACCCAAACAATTTTTTTAATCCCAGGCTACGCCGGGTAGCTCAACTTGTATATCATAACCTTGGTTAAATCGATCTTAACGGACCTAAATTCTACCATCGTATGTCACCCTGCCGAAAGAAAAAAAATGCCAAAAATCAGGGATTTGAACCAGGAATCTTTGAGGCGTAACACAGATACTCAAAGATACGTGGTTCAAAGTTAACTGACCTGAGAAAATGTAAAAGTTTTTTTTAAATGAAATAACTGGTGCGTTATATCTTTTATTCATTAATATATCAACACTGAAAATTTCATTAAATTCGGTTAATTCCCTGATTTTTGGTGGGTTTTTTTTCTTTCGATCCGGTAACATACGATGGTGGAATTTAGGTCCGTTAAATTCGATTTAACTATAGATCTTTTATACACCTTTATTATCCATTGTAGAAATTAACAATGCAAACATTTGATCCATCTAGGTATATCAGACCTACATTCAACACACCCTTTCGCGTATTGACTTTCTCTCCTATACTTTTTGCTCGAACTATTTCTTTTCGCGGAGGCATGTGTAGCAAAGACAATGGGAGGGAGACGTGATAAGTTTCCAGTTAGACTTGAAGCTGAAAGTTAGCGTTTTGCAAGCTGTAATCCTGCCGAGCCGATATTCGGCATGTGGATGAATCGTATCTCTAAACAGCTGTCACTTAACGAATATGATACAGCGCCGTCTACAATTGCTTTTCTGCACAGGAAGAGATAAATACACAAAGAAATTAACGACGTTTACTTGAAAACGAGGCTCGGTGTGTTAGCATAAAGGGAACTTTTATGAAAACTTGCAAATGTAAACACCTTATTGGGTCGACACCTGCAAGATAGATAGGAATAAATGGTAAAAGTTCTTCGTGGAACCAAACTTCGATGCAAACATCTGAATGTTCATTGGTCGCTTCGTTGCGTATCTTTATCTCATTTCTTTTTCTGTCTGAGAGACTCGCTGAACCAAATTCATGTCGTCTGCATGTGGGACTAAAACCCGCCATTTTGATGTTTATGAATATTTGTTTAGTTGACGACTGCCAACTGATGGAGAAAGCTGTTGTTGTTTGGTTGGTTGGTTGGTTGGTTGGTTGTTATTTTATTTAATGGCATAACAACCCTTGTGGGCGATAATAATGCCAAATATTGTTTTTATTGTTACCTCACAAGTTGGGACAAAATCCGCCATTTTGATGTTTATGAATATGTTCTTAGTTCACGACTGCCAACTAATGGAGAAAGCCTGGCTGGTTAGTTGCTTTGGTTGGTTGTTGGTTGGCTGGTTGGTTGGTTATTTTTTAATGGTATATCAACCCTGTGGGCGATTTAATGCCAAACCTTGTTTTATTGAATTCTGTCTGAGAGACTCGCTGAACCAAATTCACGTTGTCTGCTCGTGGAGACTAAAACTGCCATGTTGATATTATGAATATTTCTTAGTTCCCGATTGCCAACTGATGTAGAAAACTGTTGTTGGTTGTTGGTTGGTTGGTTACTAACTGTTACATAATTCGTGGGTAGCCTACAAATTATGTATGTAAGTGTAGTTAGATTTTGAATTAAAATTCGTTGAAATTCAAAATCGGAGGGGGCTTATATAATTGATAGGTAATGAGCTTTAGTTGACCCTCTGGCTTCCGCTAATGGGAGCGTGAGAGCGGATGTTAAATTTAGTTTGTTAGATTTTAGCCGTTAGTCGAACGACTAGCCGTAACGTTCATCTGTCCGGAGATGCCAACTTCTCACTGCGCGGTTGAAAAACTTTTTTCAATCTTTGTTTTTTTTTTAAATAAAGAATAAAGAAAAATAATAGTCTTGCTTAATCATTACAACCGAGAAAGAAGCACAGACAACCAATCGAGAAGAAGGATGAAAACCCAACAGAAGAAGAAGATGGCCATATATATATATATATATATATTATAAATATATATATATATATATATAATATATATATATATATATATATATATATATATATATATATATATTAAAAAACCAAAAACACCAGTGGTGCTACAGCTGTCAGTGGATGAGGGAATAAGATATCAGGCAGGCAAACAGCCAATCTGAGTTCGGTCCTAGCCAAGATTCTTTGTTGTGTCTAGCCACACTGAAGAGGCGTAAACGCCGAACACATCTGTTGATGACTTATATATATATATATATATAATATATATATATATATATATATATATATATATATCCAGCAGGAGAGTATGTAGCACTGTCCAAAATATTGCAAAACTTGGACTCGAATAGAATACGTGTCACTGCGCATGCGTCACTGTCGTAGTGACTTTTGATTAACTTCCTGTTCTATGCAAGAGACATTGTGTTATTGTTCAAGAAAACGCTGTGTATTTGAAAGCGCGACTGTAAGTGCACATGCATACACAGGCGCACGGTTTATATGTGTGTATGTGTGTGTGCGTGTACTTGCGTACGCGTCTGTATGTGTCCTATGCGTAGATGACACCCCCCCACACACAACACAAAAGTAAACGCCTGCAACGGTAATCAAGACAAACGCATAAGTGGCAAACAGTAAAAGCTAATGGAACCTCCTTCATCTAATTGTCTTAAAGAATTTCTTTTGACTGCCAAGAAAGTAACGTGTTGCGAAATTGGTTTTTACGAAAACAAAGATAAGAACAATGAAGTAAAGTAAAAGGAGGAAAAACTAATGAAATTGCCACCGACAGGTATATAGCTCAACAGGTAAAGGCATTGTTTGCTTCCGCAAAAAGCAAACCGCAAAACATACCTGTTATTCCTCTTATATATATATATATATATATATAATATAATAATATATATATTTGAGTCGACGAACCTACTAAAGGTTTTGCTTAATTGCTCTTCAGCGTAAGAGTCAGATCTTAGCCCTGAAGAGCATTACGCAAAAACTTTTAGTAGGTCGCTGACTCATAGATATCTTTATTATTTGCCTCTACTTAGGTATTGAGCACTACTTATTAGCTTTAGTCTCCTGGCGGTTTTGTATGAAAATATATCTTATATATCTTATATATATATATGCATAAAAATGTTTTCTTTTGGCCAAATATTGTACCAATAATTTATTGTGGTACGATTATTTGCCTTTCTTTACAATTTTTTTTTCTTTCCGTTTTTCGAGTTGGTTAGTATAATTTTTTAGAATCAAACTATTGCTGTTTTTTTTTTCTCACCACGAGATTTACCAATCAGTTTGGTATATTAAAATTATATATATAATATATATATTATATATTATATATATATATATATATATTATAATTATAGGTAAAAAGGATGCTGTTTAAAATGAAAATAGTTAATATCATATGTCATAGTAATAATTGCAACAATATTTCCTTCCGCAAACTTTAAACATCACATATATAAATATATATATATATATTATATATTATATATATATATATAAAGAGAGATAAAAGGATTTTGAAAACACACAATGCTGTTAAAATATGTTCAATATTAGCTATGAATATATATTAAATATTTTCATTTTAACAGCATCCTTTTACCTATACTTATATATATATATATATATAAATATACTATATATATATATATATATATAATTGAATATACCAAACTGATTGGTAAATTCCTCGTGGTGAGAAAAAAAAACAGCAAATAGTTGATTCTAAAAATATACTACCAAACATCAACGGAAAAGAAAAAAAAATTGTTAAAAAAGAAAGGACCAAGAGTGATAATCTTACCAACAAAAAATAATTATTGGTACAATATTTTGGCCAAAAGGAAAAAACAATTTATTATGCATATAATATATATAAGATATATTAATGATATATATATTCATACACAAAACCGCAGGAGACTAAAAGCAATAAGAAAAAGTGCTCAATACCTAAGTAGAGCAATAATAAAAGATAAATCTAATGAGTCAGACGAACCTACTAAAAGTTTCGTTAATGCTCTTCAGGGCATAAGATCTGACTCTTAGCGCTGAAGAGGCATTAAGCAAAACCTTTAGTAGGTTCGTCTGACTCGAATATATATATATATATATTTATATATATAGATATATATATATATCAAGAGGAATAACAGGTATGTTTGCCGGTGTTGCTTTTTGCGGAAGCAAACAATTGCCTTACCTTTGAGCCTATATACCTGTCGGTGGCAATCATTAGTTTTCCTCCCTTTACTTACGTTCATGTTCTTACTTTGTTCGTAAAACCAATTTCGCAACAACGTTACTTTCTTGGCAGTCAAAAAGAAATTCTTTAAGCAATTAGATGAAGGAGGTTCCATTAGCTTTTACCTGTTTGCCACTTATGCGTTTGTCTTGGATTACCGTTGCAGCGTTTACTTTTCGTGTGTGTTTGTGGGGGTGGTGTCATCTACGCATAGGACACATACAGAACGCGTACGCAAGTACACGCACACACACATACACACATATAACACGTGCGCCTTGTATGCATGTGCACTTACAGTCGCGCTTTCAAATACACAGCGTTTCTGAAACATACACAATGTCTCTTGCATAGAACAAGAAGTTAATCAAAAGTCACTACGACAGTGACGCATGCGCAGTGACACGTATTCTATTCGAGTCCAAAGTTTTGCAATCATTTGGAGATGCTACATACTCTCCTGCTGGAATATATATATATATTATATATATAATATATATATATATATATATATATATATATATTATAAGTCATCAACAGATGTGTTTCGGCGTTTTACGCCTCTTCAGTGTGGCTAGAACAAACAACAATCTTTGGCTAGGACCGAACTCAGATTGGCGTTTGCCTTGCCTGATATCTTATCCCTCATCCACTGACAGCTGTAGCACCACTGGTGTTTTTTTGTGTTTTAATAATATATATATATATATATATATATATATATATATATAAATATATATATATATATATATATATATATATATATATATATATATATATATATATATATGGCCATCTCTTCTTTCTGTTGGGTTTTCATCCTTCTTCTCGATTGGTTGTCTGTGCTTCTTTCTCGGTTGTAATGATTAAGCAAGACTATTATTTTTCTTTATTCTTTATTAAAAAAAAAAACAAAGATTGAAAAAGTTTTTCAACGCGCAGTGAGAATTGGGCATCTCCGGACAGATGAAACGTTACGGCTAGTCGTTCGACTAACGGCTAAATCTAACAAACTAAATTTAACATCCGCTCTCACGCTCCCATTAGCGGAAGCCAGAGGGTCAACTAAAGCTCATTACCTATCAATTATATAAGCCCCCTCCGATTTTGAATTTCAACGAATTTTAATTCAAAATCTAAACTACACTTACATACATAATTTGTAGGCTACCCACGAATTATGTAACAGTAAAGTAAACCAACCAACCAACAAACCAACAACAGTTTTCTACATCAGTTGGCAATCGGGAACTAAAGAAAATATCATAAATATCAACATGGCAGTTTTAGTCTCCACGAGCAGACAACGTGAATTTGGTTCAGCGAGTCTCTCAGACAGAATTCAATAAAAACAAGGTTTGCATTAAATCCGCCCACAAGGGTTGATATACCATTAAATAAAATAACCAAACCAACCAGCCAACCAAACCAACCAACCAACCAACTAACCAGCCAGGCTTTCTCCATTAGTTGGCAGTCGTGAACTAAGAACATATTCATAAACCCATCAAAATGGCGGAATTTTGTCCCAACTTGTGAGGTAACAATAAAAACAAATTTGGCATTATATTCGCCCACAAGGGTTGTTATGCCCATTAAATAAAATAACCAACCAACCAACCAACCAACCAAACCAAAAACAACAGCTTTCTCCATCAGTTGGCAGTCGTCAAACTAAACAAATATTTCATAACATCAAAATGGCGGGTTTTAGTCCCCACATGCAGAAAGACATGAAATTTGGTTCAGCGAGTCTCTCAGACAGAAAAAGAAATGAGATAAAGATACCAACGAAGCGACCAATGAACATTCAGATGTTTGCATCGAAGTTTTTGGTTCCACGAAGAACTTTACCATTTTATTCCTATCTATCTTGCAGGTGTCGACCCCAATAAGTGTTACATTTGCAAGTTTTCATAAAAGTTCCTTTATGCTAACACACCGAGCCTCGTTTTCAAGTAAACGTCGTTAAATTTCTTTGTGTATTTATCTCTTCCTGTGCAGAAAAGCAATTGTAGACGGCGCTGTATCATATTCGTTAAGTGACAGCTGTTTAGAGATACGATTCATCCACATGCCGAAATATCGGCTCGCAGGATTTACAGCTTGCAAAACGCTAACTTTCAGCTCAAGTCTAACTGGAAACTTATCACGTCTCCCTCCATTGTCTTGCTACACATGCCTCCGCGAAAGAAATAGTTCGAGCAAAAAAGTATAGGAGAGAAAGTCAATACGCGAAAGGGTTGTGTTGAATGTAGGTCTGATATACCTAGATGGATCAAATGTTTGCATTGTTAATTTCTACAATGGATAAAAAGGTGTATAAAAGATCTATAGTTAATCGAATTTAACGACCTAAATTCCTCCACCATCGTATGTTACCGGATCGAAAGAAAAAAAACCACCAAAAATCAGGGAATTAACGAATTTAATGAAATTTTCAGTGTGATATATTAATGAATAAAAGATATAACGCACCAGTTTATTTCATTTAAAAAAACTTTACATTTTCTCAGGTCAGTTAAATTGACCACGTATCTTTGAGTATCTGTGTTACGCCTCAAAGATTCCTGGTTCAAATCCTGATTTTTGGCATTTTTTTTCTTCGGCAGGGTGACATACGATGGTAGAATTTAGGTCCGTTAAGATCGATTTAACCAAGGTTATGATATACAAGTTGAGCTACCCGGCGTAGCTGGGATTAAAAAAATTGTGGGTCATTTTAAGCTGAAGACATTCATTTTTTTCTATTTAACCCATAGATGGAACCCTAACAGTACTACCACTCCGGGTCCGAGTGGACATGGATGTAATGGTCATGAAGAGGGTACCACATTCCCCAGAGCTCCAGAACTGGAACTTCACCATCAGATAGAGTTTAACATCATACCAGGACAATAAGACCCTCAGTCACCGCCTTCTAGAATATATGATAAAAATGCTTGGTATTGCCAATAGGGTTGGGACAGCCATATAGGTGCTAGGGTGACATGGCCAGCGAATTGATCGGTGGCATCCACTTCGACCGACCGTCTTAGGAAGGGAGCGAGTGTTGCGTGTCATGGACTGCTCGCCATAGCATTCCGTCCTAAGCCTCACGGGTCGCCATCCACTGTCAAGGTGACCCCGTTGGGAGATCTTACACCTTTGCAGAGAGTTCCTCACTTTACCACACAGATACCTGGGCTACTCATACGTGATTGAAAGGGGCCGGTATCGTACCGGGTGCTAGTCGGACACTCTACCGACTGAGCTAACTCGGCCCATCTAACCATATATAAAGGCAGTTGTGGTATATGTATGTCCGGAGGAAACTTCGAAAATAAAAACAGTTAACGACAAAGTAAATATATTATACCCATTAAATATCACCAGGGCTTGGTTTTGAGCAAAAATAATGAAGATTTGATTTATATTCGTGAAGAATATTTAAAAAAATAAAGTTAACATGATAATGCACGGAAATTTTTTTGTTGCATTTAATATTTTTAATAGGGACATTAATTTTTCTTTTCATAACGTAAGGTGTTTTTTTTACATAGGGATTTTAGCGGGACATCCTGCGGGGATCCAACTTGCAATCAACAATAATCGATCTGTGAGACTATCTCTCCCCCATACCTCTACCCTGGCGACGCGCGGCTAGCCACTTCTAGTTATTATAATATATTACTAGCAAATATATGCACCCTCCGGGTGCAAGTATTTCAGTTTATATAATAAAAAAATCACATTAAATTAGAAAGGCTAATGAAACTGAATAATAATTCAGATAAAAAGATTGGAACAGAGGTATAATCGAAAATAGAACAACTTTGAAACTAACTCTTCCATCATTTTCCATTACTCCCGTCTTTCATTGGTAAATTTTTCTAATTAAAACTCTTTACTTAAAATAGGAAGTAAAGGATAAATTACATTAATTCCTCTTCTTAAAGAATTTCTTTAAGATTTATCCAAGAGATTTTGCTCATATTCAATAAGATAAAACCAAACAATTAGAAATCAATAATACTAAGCACATATCAATTTTTTAAGATCAATATGCAATTAGCCTTTCCATTCACACTGTAATCAGCTTATTTGTTGTATCTATATAATATTACTGTTATTTCTTCTTGTTAAGGATTTCTTTTAAGATTGTATCCCAGAGATTGTGCTCATATTCATTAAGACAAACCAAACAATTAAAATCTATAATACTAGCATACATTATTAAAACATTTTTTAAGATCAATATGCAAATTAGCCTTCCAATTCACACTGTTATCGCTAGTTTGCTGTATATATAAATACAATTGCATGTTTATAGTAAGTAGATATGGTCAACAGTCTTAATGATGTAAAACCATTTATTAAAATTGAGGTTTTAATAAAATAAAATCATGGAGAATGTGATGTAAATAACAAAGAATTGTGACTTGTATTTAGTAATATAGTTTCGGTTCAGACAGACAAACCCAATCTCCATTAAATAAGATATCAAAAATTATTTGTTGTAACATATGTTTATTTTATCATAGGAAATTGGTATATGTTTTGTTTCAAAGTTGTTATTTTTATCATTCTTCTTGTTCTAAATTTTTCTTTTATTACTTTCTATTACGTTTTATCCATTATTAATTGTTTAATTTTCAATTCCTGTTTGCCGTGGGTTGCGAGGATAAACCCGGTGGATGTGAGCAGTTCATACTTGCAATACTCTACTTTGGCCCTATCTTGGGCTAGGATGGGCGGGTTGGAGGGGCCCCCTCCGATCAATCGCTGGTCACGTCAAGCCCTAGCACCTATATGATTTTCCCAACCCTATTGCCATTATGCAAGCGCCCAACCCCATTTTATCATATGGGTGCTAGAAGGCGGTGGCTGAGAGTCTACATGTCTGGGAATGACATTAAACTACTGATGGTTGAGTTCAGTTTTGGAGGTTTGGGGAATGTGGTGCACCCCTTCATCACCATTGCTCCCTGGTCCACTCTGACCCGGAGTGTTAATACCTGTTAGGGTCTCATCTATGGGCTTAAATAGAAACATGAGTTAATAACAAAATTGTATTATCATAAGAATGAATTTATTTCACAACTTTGTCGCATTAAATGACCCACCGAGGTTGATATGCCGTAAAAAAAAAAAAAATAAACCAATGATTTACACAATATGTTTTGCAATTCAAATTAGCTCAAACGTCAAGTTCGTTTTCCAAATGTGAGAAATAAAAATTCTCGACAGGATGAGATTCGAACTCACGCGGGGAGACCCCAATGGATTAGCAGTCATCGCCTTTAACCACTCGGCCACCTCGTCAACAGACACTCGTATAAGTCAAAATGTCATTGTTATTGCAAGCATTTTTATTCTACAATGGTGTCCACAAAGTGTGGGTATATGGGAAATTAACGCATACTTTTAAACAAAACAATTTTATCTAATTATTAATGTCAATCAATAATATTTTAATATGATTTCCATTCATTTTCAATGCATAACTTGATGCGCCTTGCAAAATTCAGGTGAACTCGAAATGAATAAATACAATAGTGAATAAAAATACAATAGTGAAATCTCCAGTACCCAGACTTTGTGGACACACTGCACGTTGTGGTCTGTAACTGATATCCTAATGGTCGGCTTTTCATTTGTCGAACTCGTGATTACAGCGGTATCTATGCACCCTTACAGTCTACTGGTCTTCGTAAAAGAGACGCATGATGCTCTTTACTGACGTCATTAAGTTTATTTAATAAACACCGTGAAACTGCTACAAGGAAACAAATAACATTTAAAAGATAACAGCGAATACTTTAAAAAAGAAAAGGAAATCCTCAAAGAAATGAAAATCTCAAATAAATGTGAAATCGCTTTACCGTTGTCGCCTATTCCGACCACTGGCGTAAAAACTCTAAAGGCTTGTCCCTGATTTTCCCTTTACCCTTTTCCGTTAAGGTCATAGACCGCAGAGACAGTGGTCGGTACCAATAATATTAAACCCATTAAACACTCTAAATTGAATACTGTATTTGTAGTTAATTTTTATAAACAAAAATAACTATATAAAAATAAGACATAATATCTGGTCGGTTTTAGCGCAGTTACACATCTTGCCTAAATAAAACTACAGCTCCTCAGTATTTCTTTCTCGCGTAAAAGTATAGTATCAGTACCTGTTGGAAACTGATGAAATATATTACAAAATATTCAAAAATAATATAAGAAATAAGATCATCATTATCTATATATCAATTATTATGTTCCGTTACTATCTTGCAACCCCTCTGGTTTTATTTTTATGATGATGAGAAAATAAAAAGGTTTTTCGAAAGCGGTGCCTGACTAGTTTAGTCACCATTTTTCCTTCTCCTAGACGGGTTACCTTGCCAGGGTTAAAGAGCAAAGTCTGCCCTTGTATTTACCACAGCTAGAGGGAGAATATTTTGATCATATTTTTCCGAGTGTATTATGGCTTTGTGTAATGCAAACAGCCTCGCCAGGAATTGAACTCGGGTGAGTGAGTCCTTCCTACGACTCTAACCATTGACCACGTGACTCTAACTTCTATATTTATAGATAGATTAATCAAATTTCTTATTTTATTGTCTTATATTGTCTTTCATTTCATATTCATTCTTGTTTTTGGAGCGAGTGTTTGTTGTATATATGTGTTGTGCGCGTGAATATTAATATATATATAAATATATATATATGATGTGTTGTGGTGTGTGTGTGTGGTGTTTAGGATATATATCTCAGCGAACAACTATATAAGTTATTATTATATATATATAAATATATGTAATATTATAACATCCATCCAACAATTCCATATATATATTATATATATATATATATATAATAATATATATAATATTATATATGTGTGTTGTGTGTGTGTGTGTGTGTGGTGTGTGAAGAGAAAAATAGAAGTGAATCCGGACGGTGTGTTAAAGTAGTGAACATTTTTTTGAAAAAACACAGGTTCAAATAAAATGAGTGATATTTATTCAGACAAAGTTGCACTATCACAGTCTCCTTATCATTCCGTGATAAAATTTACTTTCCTTGTATCAACAAAAGCCTTGAAGAAATCTACTAAACAGATTGAAACATCATATATATATATATATATATTATATATATATGGATTGTGGATGAGCGTATATATATATATATATATATATATATATATATATATATATCAAAATAACTGTAGATGTGTCGACTGAGGATATATATCGAGGATTCTCCTAAAATACACGCACACCACACACACCGCACGCACACACACATATATATACATAAATTCACGCGCCACATACGTACATACACAAATACTCACAATAATATATATATGGATTGGTGATATTATATATCTATATATATATGTGTATTGTGTATGTGTGTATATACATACATATACACACACACACACACACACATATATATATCATTAACTATATAGAGTTCGACTGAGATAGATATCCAAGGATTTTCCTAAAACACACCACACACATATATATATACATATATATACATAACATATATAATTATACTTATATATATATATATATATATATATATATACATGCATACATTCATATATATATATATATATACATATAATATTATATATATATAATATATATATATATGTATATATAAGTAGTAAATAAGCGAGTAGGAAATTGAATAAAAATTGCACCTTCCATTTTTCCCGATACCATAAACAAACTCTCTCGTGTTTGGTTTATCAGTCTTTTCCTTTTATATTCCTGTGCTAAGCAACAACAAACAAATAATTCATTTTAATTTTTACAGGCTGGCCATTATTCAATTTTCAGACAATATGAAAGCTTAGCGACCAGTAATGAATACACGCTACCAGCCACAACTGTTTTATATTTGTCGAAACAGAATACAGGAGGAGTGCGCGATAACTTTATAAGACCTTGTTGTTTACGCAGCGACGGTCTAGCGACTCAACAATAAACAACCGATTTACACCTTCCTTCTTTTCGCCTCGGGAAAGATATATAATATATTTTAAGAATGGAAATGAGTAAACTACTCGAGTTCATCGATAGATCTTCAGGGTTACTTTTTAAATTAATCGAGTTTACGATTAATCTTTGTGTTATAAACATGCCATTCCAACGGGGCATGTTTAAACACCAAGATTAAATCGTATAATTTAAAATAACCCTGAAGAATCTATCGATGAATCTCGAGTAGGTTACTCATTTCCATTCTTAAAATAAATTTTATGCTCTACATTGTATTGAGCACTTTGTATTTGTTTTTTTCTCAACCTTAAACCTCTGGGATATTGTTGCGCTTCCAACGATCGTCTTATCCCACCGGTAAGTTAATACAACAATACAATATATATAATATATATATATAAATATATATATATATATATGTATATAATAAAGTAATCCACAGACAGTGTTCGAGGTATCACCTCTCATCAGTGTGGTTATACCGTTTAACAGCTACCTCTGGCCGGTTCGAGACCCAAATGAACTTTCGTTCCGCAATCCTCTTACTGTAGCCACAGCAGCTGTCAAATATAAAGGAGACTATTTAATCGCTACATTATAAGCGGAAATGAAAATTCACTAGAGGCCTCAAACTTTATGTAAACAAAACGGGGCTTAGCTGTACGCCGAATACGGTGAATTTGCAATTAAATCCCTTCTAATTAAAGTGCTCAACCAAATTTGGGAGCATATAATAAAGTAATCCACAGATACGTGTTTCGAGGTATTCACCTCTCATCAGTGTGGTATACGTTTAACAGCTACCCCTGGCCGCGGTTCGAGACCCGAATGAACTTTCGTTCTCCAATCCTCTTACCCGTACGGCCATAGGCAGCTGTCAAATATAGGAGACTATTTAATCGCTAGATTTCTAAGCGGAAATGAAATTCACTTGAGGCCTCAAACTTTATGTAACAAATATATATATATATATATAATAATATATAATATATAATATATATATATATATATAACAACCTCCGCACAAGCAGGATGTGACACAAGGTCAATTTCTAAGCGGAGTTTAATAGGTTTGCATTCAGTGGTTTCCTCTCCTAGACTGGTTATCTAGCATGGTTAAAAGCCTTGCTATTTCCCATAGCTGGAGGAGAATGGACGCATACCTTTCCTAATTTCTGAATTCCTGCACACGTCTATAGACTATTGCAATTCTCAGGTAGGCTACACATAATAACCATGGTTAAAGAGCCCAGTCTGCCTTGCTATTTTCCCATAGCTGGAGGGAGAATTGGACTCATACCTTTCCCAATTTCTGAATTCCTACACACGTCTATGGACTATTGCAATTCTCAGGTATGGCTACACATAATAAACCATAGTTATATTTAGAAATCTAAATCTCTTACTAATATTATATATAAAAATGATTATGGTTTTTCTTACAACATTCTTCTCAATTGTTCC
Organism: Doryteuthis pealeii; assembly: GCA_023376005.1. NCBI lineage: Eukaryota > Metazoa > Mollusca > Cephalopoda > Myopsida > Loliginidae > Doryteuthis > Doryteuthis pealeii. The sequence continues at coordinate 75,092,074 of CM042169.1, forward strand.
AGAAAGTCACATCAAGCCCTAGCACCTATATGATTTTCCCAACCCTATTGCCCTTATGGCAAGCCCCAGCCCCTTTTTATCATATGGGTGCTAGAAGGCGGTGACTGAGGGTCTACATGTCCTGGGAATGACGTTAAACTCTATCTGATGGTGAGGTTCCAGTTTTGGAGGTTTTGGGGATGTGGAGCACCCCTTCATCACCATTGCTCCCTGGTCCACTCTGACCCGGAGTGGTAGTACCTGTTAGGGTCACATCTATGGGTTTTAAATAGAAAACACGAGTTGATAAACAAAATTGTATTATTCATTAAGAATTGATTTATTTCAAAACTTTATCAGCATTAAATAACCCACTGCGGTTGATATGCTGTAAAACAAAACAAAAAAAAAAAACAAAAAAAAACAAAAACATTTCTTCTCAATTGTTCCATAAAATTCCTATAATCAATAGTGGGATTTTATTCTCTTTTGTCAGTTAATTTTCTGATGCATTGAAATAATTTTAGCGGCTATATTCTATTCTTACCGGTTAACTGAACAATAAAAATGGTTGGATTTGAAAGTTTTTTTCTTTGTGAATCTTGAAACAGAATAAATTTCTTACTTATATTATAAATTATATAAGGAAGTAGATTTTACTTTTTAAACAAAATATGTCGTTGTTTCATTTGTTGTGTGTTTGCATCTGGGTTTTTTTTTTAATATGCAAAGTCTTATTCGAGAGATCTAGCAAGACGACAAGGTAGAAAAATCAGTAAAATCAATCTATTGAAATAAAGAGCCCTTATCACAAAATACATCTGTACAAGCTAGATCACACTGCTTAGCATACAGAACTCTTTCTCTCTCAGTTTTGAGTCCTCAACAACTCTACTTACCTTATTACATGAACATTTGAAAACAAAATTTTCTGCAGGACTTTGCTCAGTATTCTTGATTATTGTAATTTTGTATCAACACACATTTTATTGTTCTTTGTTTTTGTGTCTTTACACATGTGTCATTATTGTGTGATGAAATACACTGACTTCACATCAGTAATGTAAAAAAAGTAAAGTCATCAGGGTGGTCTAAAGTCGGTATCAGCAAAACAACGAGGAAGTCTATCCCCTTTTCACTAGCGCTAGACCAAGGAGATTGTTTTTAGCGTCTGAGGTGGATCGCTACGCCTACCATCAGCTCCTCACTTCACCGCACAGATCCCTGTGCTACTCATACGCTGAGTTTGCGAGGGGCGGTATCGAACTAGGAATCTTGTGGTTCTTAGTCGGATCTAGCCACTGATCTAAAGGGGTAAATATCCCCCTCCCCAACTGGAACACCAATTGGCCGTAGGTGGCACCCTGTGAATTAAGACAGAATCTTGGTCACTGGGCAGTCCGTGGGCATGTATCGATCAAACACTGGCCCCAGACACACACATATATATGCGTGGCTAGTGGTTAAAGTCGTGGAAAATGGACTCCTCGATTCGAGTTCAATTTCCTAGACGAGCTGTTTTTCAAAATAGGTATGACTTCAATTAAGCACATATCCTCCAAAAATGTTCGGCTTAAAAGCCATATAAAAAATAAAACACATTTGTTTGTTACTTAACCTCATACTGTCGTATAGCAAAGTCAATAAAAAGGGAATATAAATAAGTTTCAAAACGAACGAAGAATGTGTAGTAAGTCAATAAAAAGGGGAATATAAATATATCTTATTATAATGGAGATTGTGTTTTTTCTGACTGTAACCGAAACTAAATCACTACTCAAGTCACAATTCTCTTAGTTATTGACATCGCATTCTCCATGATTTTATTTTTATCTAAACCTCAATTATTAAGAAAATTGTCTTATATTATAATACTGTTAACTATGTCTACATACTGACAACATGCAATTATATTATATATACAACAAATAGCGGTTTACAGTGTGAACGGGAAGGCTAATTTGCATATTAATATTAAAAATCGAATTTAATAAATATGTGCTCAGTGTTATTGATTTCTAACTGTTTGGTTTTATTTTAATGAATATAAGCAAAAATCTCTTCAATGAATCTTAAATGAAATCCATTAACAAGATGAAATAACTGTCATTTATTCTTTACTTCCTCTTATAACTAAATACTTAAATTAGAAAAAATAACAATGAAAGACGAGAGTGATGGAAGAGTAAGTTTCAGTTGTTCCATTTTTTTATTATACTCCCTCTGTTTCAAATCATTTATTATACTCCCTGTTTCAAATCTTTTTATCTGTATTCTTATTTAGTTTCATTAGCCTTTATAATTAATGTAATATTTATTACATTAAAACTTAAATACTTGCACCCGGAGGGTGCATATATTTGCTAGTATATAGAAATAAGAGAGAAATAAGAAGAAATAAGAAATTTATTAATCAATAGTAGTACAAATTATTTAAAAAAATATAAGTAAAAGAAAAACTTTATTGGTTTAAACTACTATTGAAGGGAGGCCATGCCTAATAGCGTGAAGCTAATCCCATGGACATGACCAGTAAATGTTTTCTCATCAACTTAATTACTAATCAACTATAACTCCATAAATTTATTTCGAAACCCATTTTTCTATTGAACCTATAGATAGGACCCTAACAGTTACTACCACTCCGGATCAGTGTATATCGCGTAGTAACGGCGATTAAGGGTACTCCACACTACCCAGGGCTCCAAAATTGAACCTCAGCACTAGATGCAGTTTAACGTCATACCCAGGATACGTGCAGAATTTGGTAACTACATTTTTTAAAAATAACTCTTTTAAATAAAAGTAATTGGTAATTTGCTTGAAGCATTGTTAAGTATGTTATAAAATAATAAAATTCGAAGGCAATACAATGCGTATAAAAAATAAAGACAAAAAGATATTTTTTTATGTCTTATCGATTTCAAGCTAGAGCTTCATCATCAGAGTTTAATTTCAGAAATGACGTGCTTATGTTTTTTTATTTGTGTGGTTATAATTTCTCTTCTTATTTCCTTTCCTCTCATTTTTTTCTCTCTTTCTTCTTCTCCTCCTTTATGAATGAAATGGGCGAATAGCTGTAATTTCTTATTTCTCTCTTTTTTCTTTTTTAAAAGTTTGTTGAGAACAAGGTGACATCCGGCAAAATGTTACCAATATGTTGCGACCGTGTGGACATGTCAAAATTTAAAAACAAAAATGAACAAATAAATAAAAACCTAGCTTCGAAATCGATAAGACATATAAAACATATTTTTGTCTTTATTTTTTATACGCATTGTATTGCCTTCGAATTTTATTTTTATAACTCTTTTAAAATTATTTACTGTGACGTCTCCTTCATAAAATTTTCGTTTCATTCATTGATAGGTACTCATTTTTTTTTAAACTCAATTTTTTTAAAACAAATTTTTAGACTCATTTTCTTATTTTAACCTATACATGGGACCCTAACATGTACTACCACTCCGGATCAGAGTGGACCTGGAGTAATGGTAACCAATGTGTACTCCACACACCCCAGAACTCCAAAATTGGAATTTCACCATCAGATAGAGTCCAACGTCATACCCAGGACATTAAGACCATCAACCACGGCTTTCTAGCTCATATATTAAATAAAACGGTTGGAGATTTAGAATAAAGGCAAACCGGTTGGGACAAAATCGTATAGATTCTAGGGCTTGAGATGACCAGCTGATAGGTCTTTCCGACACCAGGTCAATATGTATTATTTGGATTATTCGGACTATTGTCCTCATCTTTATGGTTATCAGTACAATATTTTGGCCAATGTGCTCTCCAGCCTTCCTTAGGTATTTCTTGTTAAACTCGGGAGCATTCTCGAACTTGCAAAACTTCTTTTCGAACTCGCGAGCCTTCTTGTCGTAATCGGGAGCCATCACGGAACTTTGAACCCAACCCTGTATTCAATCTACGGGGTCTCCGGTTCTCATTCCACTAACTATGACTGGGTACAAGTGTTAAGCTGTGTGAATTATTATTCTGTTACAGTCGCCCTTGACCAGGATTGAACCTGCAGCCTAGAGATAACTATCACTTAGAACTGTCTTAGAACCTAACACATTATCGACTACGCCAAAATATTGCAAAACTTGTGTGTTACCTCAGTATCCTGTTCTCATTCCACTAATCATAGCTGGGTACAAGGATTAAGCTGTGTGAATTATTATTTTATGTTACAGTCGCCCTTGACCAGGATTGAACCTGCAACCTAGAGATATGATAGCCAAAATATTGCAAATCTTTTGAGTTACCTTAGTACATTTAGGTAACGTTTTCTGATCACAGTTCATTGAACTCTTTTTTGCTAAAACCGGAAGTCTTCCCATTCAGTCTGGATTAAGTTAATCCAAGTTTCAACCGTGTTCTTTATTAAAAAAAAATCTATTATGTCTTTTTCATTTTTTCTTCTTTTCTCTCTCTCTTGACTCATTCTATGTAACTGTCGCCTTTGACCAGGATTGAACCTGCAGCCTAGAGATAACTGTCACTTAGAACTGTCTTAAACTAACACATTTATCCACTACGCCAAAATATTGCAAAACTTTGTGTTACCTCAGTACTTTTAGGTAACGTTTTCTATCACAGTTCATTCAACTCCGGAAGTGTTCCCATTCAGTCTGGATTAAGTTAATCCAAATTAGACCAGCTTCACAGAGTTAGGTATACATTTCATAATTAGTTTCAACCGTGTTCTTCTTTATTTTATTCCGTTTTCCTTTTTTCTTCTTTTCTCTCTCTATTGACTCATTCTATGTTACTGTCGCCTTTGACCAGGATTGAACCTGCAGCCTAAATATAACTGTCACTTAGAACTGTCTTAACACATTTATCCACTACGCCAAAATATTGCAAATCTTTTGTATTACCTCAGTACTTTTAGGTAACGTTTTCTTGATCACAGTTCATTGAACTCTTTTTTGCTAAAACCGGATGTGTCCCATTCAGTCTGGATTAAGTTAATCCAAATTAAATCCAGCTTCACAGAGTTAGGCATACATTTCATAATTAGTTTCAACCGTGTTCTTCTTTATTTAAAAAAAATCTATTATGTCTGTTTCCTTTTTCTTCTTTTCTCTCTCTCTTAACTCATTCTATGTTACTGTCGCCTTTGGCCAGGATTGAACCTGCAGCCTAGAGATAACTGTCACTTAGAACTGTCTTAACCTAACACATTTATCCACTACGCCAAAAATATTGCAAAACTTTTGTATTACCTCAGTACTTTTAGGTAACGTTTTCTGATCACAGTTCATTGAACTCTTTTTTGCTAAAACCGGATGTGTTCCCATTCAGTCTGGATTAAGTTAATCCAAATTAGACCAGCTTCACAGAGTTAGGCATACATTTCATAATTAGTTTCAACCGTGTTCTTCTTTATTTAAAAAAATCTATTATGTCTGTTTTCCTTTTTTTATTCTCTTCTCTCTCTATTGACTCATATTTTTAGCTCGTCTTTGGCGGGAAAGGAAAGGACACGCCCATTATTATTCAATTTGTTCTCTTGTCTAAAATTCCTGGTTATCAATTTCTGTTGTTTCTTCGATTTTTAAACATTTTTTTATTTTCTTGGTTTTGTTCATTATTCAGTATTTCCCGTTTGTCTTTGAAGATTGTCTGTTTGTTGTTGTTGTTGCTGTAGAGAATAGTTTACTGCAACTCTTCAGTGATTGAGAATGAGGCGTGGACTGTTCATTTGTTTAGATAAGTTTGAAGTAGTGATGCTTGCAGATTTTGTGTCAAAGAGAGGCTGAACCAAGTATCAAAATTAGACGCCTTAATCGATCGGAGACGATTTCCAAAACAGACAAAACCTATCCACACACACACACACACACACACACACACACACACATATATATATATATATATATATATATTAGCAAAAGTACCCTGTCGATACAACACCAGCGATACGATGCATTTCGAAAATCGTTTATTTTTGTTTTAATTAATTAATTGTATCCTTTAATTAGAAAAATCAATAAACAAATTCTGTGTGTTTCTAAGTTAGAAGAATATTAAGGTGTATGCAAGATTTCGAATCTGAGTCACGTCTCTTTTTTGGAGTTATAAGTCGACACGTACATACCAAACTTCTTCTATCAATAGATATGTACAGACAGACAGACAGACAGACACACACACACACACATATAATATATATATATATATATATATATTGAAAGGAAAAATAAACAGAGGAAAGAAAATGCTGAATGGATGAAATAGATTTATTTTACTAACACGTGTTTCGGCCAGGAGTTAGTTCATGTACACATGTATTCTATTTATTATTATTTTAAATAGAGATGCTTGTAGATTTTGCATCAAAGAAAGGCTGAACCAAGTATCAAAATTAGACGCGTTAATCGATCGGAGACGATTTCCAGAACAGACAAAACCTATCCACACACACACACACACACACACACACACACATAATATAATATATATATATATATATATATATATACTACCAAAAATACCCTGCAGATACGACAGAAGCTATACGATGCTTTTCGGAAATCTGAGTCACGTCTCTTTTGGAGCTAGAATTATTTTAAGCCGTTACCGTGTCTGTGCGATTGTATGCCTGCATGACGTTATCAAGAGAGGCTG
>CM042169.1:75098797-75106297 GCA_023376005.1 Doryteuthis pealeii
AGAGAGATAACTGTAATAACGCACAATGATGAGAGGTTATCACCTCGAAACACGTGTCTGCTGGAATTACTTGTATTATATGCTCCCAAATTTTGGTTGAGCACTTTAATTAGAAGGAGGATGTTAATGTGCAAATTCACCGATTCGGCGTACAGCTAGCCCCGCTTTTTTCATAAAGTTTGAGACCTCTAGTGAATTTCATATTCCGCTTAGAAATCTAGCGATTAATAGTCTCCTATATTTGACAGCTGCCTTAGCCGTACGGGTAAGAGGGATTGGCGAACGAAAGTTCATTCGGGTCTCGACCCGGCCAGGGGTAGCTGTTAAACGTATAACCACACTGGATGGGTGATACCTTGAAAACACGTGTTCTGTGGATTACTTTATTATATGCTCCCAAATTTGGTTGAGCCTTTAATTAGAAGGGATTTAATTGCAAAATTCATCGTATTCGGCGTACAGCTAAGCCCCGGCTTTGTTTACATAAAGTTGAGGCCTTAGGTGAATTTCCATTTCCGCTTAGAAATGTAGCGATTAAATAGTCTCCTATATTTGACAGCTGCTTGTAGCCGTACGGGTAAGAGGATTGGCGAACGAAAGTTCATTCGGGTCTCGAAACCGGCCAGAGGTTAGCTGTTAAACTGTATAACCACACTGATGAAAGGTGATACCTCGAAACACGTGGGTCTGTGGATTACTTTATTATATATATATATATATATATAATATATATAATATATAATATATATGTATATGTATAAGTATTAACTTACCGGTGGGTATAAGAACGATCGTTAAGAGCGCGCACAATATCCAGAGGTTAAGGTTGAGAAAAAACAAAATACAAAGTGCTCAATACAATGTAGAGCATAAATTTATTTTAAGAATGGAAATGAGTAACCTACTCGAGTTTCATCGATAGATTCTTCAGGGTTACTTTTAAATTAATCGAGTTTACGATTAATCTTTGGTGTTATAAACATGCCCGTTGGAATGGGCATGTTTATAACACAAAGATTAATCGTAAACTCGATTAATTTAAAAGTAACCCTGAAGAATCTATCGATGAAACTCGAGTAGGTTACTCATTTCCATTCTTAATATATATATATATATATCTTTCCCGAGGCGAAAAGAAGGAAGGTGTAAATCGGTGTTTATTGTTGAGTCGCTAGACGTCGCTGCGTAAACAACAAGGTCTAATATAAAGTTATCGCACTCCTCCTGTATTCTGTTTCGACAAACTATAAAACAGTTGTGGCTGGTAGCGTGTATTCATTACTGGTCGGCTAAGCTTTCATATTGTCTGAAAATTGAATAATGGCCAGCCTGTAAAAATTAAATGAATTATTTTGTTTGTTGTTGCTTAGCACAGGAAATATAAAAGGAAAAGACTGAAAAAAAACCAAACACGAGAGAGTTTGTTTATGGTATCGGGAAAAATGGAAGGTGCAATTTTTATTCAATTTCCCTACCTCGGCTTATTTACTACTCATATATAAATATATATATAATATATATATTATATATATATATATATATAGTATTTGTGAGTGTTTGTGTATGTATGTGTGTGCGCGTGAATTTATATATATATATATATATTGTGTGTGGGGGTAGGAGAATCCTAGATATCTATCTCAGTCGTACTCTATATAGTTAATGATATGTATGTGTGTGCGTGTATATATATAAATGTATATATATATATATATATAATATATATATATATTATATATATATATGTATGTATATATATCCATCCATCCATCATCCAATATATATATATTATTCATCGATCCACACACATACACACATACACACACTCACACACACACACACACACACACACACACACATATATATATATATATATATATATATATATATATATATATATATATTAATATATATATATATAAATATTATGCCACTCGCCTCCAAAAACAAGAACATATATGGAATGGAAGATAATAAAAAACAATAAAACAAATATATATAAAAATAATTTCGATTATATATATATATATATATATATATATATATATATAATATAATATTAAGTTGGAGGCACCTGGAGAAATTATTAGAATCGTAGCAAATGGATTCATTCACCCGAGTTAGATCCTAGTCTAGTCTGTTTGCATTACACAAAGCAATAATTCACTTGGAAAAATATGAATCAAAATATTCTCCCTCTTGCTGTGGGTAAATACAAGGGCAGACTTTGCTCTTTAACCTTGGCAAGGTAACCAGTCTAGGAGAAGGAAAATACTGAATTTAAACTAGTCAGGCACCGCTTCAGAAAAACCTTTTTATTTCTCATCTTCTATAAGAAAAGCTAAGAAAAATAGCCAGAGGATGTTGCAAGATTATCACGGAACATAAGTATTAATATAGAGATGAGGATGATCTTAATTTCCTATTTTTCATCAGTTTCCAACAGCTACTGATACTATACTTTTACGCGAGAAAGAAATACTGAGGAGCTGTAGTTTTATTTTAGGTATCACTATATATACTATATATACTATATCACGTGTCTGACATGGCACCCAAATCATGCGCCTGTAAGGGGTTAAGGGTAACTAACAGTCACTGGTAATTTTCCATTGAGACTCCTTCATTCTAAAGTTAACAGCCATTAATTGAAATATTCCTAGCTATAGGTCTGCACCACCTGGACCCTAACAAAGCGCCTTGAGAGTAAGCTAGATGGGACCTGCACGGGAATGCTGTGGTGATCAATTCCTCTAAATAAGTGAGCTCTTTAAACAATGTTTTTTCTGCACCACCCTCATCATACACTAAAGTGACTTTTCCCCCAATATTGATGTCCTTAAACAGAGCAGGGGTCAGTTAATTATTTATCTTATGTGTGCTGATCAATTCCTCTAAATACGTGAGCTCTTTAAACAGTGCTTTTTCTACACCACCCTCATCATACATTAAAGTGACTTTCTCACCAATATTGATGTCCTTAAACAGAGAAGGGGTCAGTTAATTATTGTAACTGCCGCTAAACCGACCAGTTAATTATGGCTTATTTTTATATAGTTATTCTTGTGTATAAAAATTAACTACAACTACAGTATTCAATTTAGAGTTGTTTAATGGGTTTAATATCATTTGGTACCGACCACTGGTCTCTGCGGACTATGAACCCTTAACGGAAAAGGGTAAGGGAAAATCAGGGACAAGCCTTTAGAGTTTTTACGCCACTGGTCGTGATAGGCGACAACGGTAAGCGATTTCACATTTATTTGAGGATTTTCTATTTCTATGAGGATTTCCTATTTTCTTTTTAAAAGTATTCGCTGTTATCCTTTATTAAATGTTATTTGTTTTTCCTTGTACAGTTTCACGGTGTTTATTAAATAAACTTAATGACGTCAGTAAAGAAGTATCATGCGTCTCTTTTTACGAAGACCAGTAGACTGTAAAAGGGTGCATAGATACACGCTGTTAAATCACGAGTTCGACAAATTGAAAGCCGACCATTAGGATATCAGTTACGGACCACAACGTGCAGTGTGTCCACAAAGTCTGGGTACATGGAGATTTCACTATTGTATTTATTTATTCACTATTGTATTTATTCATTTCGAGTTCACCTGAATTTTGCAAGGCGCATCAAGTTAGGCATTGAAAATGATGGAAATCATATTAAAAATATTATTGATTGACATTATAATTAAATAAAATTGTTTTGTTTTAAAAGTATGTGTTAATTCTCATATGCCCACACTTTGTGGATACCATTGTAGAATAAAAATGCTTGCAAATAACAATGATATTTTGAATCATATGAGTGTCTGTTGACGAGGTGGCCGAGTGGTTAAGGCGATGGACTGCTAATCCATTGGGGTCTCCCCGCGTGAGTTCGAATCTCATCCTCGTCGAGAATTTTTATTTCTCACAATTTGGAAAATCGAACTTGACGTTTGAGCTAATTTGAATTGCCAAATATTGGTGTAAATCAATTTGTTTTGTTTTTTTTGTTTTTGTTTTTTTACGGCATATCAACCTCGGTGGGTCATTTAATGCCGACAAAGTTGTGAAATAAATTCATTCTTAATGCATAATACAATTTTGTTTATTAACTCATGTTTTTCTATTTAACCCATAGATGAGACCCTAACAGGTACTACCACTCCGGGTCAGAGTGGACCAGGGAGCAATGGTGATGAAGGGGTGCACCACATTCCCCAAACCTCCAAAACTGGAACCTCACCATCAGATAGTTTAATGTCATTCCCAGAACATGTAGACTCTCAGCCACCGCCTTCTAGCTCTATAATGGAGATTGTGGGTTTGTCTGTCTGTAACCGAAACTATATTACTATACAAGTCACAATTCCCCTTGTTATTTACATCACATTCTCCAGGATTTTATTTTTATTTAAACCTCAATTATTAATAAAATGGTTTTACATCATTAAGACTGTTGACCATATCTGCATGCTAATAACATGCAATTGTATTTATATATACAACAAAATCGCTGATTACAGTGTGAATGGAAAGGCTAATTTGCATATTGATCTTAAAAATTTGATATGTGCTTAGTATTATTGATTTCTAATTGTTTGGTTTTATCTTATTGAATATGAGCAAAAATCTCTTGGATAAATCTTAAAAGAAATTCTTTAAGAAGAAGGAATTAATGTAATATTATCCTTTACTTCCTATTTTAAGTAAAGAGTTTTAATTAGAAAAATTTACCAATGAAAGACGGGAGTAATGGAAAATGATGGAAGATTTAGTTTCAAAGTTGTTCTATTTTTCGATTATACCCCCTCTGTTCCAAATATTTTTATCTGAATTATTATTCAGTTTCATTAGCCTTTCTAATTTAATGTGATATTTTATTATATTAAAACTGAAATACTTGCACCCGGAGGGTGCATATATTTGCTAGTATATATATAAATAACTAGAAGTGGCTAGCCGGCGTCGCCTGGGTAGAGGTATGGGGGAGAGATAGTCTCACAGATCGATTATTGTTGAATTGCAAGTTGGATCCCCGCAGGATGCCCCGCTATAATCCCTATGTAAAAAAAACACCTTACGTTTATGAAAAGAAAAATTAATGTCTCCTATTAAAAATATCAAATGCAAAAAAAAAAAAAATCCATGCTATTATCATGTTAATTTTATTTTTTTAATTATCTTCACGAATATAAAGCAAATCTTAATTATTTTTGCTCAAAAACCAAGCCCTGGTGATATTTAATGTGTATGTATATTTACTTCGTCGTTAACTGTTTTATTTTCGAAGTTTCCTCCGGACATACATATACACACAACTGCCCTTTATATATGGTTAGATGGGCCGAGTTAGCTCAGTTGGTAGAATGTCCGACTAGCACCCAGGTACGATATCGGCCCTTGTCAACTCAGTGTATGAGTAGCACAGGGATCTGTGTGGTAAAGTGAGGTATGATGTTAAACTCTATCTGATGGTGAAGTTCATATTCTAGAGCTCAGGGAATGTGGAGTACCCCTTCATGACCATTATTTCCATGTCCACTCTGACCTGGAGTGGTAGTACCTGTTAGGGTCCCATCTATGGGTTAAATAGAAAAAATGAATGTCTTCAGCTTAAAATGACCCAAACAATTTTTTAATCCCAGGCTACGCCGGGTAGCTCAACTTGTATATCATAACCTTGGTTAAATCGATCTTAACGGACCTAAATTCTAGCATCGTATGTCACCCTGCCGAAAGAAAAAAAATACTAAAAATCAGGGATTTGAACCACGCATCTTTGAGGCGTAACACAGATACTCAAAGATACGTGGTTCAAAGTTAACTGACCTGAGAAAATGTAAAAGTGTTTTTTAAATGAAATAACTGGTGCGTTATGTCTTTTATTCATTAATATATCAACACTGAAAATTTCATTAAATTCGGTTAATTCCCTGATTTTTGGTATTTTTTTTCTTTCGGTGGGGTGACATACGATGGTGGAATTTAGGTCCGTTAAATTCGATTTAACCTTAGATCTTTTATACACCTTTATCATCCACTGTATAAATTAACAATGCAAACATTTGATCCATCTAGGTATATCATACCCAAATTCAACACACCCTTTCGCGTATTGACTTTATCTCCTATACTTTTTGCTCGAACTATTTCTTTTCGCGGAGGCACGTGTAGCAAAGACAATGGGAGGAAGACGTGATAAGTTTCCAGTTAGACTTGAAGCTGAAAGTTAGCGTTTTGCAAGCTGTAATCCTGCCGAGCCGATATTCGGCATGTGGATGAATCGTATCTCTAAACAGCTGTCACTTAACGAATATGATACAGCGCCGTCTACAATTGCTTTTCTGCACAGGAAGAGATAAATACACAAAGAAATTAACGACGTTTACTTGAAAACGAGGCTCGGTGTGTTAGCAAAGAAGGAACTTTTATGAAAACTTGCAAATGTAAACACCTTATTGGGTCGACACCTGCAAGATAGATAGGAATAAAATGGTAAAAGTTCTTCGTGGAACCAAAACTTCGATGCAAACATCTTGAATGTTCATTGGTCGCTTCGTTGCGTATCTTTATCTCATTTCTTTTTCTGTCTGAGAGACTCGCTGAACCAAATTCATGTCGTCTGCATGTGGGGACTAAAACCCGCCATTTTGATGTTTATGAATATTTGTTTAGTTGACGACTGCCAACTGATGGAGAAAGCTGTTGTTGTTTGGTTGGTTGGTTGGTTGGTTGGTTGGTTATTTTATTTAATGGCATAACAACCCTTGTGGGCGATATAATGCCAAATATTGTTTTTATTGTTACCTCACAAGTTGGGACAAAATCCGCCATTTTGATGTTTATGAATATGTTCTTAGTTCACGACTGCCAACTAATGGAGAAAGCCTGGCTGGTTAGTTGGTTGGTTGGTTGGTTGGTTGGCTGGTTGGTTGGTTATTTTATTTAATGGTATATCAACCCTTGTGGGCGATTTAATGCCAAACCTTGTTTTTATTGAATTCTGTCTGAGAGACTCGCTGAACCAAATTCACGTTGTCTGCTCGTGGAGACTAAAACTGCCATGTTGATATTTATGAATATTTTCTTAGTTCCCGATTGCCAACTGATGTAGAAAACTGTTGTTGGTTGTTGGTTGGTTGGTTTACTAACTGTTACATAATTCGTGGGTAGCCTACAAATTATGTATGTAAGTGTAGTTAGATTTTGAATTAAAATTCGTTGAAATTCAAAATCGGAGGGGGCTTATATAATTGATAGGTAATGAGCTTTAGTTGACCCTCTGGCTTCCGCTAATGGGAGCGTGAGAGCGGATGTTAAATTTAGTTTGTTAGATTTTAGCCGTTAGTCGAACGGACTAGCCGTAACGTTCATCTGTCCGGAGATGCCAACTTCTCACTGCGCGGTTGAAAAACTTTTTCAATCTTTGTTTTTTTTTTAAATAAAGAATAAAGAAAAATAATAGTCTTGCTTAATCATTACAACCGAGAAAGAAGCACAGACAACCAA
>CM042169.1:75111297-75121253 GCA_023376005.1 Doryteuthis pealeii
ATGTAAAAAAAAAAAAGTTAAAGTAAAAAAAAAAAAGACAAAAAAGTAACTAAATATTACAGCCAATAGGCAGGACACTGGTACAAAAAAAAAAGAAAAAAAAACTTTTTTAAGAAGTTTATTTGATTTAGAAAACACGACGCAAAGCAGTTGCTTGCTATTCAGAAAATAAAACCAGAGAACGGTGTTCGAATTCAGCAGACGTCTGTTAATCTATCTATATATTAATAGTGTTCCTTACGATCGTTATCAAATTGACAACACACTCTGGTTAAAAATGAGACCGTCCAAATCGTCCAAGATGAAATACAAAAAATCTAAATCCTCATTTTCTGGTGTTGCTTAAACCACTGAATTATTATTTCTTATGAGTGTCGTCACTTCAACTAAATAATGGACTCTTCTGTTTTTATTATAAAGTAAAAAGTGTAGGAGAGTAACATGAGTCGACCGTCTCATACGACGTGCAAAATCCAGAATGCAAATGGCGGCGCCCACCTGTCATTAAGCAGAGACCGGCCCGCCACTAACATTTGCATAATATCATGAACGGTCACTCTAAGTCACCCACCAATAAAGGGAGGTTACTCTAACCTACCCGCACATGCCACTCCCCCCTGTGACCATGGGACAGTTTAACGTGATCATCTTTGCCCGTATGTGCCTGCGTATCGGTGTGATTGTCCACGCATTTGTGGGGATAGGTTTCTTGGCGGTTGCATCCGGCGACGCGAGGGTTGTCTTAACGGTAGGGGTTCAACCAGCTGGTGTAGTGGTTAGAATCCCCTCCTGTCAGCTTGGCAGTCGAGGTTTCGAGTCACACACGGAGCAGTCTCCCATGTCTATAACCTTGCTGATGAGACCTAATAGGTCGAAATGTACATAGAGGGATTGACATTTTCTCGATTTGTTTAGCCTTACATTTGAACATATATGCCCGCCTAAATTCATTAATTATTAACTAATTATTAATTAATTTTCAAAATTAGCTTTGACTTCAATTAAGCACATATCCTCAATATATATATATATATATATATATATATATAGAGAGAGAGAGAGAGAGAGAGAGAGAGAGAAGGGTATGAAAACACACAATGCTGTTAAAATGAAAATATTTTATATCATATTCATAGCTAATATTGAACAATATTTCAATTTATAAAAATCATCTTCAGAGCTTGTTTTTTAAACCGGACTCATCGAAAAAGAGGCTGAAAATAATTTGAATTCAAAACGAAAAAAATTGATGTTCAAAAAAGCGTACAAGTCATGCGATCATTTCTTCATTAGCACATCCGCTACGCGTTTCTCAGTCAACTACATAATGTATATCTTATTGTAACAGTTTTTAAAAGAAGAAGACATATTTCAAATTCAAAAATAGACAAATTCTCTTTTTCAAACAGGAAGAGTTTTAACCCGTTCATGTTCAGCCTGCAACGGATATATATATATATATATATATATATATATATATATATATATATATATATATGTGTGTGTGTTGTGTGTGTGTGTGTGTGTGTGTGTGTCTGTGTCTGTGTGTTTGTGTGTGTGTATGTGTGTGTGTAGAAAGTTTTGTAGAAAAAACAACAAGATGTTTAAAGTTTTGCTGACAGAAATCTGTTTCAACCATATGCGTTCTTTATCAAAGCAACATTGTAAACGGAAAAACTAAATAAATACATCATTAATCACGCGGCACAGAACGCTCTCGATCAGTACCGCAATTTTCAAATAATTTTTTAAAATGCGTATTTTATGTTAAAAATAAAATACATTTTATTTTTTTAAATTATAAGCATTTTTATCATTAAAAAAAACTCAAAATAGTTTGCAGTAAAAGTGTATATAAATATCAAAAAGTTCAGGAAAATGTTGCGGTTACAAAAGAAAGTTTAAAAATATAAATACGTCCAACCGTACAATAGATGAAGATGGAAAATTCATAGTGTCGGGATCCGTATTAATGTTGCTTTGATAAAGACCGCATATGGTTGAAACAGATTTCTGTCAGCAAAACTTCAAACATCTTGTTTTTTCTACAAAACTTTCTCCACATATTGTCGGATTCATATCTATTTTACCTTTCATATATATATATATATATATATATATATATATATATATATATATATAGTCGTAGTCATTCTTGTAAATATTATAGCTTATTCCAAGAAACATGATAATTTTCTCAATCCTTCTGGATCGTTTTCTTTCGGTTCAGTCGTAGAAGAAAAAGAAAAACAGATTCCAGGAATTTTAAAGGGAAATGATGAGGAGACGAATCTTTTATCAGTGCAGCTTCCTTAAGTCGCCTAAGGAAATTCTTCTTTCTAGAAGACGCAAAGGTTGGGCGATAATTCCCATCTTGTAACTTTGTTTTTCTTACCTTTTTTTTTTGTTCACTGTTATCAAGAGTCCCCAAACAGAATATAAAAAAAGAAAAAAGAAAAAGACTAAAAGAAAAAGAAAAAAATAGATAAATTTAGAATATACACAGAGTTTAGAAAATCTTGCGATAAATGAAAATAAAAAAAAATAAAAAAATAAAAACAAAAATTGATAAGTTATCTCTGGAAAAAGGTTCGAAATGTTTTAAAAGTTTCTGATTTCTGATTAGAACACACAAAAGAGACAGAGAAATAAAAAGTCCTTTTTTGTTGTTGTTGTTGTTGTTGTTGTTGTTGTTGTTTTAAAGGAAGCTTCTGAAGATAAAATTTAAAGGACAATGTTTAGGGAAACTACCAATGTTAAAGTATTGAACTTGAGTTTGATATACGTACGGTTCAAATCTAGAAGAGCTTTATAGTTGTAGTACGATGGTCAATGTTCAGAAAGATGTACCATGTTAAAATATTGACTTGATTTTATATATATATATATATATATATAATAAGGATCCCGACACTACGAATTTGTCATCATTACAGATTCCTGAAATTTTCCATCTTTATCTATTGTACTGTTGGACCTATTATATTTTTTTAACTTTCTTTTGTAGCCAGAACATTTTCCTGAACTTTTTGATATATATATAGACTTTTACTGCAAACGCTTTTTTAATGATAAAAATGCTTATAATTTTTTAAAAATAAAATTTATTTTATTTTTAACATAAAATACGCATTTTTAAAAAAAAACTTTTTGAAAATTCCGGTACTGATCGAGAGCTTTCTGTGCCCCGTGATTAATGATATATTTATTTCGTCTTTCCGTTTACAATGTTGCTTTGATAAAGTCCTCTTCATATGGTCGAAACAGAATTCTGTCAGCAAAAGTTTTAACATCTTGTTTTTTCTACAAACTTTCTACAGATATTTCTGATTAGAAACACACAAACGAGACAGAGAAATAAAAAAGTCTTTTTTTTTTTTTTTTTTTGTTTTAAAGGAAGCTTCTGAAGATAAAATTTAAAGGACAACGTTTAGGGAAACTACCAATGTTAAAGTCTTGAACTAGAATTTGATATATGTACGGTTCAAATCTAGAAGAGCCTTATAATTGTAGTACGATGGTCAATGTTCAGAAAGACGTACCATGTTAAAATCTTAAATTTGACGTTGATATATATATATATATATATATATATATATATATATATATATATATATATATATACCAAGCGTGTTGGTAAATCCTCGCAGTGAGAAAAAAAACAGCAAATAGTTTGATTGTAAAAATATACTACCAAACATCTACCGGGGAGAAAAAAAAATTGGGGGGAAAAAAGAAAAGACCAAGATAGTCGTACCAACAGAAAATAATCTATTGGTACAGTATTTGGCCAATAGAAAAAACAATTTATATGTATATAAGATATATATATTCATATAACCGCCAGGAGAATAAGCTAGAATTTGATATACGTACGGTTCAAATCTAGAAGAGCTTTATAGTTGTAGTACGATGGTCAATGTTCAGAAATACGTACCATGTTAAAATATTGAACTCGAGATTGATTATATAATATATATATATATATATATATATATATATATATATATATATATATATGAGAAGAAAATATTTTAAAAATATAACAAACACAGGATGTTATGATCAGGGGAAACAATTTTGTGTGTCAATACATAAGTATTTCGGTATATTGTACCATCTTCAGGACACTGTTAAGTAATGTTTATGTGAGGGACAAAATGAAAGATGTTAAGTGTATAGTGAATGTGTGAATATGATATTATTAACCGTTAATTTTTATATGCGCGTTTGTTTACGAAAGCCAATGACGTGATCAATGCATGTGCAAAAATGGAAGGCGAAGATCATAGGATGAAGCGTGCATGAACGCAAATAATCATATCATGTGATCTTCACCTTCCATTTTTGCACATGCATTGATCACGTTTAAAATAAAAAATTTCGGATTTTAAGTTTAAAATGTTATATTTTTAGATTCTAAAAACAAATATCTACTTAATGTAAACCTTATTTTTTTCGAAAAAAGTATACATTTTGAAGAAAAACTCGATTGAAAATGTACCCTCTCCCCTTTTTAAGCAGAAAAAACATCGATGTATATTTTTTTCTTTTATAAAATAATAGCCAATTAAATAATTATCAAAATGAGTAAAATAAAGAAATCTCAAAAAAATAAATTATTTATTACTTTTTTACATTTTATTTTTCGATTTTCGGTACTTATTTTCTCATAGAAGCGCAACAGTAAAAATTTTTTTTTGTTTCTATTCATAAGTTCGGTCTTTTATCTTATTATCTATACTGTAATTAGTACAATATATGACCAACCTGAAAAACATTTTACGCTCCCAACATAAGGGGGGGGGTCAAAATTAAGCGACCTGAAAAAAAATGAGAACGTTTTGAAATAAAATAAATAATGCATTATAAAGATCATTCATTGATAAATAAACACTGAAAATTTCATTAAAATCCGATAATTCCCTGATGTTTGGTAAATTATTTTCTGTAGGGGGGCTAAAGTCATTTTGTCAAAAACGCATTTTAGGCTCAGTTTGCCAGTCCCTAGTTTAATATCTATATACAAATTAGTCTTCCCGTTCACATTGTAAACCGCTATTTAGTTTCTATATATAAATACAATTGTATGTTATTAGTATGTAGATACATTAAACATTATTACTAATGGAAGACCTCACCTCCAACAGACAGGGTTGGCGAGAAAAACTCAAAAAAAGTATTTCTTCAAAATTATTTTCTCCTGGCGATGACCTAATTCAAAACAATGAAACAATAAAAACAAAATATGATGACCTAGTTAAAACAATTGAAATTTGAATAACACAAAAGATATTTCTATTTGTCTTATCACTTTTGGTAATTGAATTTGTTCATTACCACACACGTGTCCGTGTGTGTGTGTGTGTGTATGTGTGTATGTGTGTGTGTGTGTGTGTGTGTTGTGTGTGTGAGCCTGTAAGAGGATATATGTATCTGTATGTTTGCATATATGTGCATTTAAATTTGCGTTTGTTTGTGTTTATATACTGTATATATATATATATATATATATATATATATATATATATATATATATATATATATATATTTGTCTATGTCTGGGTCTCTTTGCTAGTAAGTGGATAAATTCATTTGTGTTTGTATTTTTATGTGTCTTCAAATTAGCGTTTGTGAGTGTTTAGAAACTGTTGTTAGATATATATATATATATATATATATATATATATATATATATATATATATATATATATATATATATTAATAAGTGTATTTTGGCAGCATTTTTTCTTTTACAAGTTTCTTCTAATTTCTTGTTACTACTCGTTCTCGTTAAAAACGAGACACGAAACCATACCATCGTTTCCTACTTGAAGATGGCAAATTCTATTGCCGAAAGCGCTCGTTTTGAAACCTTTGGGGCTGTTATACCAGTTACACCCCGACACCAGAAATATGGCCCGAAAATTGGAATGAATCAACGAAAAACTTGTCCGACAGGAATAGTCTGTACTGTTCAACAAAACTTGTATATATATATATATATATATATATATATATATATATATATATAAAAGAAGAGGTCGGCAAAATGTATCGTTCTCAGAAAAAATGTTTTATTCTTTTTATCTTACATACGCAACACGTGTTTCAGATATTCTGGTATCTTCTTCAGGCTTTGATCAATACATATATTGATATACATATATATATATACACATATACACATATATATATACATATGTGCGTGTTTCTGTAATTTTTTTGTTATTTCTGTTATTTCTGTTATAACAGAAAAATTACAGAAACACGCACAACCTATATATATATATATATATATATATATATATATGTGTATATATATATATATATGTATTGATCAAATCCTGAAGAAGATACTAGAATATCTGAAACACGTGTTGCGTATGTGAAATAAAAAGAATAAAACATTTTTTTCTGAGAACGATACATTTTGCGGACCTTCTTCTTTTATAAAAATATTACATTTCTCCCGTTGGATCCGGAACAACATTATATATATATATATATATATATATATATATATATAGAGAGAGAGAGAGAGAGAGAGAGAGAGAGAGAGAGAGATGTGTGTATATGTGTTTGTGAGTAGAAAATGGAAAAACAAAATATTCACAGAAAGATAAATTTGATATAGATGGGGATGGGATGGGTCTTATCTTCTGCAAAGTTTCAGGCGGCGTATTCTACTGCCTCGGCCAATTGTGCTAACCCATGATAAGAATATAAAGCGCTAATATCCTTGGAAAATGTATGTAACCAATTATTATCTCTCCAATTCTAGGTAAATCCAGAGATAACTGTCACTTAGAACTGTCTTAACCTAACTACCTTATCCACTAGGCCATGTGTCCAATTGGGTTCCGGGTTCAATCCTGAGCAGCGGCAGTTACATAGAAAAATAATTAACACAACTCCTACCCCAGCCAAGGTTAGCGGAATGAGAACAGGATACCCCCGTGGATTGAATAAAGGGTTAGGTTCAAAGTTCCGTGATGACTCCCGATTACGACAAGAAGGTTCCCGACTACGACCAGAAAGTTCCCGAGTTCAAAAAGAAGGTTCCCGAGTCCGAAAAGAAGGTTCCCGAGTCCGAAAAGAAATACATGAAGAAGGCCGGAGGGCATATCGGCCGAATCCTTGTACAAATAACAATAAAGATGTGGACAATAGTCCGAGTAACGCAGATAATACTAATCATCAAGCTTCATCTCAAACATTCAGAGAAAAAACAAAAATTATCTAACGAATATCACCAATCTGTCTTTAAAATTCCTCTGGCATATTTTAGTTGGTTAACTTATATATGCCACCGTGTCAGTATAACCCCAGCTATTTTCTGTGCCTCGCCAGTGAGTTGGTTAGAACTTCTATATTTCTTCGACATTACGCACTGGCATAATCTTACCGAAATGCTATATTCGAAATCCTATCTCTTTGATTGTCAGCAAAGCCAAAGACGAATAGAAGCCAATGATTTCTTCATTGACAGCGAACTGGCTTCAATTTGACATTCTTCCATTGCCTTGATATAAGCGTCTGTTAAAATGTATTCTTCAACGGGGTTACCTTGGTCCTGGTGTCTATTTCGAACCTATCATCACCCCAGTTCGTATTTGGCTCGGTTTTATGTTTAGTAAAGATTTTTCCACGGTACTGGGCAACCACTGGCACAGATCACTGGTTGGAGAGAACGAACAGGAAGCAATGACACTTTCTTGGAACAAGAGGAATACGTGATCATGTGTAAAGTCCGATAAGATACGAAAAGCTATCAGCCCTTCAGCCGTCAAAGTTATTAACAAAGTCTAGAGGGGAAAAAAGTAATCTTCAGGGTCTTTTACATTACAGGTCAGAATTTTAAAGACACATTAGTGATATTCGTTAGATAATATTTTGTTGTAGAATATCTTATTATAATGGAGATTGTGTGTTTTTCTGACTGTAACCGAAACTAAATCACTACTCAAGTCACAATTCCCTTAGTAATTGACGCCATATTTACCATGAATTTATCCTTATTTTAACCTCAATTATTAATAAAATTGTTTTTCATTATTTATACTGTTAACCATATCTACATACTAATAACATGCAATTGTATTTATTATATACAACAAAATAGCGGTTTACAGTGTGAACGGGAAGGCTAATTTGCATATTGATATTAAAAATGTAAATTTTAATAAATATAGCTTAGTATTATTGGTTTCTAACTGTTTGGTTTTATTTTAATGAATATAAGCAAAAATCTTTTCAATTAATCTTAAATGAAATCCATTAACAAGAAAAGATAACTGTAATTTTTTTCTTTACTTCCTCTTTTAACTAAATAGTTAAATCAGAAAAAATAACAATGAAAGACGAGAGTGATAGAAGAGTAAGTTTCAGTTGTTCTATTTTTTGATTATATCCCCCTCTGTTTCAAATCTTTTTATCTGCATTCTTATTTAGTTTCATTAGCCTTTCTAATTTAATGCAATATTTCATTACATTAAAACTTAAATACTTGCACCCGGAGGGTGCATATATTTGCTAGTAATAGTAATTATAGAATGTAATAGAAATTTTATGATGAAAGAAAAAGGTATTAATGATAGATAGATAGATAGATAGATAGATAAACTAAGATACACTTAGATAGATGGAGAGATAGAGAGATGGATATGTACATACATACAAAGAGAGAGAGAGAGAGAGAGAGAGAGAAAGAGAGAAAGATAGATAGATAGATAGATAGATAGATATGAATCAGAATGAGGAGATACAGATAGATTGAGAGGTAGTAGAGAAGATAGATAGTACATACATACAGATAGAATAGAATTAGATAGATAAATAGATAGTAGATAAGATATGGTCAAAGAAATTGGGTAGATATGATATGAACAAAACACACGAAGGGATAGATTAAGATAGTTAGAAGATAAGATAGATAGATAAGATACATACAATTTACCATTACATACAACTAACAAAAAAGATAGATAGATAGGAATAGATTAGATAAAGATAGGATATAAATAAGAATGGGATAGATAGATAAGATGTGTACATACATTACAAAGAGAGAGAGAAAAAGATAATAGATAGATAAGATATGATCAGAATGGAAGATATATTAAGATAGCAGTAGAGAAGGGTAAAGAGAAAATGTACCATACATGCAAAGAAGATAAAGATTAGATAATTTAAGCATTAAGATTAAGATAGATATGGTCAGAATGGGATAGATAATATGCTACAAAACACACGAAGAATAGATAGATTACATACATAATAACATTACATACATACAAGGACGATAGATAAGATAGAGGAGATTAGATAGGAATAGATAGCATTATAATCAGAATGAGCAGGTAGATAGATATGTACATTACATTACAAAGAGAAGAGGAGAGAAAGATAGATAGAATATAGATAGATAGATAGATAGATATGATTCAGAATGAGGAGGATAATAAATAGGATTGAGAGGTAAAGAGATTAATATGTACATTTACATACAAAGAGAGATGAGAGGAGAAAGATAGGATTAGGATAGATACATAGATAGATAGATATTGATCAGAACATGAGAGATATATAAATAGATTGAGAGGAAAGAGATAAGATATGTACTTAACCATTACAAAGAGAGAGAGGAGAAAGGAATTAAGATAGATAGATAAGATAGTAGATATGTCAAGGAATTGGATAGATAGAATGTACCAAACACACGAAGAGATTTAATAGATAGATAAAATAGAACATACATTACACACATACAAAGAGATACATAGATAGATAGATATTAATCAGAATGAGGCTAGATTAGGATAAGATATAGTACAATACATACAAAGAGAGAGAGGAGGGGGGAAAAGGAAAAAAAGGAAGAAGGGGAGGGGGGAAGGAGGGGGAAGGGGGGGGGAAGAGGGGGGAAGGAGAAAGGAGGAGGGAAGAGAGAGGGA